>CM077517.1:64531043-64580418 GCA_039654895.1 Mongoloraphidia duomilia
CCTGTATTTGGTCATTTAACAGGCAGGCGTGCCGAAAGTATTTTCATAACATAACTAGCACGGTAAGTAAACGGTTGACATATAGTAACTTATGTTTATTTGCTCTATCCGCCTGCTATTTTACATACGGCCTGCTGTAAATGTAAAGATGGCGACGCAAATGAACTGTCAAATTTTTTTTGAAAATATTGAAAATAAAATGATATGAAAAGTAGATATTTTGTAGTGGTTATGACAAAAAATATCATATTGTAACAAAACTGTTTTCTTACGTGGGTGGAATAAATTATTTATTTACAACAAATAAAACAATTCAAATACAATAACTCTATGTCATTGCTAACAATCAAACGATAATAATAACAAACAGTAATTCTTAAACGAACTGAAGCACTTTAATAATACTGAAAAATTTATTTGCTGTATTTATTTCCAAATCGACACTGTCACACGACTGACTCACTACGGTGACTGCCTCTGCTTATATAGAGCTAGCAGCTTGACCCCCGCACGCTCGCGCGCTTTCCGGAATATTCTGGTGGTTACCCGTGTCTTCGATATCATGCCACGCCTCACCATTGTTACTTGTTCTCGATGCTTCTCTTGTCGCCAGCGGCGTAACATCTGGGGTTTTGCTACAATATAATATGACTCGTGTGATTGTTAAAACTCGCTAAATAAAAAAAATAAAAAACTTACAGTAAATAATTTTCACGTACCTTTTATAATATGCTATGCTATTTATTTATACCTACTATATGTACACATCTAGATTAAATGGTATTCGTTTATTAAAAAAATCGCAGATATAAAACAATAATAGGGCTTGAGATTGGTCGAGCGTGTAGCAATGCTGTTGTTTACATGGCGTTGCTATAGTTCCTCTATTACAAGTCCCCAGTTCCCAGGTTCTAGCCCGAGAGCTGGTAAAAGTGTCAATTGGATTTTTAATTTATTATTAAAAAAAATAATGAATTGAAAATATGAATTGGTGCTAGGCCCAAATAACCTTAGCTGTTGGTGGTCTTTAAAACAATAATAATTAAAAAAGGAATTAAATTCTGCTCTATTGCCCGCTAGCGGCTCTAGCATACTTCGTGTACATAGCCCATAGAATCACTCGATTTGTCCATAGATCGAATTTCTCTGGGCGAAATTAAGATATCAAGCTGAAATTTGAGATAGTTATAAAGCTTACCAACTTGCATATATTCCAATAGTCAGAACCTAAAAATATTTGGAGGCGGGGGCAAAATTTGACGCCCTAAAAATAGATTTGTATTATGTGTTGACTGCACAATCGAAATACTAATTTGATTGTAGAGTGCCCGCGGTGAGAGATGAAGCCAGGCACGTCATCAATAATATGCTAGTGAACGCCTGCTTGCCCGCAGACAGTGCCGTGTACACAAAACTGCACATTGGGTTTTATGACGTTAGGTACAATTTTGGCAAACTGCTATTCATGACATTAAACTGCCAATAGCAAGCTAGAAGGCGGGCGCAATGCATTCACGTTACTATGACGCGGTGGCTTCATCTTTCGCCGCGCGAGGTCTACAACATTCAATTAAAATTGTGCACGCTACTCGCATCAGTGTGACGTCACGTAAGTTTCAAGCGTGCAGTCAGAACACATAATAAATATATTAAGGAAATGTGACCCTCTATATTGAAGATATTATTTTGGCACAAATCTTAATGTTAAATGTAAATGTTCACTGTTATGTAGCTTTGGTCTTACAATCTGTATTAAATAAACCTATTTATATGCGACTAGCGACATCTTGTAGTAGATTGGAATGTCAAAACTTAACTACAACGCGGAGTTAGGCCTTTGGGACCAAAGCTCTTTGTTAAAGTATCACCAAAGCTAGTCCTGTGAGACCAACGGCTTCTCTCAGAATGTTAAACACTACAATTATTATATGCATAAAAGATGAAAAAGGTCTCAATTTTCGTGCGAGGAAAACTTGTTAAGATTGTAGTTCGTCTACCAAACAAGCTCTGGTATTTTTGAAGCTATGCTTCTATAGGCGCGTTAGACGATTTCTGGCCGGGGAAAAACTTGTAGGTTCGCGTCACGCAAAATGCTCATGTTAAAAGTATATCTATAGCTATGAGTGTGACGTATATAATATATTGGCGCACGCGCAGTGACCTATGTAAAATTAATATCTGAGAGTTTTATAGGACACAAAAAAATAAAATGGCGTCAGATTTCAAAATGGCGGGCGCGGCCATATGTACTTTTGTAAAAATTATCCGATCTTTTTGAAAATTGATATTTAAGAGTTTTATAGGACACAAAAAAATAAAATGACTTCAGATTTCAAAATGGCGGCCATATGTACACCTTCAGATGCTAATGACCTCAGTTGTTGAGCATCTACAATTTACAATTCATTCATCCATTATAAAAAACCGCCAATTCAATTTTTTTTTGCAAGCCTTAGGTGTTCATTATGTAATTATGCGTCGAATGAAATTAGTCCGGAGTCGATATCATTATTTGTTCTCGAGATATGCGAGCCGAAAAAAGTTCACTAACATACCAACGTACGAACGAACGTACGTACGTATCACAGAGAGAGAGAGAGATACATCTCTCTAACCAAACCCAAAGCATTCAATACCTGTCGGTAGACTCGTACTTCTCCGCACAGGCCACCTGGATTACTGTGTTTGAGACCTTGTTTCACGTGTCAACCACTTGCTTCTATTTCCGTTACATCTAATGTTTCTAAAATGCCACCTCAGTACGAGACATTAGATGTTATTCACGTCAAAATCGATCGATTTGTGCACGATTGACCAAACCCAAAGCATCCAATACCTGTCGGTAGATTCGTACTTCTCCACACGGCCACCTGGATTACTGTGTTTGAAACCTTGTTTCACATGACAATCACTTCCTTCTATTTCCGTTACATCTAATGTTTCTAAAATGTCACCCCAGTATGAGACATTAGATGTTATTCACGTCAAAATCGATCGATTTGTGCACGATTGACCAAACCCAAAGCATCCAATACCTGTCGGTAGATTCGTACTTCTCCACACGGCCACCTGGATTACTGTGTTTGAAACCTTGTTTCACATGACAATCACTTCCTTCTATTTCCGTTACATCGAATGTTTCTAAAATGCCACCCCAGTATGAGACATTAGATGTTATTCACGTCAAAATCGATCGATTTGTGCACGATTGACCAAACCCAAAGCATCCAATACCTGTCGGTAGATTCGTACTTCTCCACACGGCCACCTGGATTACTGTGTTTGAAACCTTGTTTCTGACAATCACTTCCTTCTATTTCCGTTACATCTAATGTTTCTAAAATGCCACCCCAGTATGAGACATTAGATGTTATTCACGTCAAAATCGATCGATTTGTGCACGATTGACCAAACCCAAAGCATCCAATACCTGTCGGTAGATTCGTACTTCTCCACACGGCCACCTGGATTACTGTGTTTGAAACCTTGTTTCACATGACAATCACTTCCTTCTATTTCCGTTACATCTAATGTTTCTAAAATGCCACCCCAGTATGAGACATTAGATGTTATTCACGTCAAAATCGATCGATTTGTGCACGATTGACCAAACCCAAAGCATCCAATACCTGTCGGTAGATTCGTACTTCTCCACACGGCCACCTGGATTACTGTGTTTGAAACCTTGTTTCACATGACAATCACTTCCTTCTATTTCCGTTACATCTAGTGTTTCTAAAATGCCACCCCAGTATGAGACATTAGATGTTATTCACGTCAAAATCGATCGATTTGTGCACGATTGACCAAACCCAAAGCATCCAATACCTGTCGGTAGATTCGTACTTCTCCACACGGCCACCTGGATTACTGTGTTTGAAACCTTGTTTCACATGACAATCACTTCCTTCTATTTCCGTTACATCTAATGTTTCTAAAATGCCACCCCAGTATGAGACATTAGATGTTATTCACGTCAAAATCGATCGATTTGTGCACGATTGACCAAACCCAAAGCATCCAATACCTGTCGGTAGATTCGTACTTCTCCACACGACCACCTGGATTACTGTGTTTGAAACCTTGTTTCACATGACAATCACTTCCTTCTATTTCCGTTACATCTAATGTTTCTAAAATGCCACCCCAGTATGAGACATTAGATGTTATTCACGTCAAAATCGATCGATTTGTGCACGATTGACCAAACCCAAAGCATCCAATACCTGTCGGTAGATTCGTACTTCTCCACACGACCACCTGGATTACTGTGTTTGAAACCTTGTTTCACATGACAATCACTTCCTTCTATTTCCGTTACATCTAATGTTTCTAAAATGCCACCCCAGTATGAGACATTAGATGTTATTCACGTCAAAATCGATCGATTTGTGCACGATTGACCAAACCCAAAGCATCCAATACCTGTCGGTAGATTCGTACTTCTCCACACGACCACCTGGATTACTGTGTTTGAGACCTTGTTTCACATGACAATCACTTCCTTCTATTTCCGTTACATCTAATGTTTTTAAAATGCCACCCGAGTATGAGACATTAGATGTTATTCACGTCAAAATCGATCGATTTGTGCACGATTGACCAAACCCAAAGCATCCAATACCTGTCGGTAGATTCGTACTTCTCCGCACGGCCACCTGGATTACTGTGTTTGAGACCTCGTTTCACATGTCAACCACTTACTTCTATTTCCGTTACATCTAATGTTTCTAAAATGCCGCTCCAGTATGAGACATTAGGGTAAATGCGGGAGAGATGCCGCGGTAGGAGAGACGCCGCATGGCTATTAACTTACCTATTTACCATTAATGGATAATGCTACAAGTACGTATCAGGGGTGTTACGAATATTCGCATCCGCATCCGTAAATGCGGAATATTCGCATTAATTCAGACATCTGCATCCGCATCCACATCCGCATCAATCAATGCGGAGTTTTTACGGATGCAGATTCACATCAACAAGTAACTACATGTAAAGAAAGTGGGCGGAGCCAGAGTGGCACGTGCTAAAAATATGATTAAATAAATAAAAAGTTAAAATTAAATTGATTTTCAGTTATTTATGCACTTAAAATTTAAATAAATTATTATCCTTTTAAAATCCCAAAATCCGCATCCGCATCGCATCCGCATCCGCATCAAATCCGCATACGCGGATGTGAACTTCTAATAATCCGCATCCGCATCTGCATCCGCCGATGTCTAAATTTTTGCATCCGTAACAACCCTAGTACGTATGATCGTTCATCTTATCTTGACAAGATAAGATGAACGAACATACGTATAATGGTAAATAGGTAAGTTAATAGCCATGCGGCGTCTATCCTACCGCGGCATCTCTCCCGCATTTACCTACCCTAGATGTTATTCACGTCAAAATCGATCGATTTGTGCAGGATTCTGAATTATTACTAAGACAATATTACGTAAGCGGCGAGCGCGTTAACAGTTTTTTTTCACGATGTGAACGTTTAATTAAGTAATGATCTTTACGCCACACTTCGACAAAAGCCCACTGGTTTGTCGTCTGTTTGAAGCGTTGGATTGAAACTTTTGTTGGGAAGTTTTAACGACGTCTGCAGTCCGATTCCATTCTTTTCTGATCTCTATATTGCCATTGTTAACTGAGAGAACGATAACGCGACGAGATCATCTCTTTATAATATATGTCTGCACGTGAAACCGGGTCACAAGTGAGGGAAAACCGCGACCTATACAGGGTGTCCAAGACTTGCGTTGTCGGCCGATATATTGATTTTGGGTGGAGATAGAAAAGAAGAAAAAAAAATTAATAAACAAACACTTGAAAAATTCTACACATTTATTCATCTCAACGATCGTTTCGGGTTCCTAACCCATCATCAGGAGTTTACATTAAAAGTTTTAAATGTAAAAGTTTTAATGTAAACTCCTGATGATGGGTTAGGAACCCGAAACGATCGTTGAGATGAATAAATGTGTAGAATTTTTCAAGTATTTGTTTATTAATTTTTATTCAATCATGTTCTAGCAAGTGCCTAGCGATAATTCTATAGAATTTATATAGAAAAAAAGATTAAATACAAAAGTTGTATACATTTTAATGGTGTATAACCTAAAAATACTTTCAATTATACAGCCTGTTCCATTTAAGCGTGGCAGATCAAAGTTATGTTTTTTTTAACCTAGCACCCTGTTTTTATTTGTTTTTTTCAATTCTGCATTTAAATATGAATAGAAATTGTAAGGGAAGCCATGCTAGAAAATTCAGTAATTTTTGAGTTATTCAAGTTTTTTAGAAATTTTTGACACGTGAATTATATGACATGTTTCATATGACAATGTGCACAAGTGACATAAGACACTTTCTCACACAATTGTTTCCCATAGTTTACTTTGCTGAACATAGCACATTTTACAGTACAAAGTCCATTTCGGGCAAACTGTGATTTTTACTAAATATTAATAATTATTCAGATTCAATCTCACTTTCATCAAGGAAGGTTGTTGGGCCAAGCTCATTAAATTCTATGTGCAAAATAGAAGCAATCTCAAATAATAATAATTATACAAAGATTTATTCTTAACTTTAAACTATAACAGTTGTGGGGCAAAGTCCATTAAATTCTGTATGTAAAATAGAAGCAACATTAAATATTAAATAATTAATTAAATAATATTACTTATATAAACTTTGTAACTATTTTATAATTTTAAATAAATAAAAAATATTTTTTTTTAAAGACAAATAGAAATTTGTCATTTAATTGGCGCAGTCGGTAGGATATTGCGACGTACCTCAACAGGGCTAATTATTGAAATTTACGGAGAATTTTAATTCCTTACGCAATATTCGAACTATAAAACGAAACTAAACAAACAAATATTTAAAAAATAAATAAAACCAATACTTAATTAAAAATAATAAGTTCAAGAAACATATATACAAATAATTTTAAATATACAAGAAACAAATAAATAATTAAGCAAACTAAAACAAACTAAACAAAGTTAAAACTAAACAAAATTAAACAAATTAATCAAACTAAACAAAGTTCGATAAACTAATAATTATTAAATACAAATACATCTGTAAAGCATCAAGAGTTGCGCCGGTAAGCCGCAACAAAAAGTCAAGCTCAATTGTTGCTATCCGACCGATCAACAACAGCTGTCTTCACTGCTCATCTCAACCAACTTCAAATCAACAATCAACAGTCAACTACTATGAAAACATCCGTAATACTGTAAGTCAATAATTTTATATAATAGATTTAAGAAATTGTAAATCGTTCCGCATCTTATGACTTCAGTTGACGAGTTAATAAATTCTTTATCTCAATTAGATTTAGAATCTGACGATAACGTAAATTGAAACCCCATTAACAACATGACGCAAAATACAAACCAAAATGTACCCCTGTTCGACACTAGAGATTTACAAATCATACCAGAATTTGACGGAGATGTTCAACACCTCCACGAATTTCTCAGAATTTCGGATCAATTAATAAATTACTATAGTCACCCCGATCGCGATAATTTTCAAAATTTTAGAATTTTAAATGGCGTATTATCGAAAATTACGGGCCGTGCCAAAATAGCTATAAATAATAGACGAGCAAAATCGTGGTCTGAAATAAAACAAACATTAACAGATAATTTCGCAGACCAACGGTCTGAAGATTTACTAGTACGTGATCTCCTACTTCTGAAACAAAAACCCAATCAGACTTATATTGCATTCTTCGACGAATGTAATAATTTATTGGACACCATAATAAATTACATTGAAATAAACGACGGAAACGAAGAAAAACGCATTAAACATTCGTTATACACTAGATTCACTTTAACGACATTTTTACGAGGTTTAAAAGAACCTATGGGAAAATTTGTACGATCGAATAGACCTGACACTATTCTTAAAGCTTTAGAAATTATAAAAGACGAGGAAAAATTAGTTCAAGCCAACTCTGTTGACTCACAGCTAAATTATCTAAAACCAAAGAATAGGACACAATACACACCACATACGCAATTCATACAAAAACCCAATTTCATTCCAAAACAAAACCAAAATCCATTTTATAAACCTGTACAAAAACAACCGCAATCCTATAATAGACCCACACAACAAATCAATAATTCACCCTTATTAAAATCAAACCGCCTAAATATTCCTAATAATTATTATAATATGAATCGAAATACGAATACATACAAACCCACACAGCAGATAACAAATACATACAAACCTACACCTATGTCGATTTCTACAACATACACCACACCCCAGCTAAAAAATTATAATATAGAAACAGACGATACCGAGTTAGAAAATCCCGAAAATAGTGAATACGAAGAAACTGATTTTAACGACCTTTGCATGTCACAAGACCAATTTGAAAATTTCAAAGACGAGTCAAATTTTATAGAAGACGCCTCGAATCAACCCATAGAATAGTAAGTTACACTAATGGCGATAACCTTCCATTCATAAAAATTTGCGACCCACCTTTAAAATTACTAATAGACACAGGTTCCTCAAAATCCTTCATAAACCCGGACTTAGCAATAAAATATTTTAAAAATAAAATTGTAAAATCAAAATTTACTGTAACAACCATTTTTAACAAACATGATTGCAATGGTATTATAAATATACCCAGTTTTACTGAATTTAATTCTGATCAAAATTTAACTTTCCATTTATTTAAATTTCATAATTATTTTGACGGATTAATTGGCATCGATAACTTTAGAAAACTGAAAATAAGTTTAGACTTTAATAATTTAGCACTTATATCACCCACCACCAAAATTAATTTACATATTCGAAATAACAACATTATTTATAAAAAAGGTATAAAAAACACAAATGCTGATGCCCTTTCCCGAATTGAAATTCACAATAAAGAAACTGAAGAACCACCTGACAATATGTCCTTATTTCCAAATATAGAACACCCACCTGACCTACAAGATTTAGAAGAAATTCTTCTCGAAGATCTTAACCCAGTGCCTAGTACATCCTTAAATTTTGACACACCGAATATCATTCAAGAAAACGACTCTGACTCTGACAATACAGTACATTCCCAACAAGAAAACCCCATTCTAGAGATCCCCATATCCGAAAAACCAATAAATTTATTCGCTAACCAAATTATAATAAAATTTACAAATTTGTCTAAGATACAAAAACCTAAATTAGTAAATATACACGATTCCAAAAAAACCAAAATTATTGCAAATATCCCTATCCAAAACCTGGAAACATATGTAATAAATTTATTTAAAGAATATATAAATCCAAAAAAACGATACGGTCTATATTTTGAGAATAAAACACATTACCCCCAATTCGTTCAAACTTTGCAAAAAACATTTAAAAATCAAGCTTATCAATTATTTCAAACAATCAAAATTTTAGAAGATGTAGAAAATCAATTAGAACAACAAGACATAATAAATAATTATCACCTATCTAAAACCAATCATAGAGGTATAAATGAAACTCTGTTGCATATACAAAGAAGGTATTACTGGCCTTCTATGAAAGAAGATATAACTAGATATATAAATAATTGTGAAACTTGTCAAGTACACAAGTACGATAGACAACCGATAAAACCAAAATTACAAATGATTCCAGTTCCTAACAAACCTTTTGAAATTCTGTCATTAGATGTTTTTCAATACAAAAATCAAAAATTTTTAACAATTATTGACGAATTTTCAAAATTTAGTTCAGCCTATTCAATTCCCGGATGTAATGTTATTCCTATCACAGATCGTCTCATTGAATTTTTTAGTCACCATGGAACACCTTTAGTGATAAAAATAGACAATGGACCCGAATTTACTAATGCAATTTTTCGAGAATTTTGTACCCTTCACAAAATATCTATACATCTTACAACAAAATTACATTCACAATCTAACGCAACTGTTGAAAGACTACATTCTACACTTATCGAACACCTACGAATTCTAGACTCTACAAATCCAAATAGAACTATAGAAAATCAAATGCAATACGCAATACTAGCCTACAATAATACTATCCATTCTCTTACTAAACTCACACCGTTAGAAATAATAACAGGACATTTAGAAAATTCAGACATACTTAGTATAGATTTAAACAAGAAATTTTATTCCGATTATATTTTAAATCACAAAAAAACAACTACCGATCTTTATAAAAATATACACGATAAATGCACACAAATTAAAGAAACTAGAATAGAAAAAGCTAACGAAAAATTAGAAGATCCACCAAAATTTGACCCAAAATCAAAAATTTACTTAAAATCAAAAAGTAGAAATAAAGCACTCCCCAAATTTAAAGCGAAACAATGTTTAACTGATAATAGTAACAAAATACTAACAGATACCGGTGAGTATCATAAACAACAAATAAAAAGACCATTAAAATTACAGACTATGCCTGACAATACTGACAAGAGTCCTAAACCAGGAACTTCAGCTGACGGACATATCTGACAACCCCGGTGTTTTACCCCTGTTTTTAGGCGAAGCCAAAATTTTCAAGACTAAACACATGTTAGTTCATTATTTTGATATTAAACAAATTTTAGAAAGATTAAATTTCATCGACAATTCTTTAGATCCCTTAAACTCAAGCGAAACTTTAACCTTTGTAACTTTTCAACCCCTAATAGTTCACCAGTTAAAAACTTGTTATGATAAATTAAGTAATTTATTGCCAGAAACTCATACCAGAGATAAACGTGGCCTAATCGATGGATTAGGACATATAGTAAAATTAGTAACAGGTAATTTGGATTCTAAAGATGCCGAACGATATGATTTAGAAATAGAAAAATTAAAAAGAAATCAACATAAAATTGTTTCAGCAACCAACAAACAGTTAACACTAAATTTAGAAATTTTGAAAAAATTTAATGATACTCTTGTCATTTTAAACAGAAATCAACTTGAAATAGAAAAACATTTAAATAGATTAATTGGAAATTTCAATCGAACTATAATTACGAATCTTATACTAACGAGTTTAGAAATTATTTTACAAATTCTAACAGATTTAGAGATATCCCTTACTTTTGCACGTAATGGTCATTTACACACAAGTGTCATTAAACCTAAAGCCTTTTTGAATCAACTTAAAAAAAAAATTTTTTGGAAATATATTCTCCACAAGAAATGCCTTTCAATGTAGATCTTCATAATATAGGATATTACTATCAAGTTACAGAAACATCAGTGTATTGTAAAGATATGACTTTAAATTTTATTTTAAGTATTCCAATCACATACGCTGAAAGTTATAAACAATATCAATTGATACCGATACCAACAAAACAAAATTATGTTATTAAAATAAAAAAGCCATATATAACAATGAATAACGATTATTATTGGTATAGCGACAATAACTGTCCAAAATATGATAAATCAATGCTATGTAATTTTAAGTTACCTAAAACACATATTAAAAGTACTGATTGTATGCAATTATTAATAAGTAAAGAAATGATAAAAGACTGTACATTTCAACCTATAATTACTCCCAATACAACCACTATTGAAGTTATTGATAAAAGACATTATATTGTATTAACGCAAAAAGCTGTTAAAATACACAGTAATTGTAAAACAATTCCTGTTTTAAAAAGTATAACACTTATAGAAATCCCTAGAGGACGTTACTTTAAAATTGATAATCAATTCTATGAAAATTCAGAATTATCAAAAATAAAAACAGAATTAGTATTACCTAATCCTAATAAAAATCCCAAAATATTAAATATTAAACCTATAAATTTAGAAAAAGTACAGCTATCGAAATTACATGAATTAATAGATGATAACAAATTCATACTAGAAGATAATAACGATACAGATAAATATCATTATATATTATTTAGTAATATACCTTTATTTTGTATTATATTTTTAGTTTTAATTATTATTGTAATCTATAAACAAAAAATTTGCATACAAAATTTTTGGAAAAGAAAAACCAAAAATAATAATACCGAATTAAATGAAACAAGTATTGAAGAAATACAGTTTAGATAGATTCGGGACGAATCTTTTAAAGGAGGGAGGAATTATATGACATGTTTCATATGACAATGTGCACAAGTGACATAAGACACTTTCTCACACAATTGTTTCCCATAGTTTACTTTGCTGAACATAGCACATTTTACAGTACAAAGTCCATTTCGGGCAAACTGTGATTTTTACTAAATATTAATAATTATTCAGATTCAATCTCACTTTCATCAAGAAAGGTTGTTGGGCCAAGCTCATTAAATTCTATGTGCAAAATAGAAGCAATCTCAAATAATAATAATTATACAAAGATTTATTCTTAACTTTAAACTATAACAGTTGTGGGGCAAAGTCCATTAAATTCTGTATGTAAAATAGAAGCAACATTAAATATTAAATAATTAATTAAATAATATTACTTATATAAACTTTGTAACTATTTTATAATTTTAAATAAATAAAAAATTTTTTTTTTTAAAGACAAATAGAAATTTGTCATTTAATTCGTGCAGACCTTTACCTAAAATTCGACATAGCCTAAACAGAAACTTTTATCACACTGAAATTTTGAGGATCACTAGATAGTAGACGGACAAATCAATGTCTGTCCTAAAAAAATGAATTTATTATACAGGGTGTTCAAAATAATGTATTTTTTTTACCTAACTTCAATCACGCGTAACTTTTGATTGTTAAATACAACGAGGTTATTTTTTTGCTGGAATTGTATTCTTTAGGATATTTACTAACTCTTTCTCCATGTCTAAACCTAATATTTTCGTATAAAAATATTGGGTTTAGATATGGATAACCCTTCATAAAAGTGTTAGTAAATATCCTAAAGAATACAATTCCAGCAAAAAAATAACCTTCTAAGTCAGGGCCTGTCAATATTGACAGTCGATAATGAAACACTCTGTATTATGAAATTCTAATTATTAATATAGGTACGATACTTAAATATAACAGACGGCAGAGTTCATAAGCGTTTTCGAATCGATTCAGTAGTTTCTGAGATATTCCAAACGTGCCACTTTTGTGTACTTAAAAATATTTCAGTTTCTCGTAATAATGTTTTATTGAATTTTAAACTCAAAGTTTTTAAAACCAGTGGGAAAAAATCGTCAACTTTGTTTCGTCACGTATGTATGAATTGTCAGTACCTACCTACTTCTTACTATAAAAAAAAGTTATTCATAACTTTTCTGGAAGTTGTAGAATTTAAATGACATATTTTCGAAGAATGGTTATGATGATAACTTGGCGTGATATAAAGTTTTAAAATATAAAAGATATTATATACTGTGTGTATCACAACTCAAGCTTGTTTTATACAGACTGTTTCAGAAAAACATTTTTGATTTTTACTGTAAATTATTAGTCGACTTAAATCTTAAGTTAAATTTTATCGTAACTATAATATAGAAAATTATAATTTAAAAAAACTAACAAGCCGTGAGGTGGGTCGTTTATTAGGACTAAAGTGCGACCCTTGAGGTCCACACGACGAACTTCCCAGTTTGATAAATATTTAATAATAATAATTAAATTAGATATTACACAGAAAAGTAATCATTTCAAACATTAAAACATCAATAATTTAAAAAAAAAAAAAAAAAAAAACGGCTGAACCGATTTTTATAAAATTTATGTCGGATCAAAATGACGTTAACACGCCTCGATTGACACCCTTACGAAGTCGATATAATTTTTTATTCGCGAGATATTGTGTAAAATCTACTTTTTTGGAGGTTATTTGGTTAAGAAAAAAGAACGGCTGAACCGATTTTGAAAAAATTTCTTTCAGATCATATTTACGTTAATACGCGTCGATTGGCACCCTAACGTAGTCGATATCATTTTTCGTTCTCGAGATTTCGTCTTTGAAAGAAATGTACACATACGTACGTACGTACGTACGTACGTACACACACACACACACACACAGACATCTTTCTAAAAGTAGTGTAAAAATAGTGTAGTGACCTTGAAACATAAAAATTTTTTTTCCTTTTTGATTTCGATTTTCGGACCCATTACAATAACTTCCAGTGGGAAGTTAAAAAACACGCTTTAATGAACTAAAAAGTAAAAAAATAATTAATTTTATTTTAAAAAAGCGTGGGGTAGTATGAAAATATGATACAAAGCACCCCACGCTTTTTTACAATAAAATTAATTATTTTTTACTTTTTAGTTCATTAAAGCGTGTTTTTTAGTTTTTTTAAATTATAATTTATTTTTGCTTTTTAGTCCTGCAGATCCTGGTCAGGATAATGGGACAAACTTATGGATTTATTTATTGTAATCGGTCCTTGATAAGTGTGCAAAGTTTCAGTTCAATCTGAAGTTTTTTGCTTTTTTTTTTAGTCCTGGAGATCCTGGTCAGGATAATGGGACAAACTTATGGAATTATTGTATTGTCGTCGGTCCTTGATAAGTGTGCAAAGTTTAAACTAAATCTGACCGTTCAAAATCAAGTTCAAAGAAGTCGGTTACAAACTGACAAACAAGCAAGCAAGCAAGCACGCAAACATACAGGTGAAGCTAATATAAGCGTGTTAAAAAAAGAGTGTGTGTGTGTACTTATGTACGCACGTCAGAAGTTATACTTCTTTGCCGTAACAAAACAAAAATAACTCCAAAAATTTTATCCCGCGTGCCAGTAAACGTTTGTAAAAAAGACGATAAAATAATAAAATAAAGATATTAAATAAGTTAATTTAATTTAAAAATTATTAATTCATTAAATATATTTATTTATTATATTTATATTTAATTATTTTTTAAAAGTAAAAAAAAGCATGTTCGTGTTGAGATTCGAACCCGAGACCTATTGCGTATGACGCGGCGGTGCTATCCGTTATACCACGCACATCTTACATAGCAGTGTTATATAATAGGGTATTATAATCATGAAAAATAATAATGTAAACAGTACGGGTGTTGGAGTACGAACTCATATTTAACGAAAGCGGCATAAACGAGCGTTTGTATAGAAATAGCTTTTATTAATGTTATTCAAAATTGAAAACGCTCTTGTCACATTGTGACTGGTGATAATACTTCTAACTAACTTCATGGTGTTACTTTCGACTAACTTCATGGTGTTAAAACGTGAAAATTCACTCTCATTATTTTTGCACAACGCGCCAAAAGAAGTATAACTTCAAAAATCCTCGGAATTGTTTCAATACTTAATTTTAAACCTTTAGTAAAAATTTAAATGTGCACCTAAACAAAAATAGACAGACAGGGGCGCACTTTATGAAAACACTCTGTATGTAAATTACTATTCGCAAACATCAACATAATTTGGTGCAGATTTTGACTTGATAAAATGCTTGCCAATTATAATAATTGAGAAAAATAAAATCATTTTAAGTGATACGTATTAAAGGATAAATTCATCATTTTGTCAAAAAATAAATTTGATTATTAAATAAATAAATTAACGATCATCTTTTTGTAGACTTTATACAAATGTATGTGTAAAAAGTTAGTTTCACGATATTAAAAAAAACTCTGGAAAAATATCCACAGCGAACAATTTTTTCTTTATTAAATACAAAGTACAAAAGTTTTGTTTTGCAATTTAAGAATGGAAATGCAATAAGTTTTTAAAAGCACCCATGCGGTTTTCCTTAATGAATACCTACTTTTTGTTTTTTGCTTTAATTTAATAGGTACCCACTGAAAAATGATTTATCGTAAAATATAGATACCTACTTACCTAACTACTTTTCTTCATATGTTCACTTTTGTGTCATTGGAGAGGACAGTGTGGTCCAGTGGTTGGCGTCGCGACCTCTGGATCGGATTGTCGTGGGTTCGAATTCCGCCTCCGCTCATGGATGTTTTGTGATGTAATTTAGTTTTAAGTGAGTTGTTAACTTCCCATTGGAAGTTATTGTAATGGGTCCGAAAATCGAAATCAAAATGCATAACAAATTTGTATGTACTTACACTATTTTTACACTATTTTTAGAAAGATGTCTCTATGTGTGTGTGTGTGTGTGTACGTATGTGTCCATTTCTTTCTAAGACGAAATCTCGAGAATGAAAAATGATATCGACTACGTTAGGGTGCCAATCGACGCGTATTAACGTAAATATGATCTGAAAGAAATTTTTTCAAAATCGGTTCAGCCGTTCTTTTTTCTTAACCAAATAACCTCCAAAAAAGTAGATTTTACACAATATCTCGCGAATAAAAAATTATATCGACTTCGTAAGGGTGTCAATCGAGGCGTGTTAACGTCATTTTGATCCGACATAAATTTTATAAAAATCGGTTCAGCCGTTTTTTTTTTTTTTTAATTATTGTTAAAAATAAATAATAATTATGTTTTAATGAATAAAATGATTACTTTTCTGTGTAATATCTAATTTAATTATTGTTATTGAATATTTATCAAACTGGGAAGTTCGTCATGTGGACCTCAAGGGTTGCACTTTAGTCCTAATAAACGACCCACCTCACGACTTGTTCTATTGGAAATTTAGTTCAAATACCAATCTATCAAAATACATACCAACTTTATTTATATAGCTTCATAGAAATTAAATTTTAATACAATAATTTAAAGGTATGCAGGCGTTCTTTTGATAATTTATTTCATTATACTTAGACTTTGAACTGATCGCTTTTGTATAAAGCAGCGGACATTCCTAATAAAACTATACGAGGTATAGTCTCTTCTACTAGGATGTTCCAAAATTTAAGTTAGCATAGTTGGCTCTTTTTTTAGGGTTCCGTACCTCCGAACGGAACCCTATTACTGAGCCTATGATGTCTGTTCGTCTGTCTGTCACAAGGCTCTAACTCACAAACAGTAAGAGGTAGCTAGTTGACATTTTCACAGATTGTGTGTTTTGTGGCTTAAATCCTGGTAAATAATAATTAGAACTAGTATCGCCTCTGGTCGAAATTCGGCCAATTGTGTCTGTAAAACGCAAAAATTGTCCCTCCCTATCTCTTGCCCGACCCGTTTGCGTTCTTCTTCGAGGCATAACACAAAAATATATTTTAAGACATTTTTTTGTCACAAAACCTTATAAACGCAAGTTCAACATAATTGTACCGACTACGAAGAAATTCGACAATATTGATAGTTCATAGAATCTCCGTGGTGTGTCACCAGAGGTCTTTAAACAGCGAGAGAAACCACGTATTTGTGGTTCAAGCGTTTTGTATGCGGAAATCATGTGTGTATGTTTATTTTATTTTACCTGCCTTAACGGCAACATAGACATGATTTTTTTGTGCACATCTATGGTACAGTGCCTTTTGAATGATAAGTTTCATTCTCCTCCTTTTATAATAAATAGTAAAAAAGGTACGACAATTTTCGATTGTCACTTATCAATAATTAATATATAGACTAGCCGTCCTGTTGCTTTAAAATAGAGTAAATTCCCTCCTTCCATGTAATGAAATAATTAATTTACTGTTTATGTGTGTGTTTTTAAAAAACCACCAACAGCTAAGATTATTTGGGCCTAGCAACAATTCTTATTTTCAATTCATTATTTTTTTTTAATAATAAATTGAAAATGTGAAATTGTGTTTTAAAGACCACCAACAGCTAAGGTTATTTGTGGCTAGCACCAATAAATATTTTTAATTCATTATTTTTTTTTTAATAATAAATTGAAAATCCAATAGACACTTTTACCAGCTCTCGGGCTAATTCTGAGACCTTATCGCTCAACGGCACCGCGTAGTAGTTCAGGAGGAGATAGGCGTACAAAAAAACGCCAGGCCTAATAATATAATGTAGATTAAAATATATAAAAGTGACAACATTGTATTTATTAAATTTCAAAATAATTAAACTATAAGCGTTTACATAATATAATATGATGGGTTCTCAGAAGTTGTATAATTAAACATGGACGAATTATATTGCACTGTCGGTCAAAGGCGAAGGTACTATTGTTATTTAATAATTGTTAAGGTCACCATTCCACCATTATTGCACGAATACGTTGCCGTCGTGATTCTACACATTGTTTCAAACAAATTCTCCCATCCAGGTGAAATTCATACTCGTTAGCTAACAAGTTGCTTTAATTTGGGTATCGTTACGAAGTTTCTGGTGGGAGAGTCGCCTATGGAGAAGCGTACCAAGTAATTGAATGAGCTTAGAACTCTGTAAGTTTTGTTAGAAATGTTTCTAAAATACATAACACAATAATACATTGGGTTATTAGAGCAGAAAGTTGGTAGATTTTTATTGGATAGTAGTAGGTTATACATCTCCTAAAATTAATTATAAGATGCTCGGTGTGTTGGCACTCTTGCCTCCGGCTCGCCGGCCAAACTTACACCTCGCGTCTTATAATTACATTGAGTTACTAGAGCAGAAAGTTGGTAAATTTTTATTTGATAACAGTAGGTTATACATCTCCTAAAATTAATTATGAGATGCTCGGTGTGTTGGCACTCTTGCCTCCGGCTCGCCGGCCAAACTTACACCTCGCGTCTTATAATTACATTGAGTTACTAGAGCAGAAAGTTGGTAAATTTTTATTTGATAATAGTAGGTTATACATCTCCTAAAATTAATTATGAGATGCTCGGTGTGTTGGCACTCTTGCCTCCGGCTCGCCGGCCAAACTTACACCTCGCGTCTTATAATTACATTGAGTTACTAGAGCAGAAAGTTGGTAAATTTTTATTTGATAACAGTAGGTTATACATCTCCTAAAATTAATTATGAGATGCTCGGTGTGTTGGCACTCTTGCCTCCGGCTCGCCGGCCAAACTTACACCTCGCGTCTTATAATTACATTGAGTTACTAGAGCAGAAAGTTGGTAAATTTTTATTTGATAATAGTAGGTTATACATCTCCTAAAATTAATTATGAGATGCTCGGTGTGTTGGCACTCTCGCCTTCGGCTCGCGTGCCAAACTTACACCTCGTGTTTTATAATTACATTGAGTTACTTGAGCAGAAAGTTGGTAGATTTTTATTGGGTAATAGTAGATTATACATCTCCTAAAATTAATTATAAGATGCTCGGCGTGTTGGCACTTTCGCCTCCGGCTCGCGTGCCAAACTTACACCTCACGTCTTATAATGACATTGAGTTACTAGAGCAGAAAGTTGGTAAATTTTTATTTGATAATAGTAGGTTATACATCTCCTAAAATTAATTATGAGATGCTCGGTGTGTTGGCACTCTCGCCTTCGGCTCGCGTGCCAAACTTACACCTCGCGTTTTATAATTACATTGAGTTACTTGAGCAGAAAGTTGGTAGATTTTTATTGGGTAATAGTAGATTATACATCTCCTAAAATCAATTATAAGATGCTCGGCGTGTTGGCACTCTCGCCTCCGGCTCGAGTGCCAATTAATTTACACCTCGCGTCTTATAATTACATTCAGTTACTAGAGCAAAAAGTTGCTAGATTTTTATTGGGTAATCATAGTTTACACATCTAGTACAATTAAGTATAAGACGTGAGATGTGATTTTGGCACACGAACCGGAGGCGAGAGTGCTAACACAGCGAGCGTCTTATAGTTATTAATATAAATTAATAGATTTATACGGCTGAATTGCAATTGAAAATTTCCATTGGAAAGCAGCCAATTATATAATTGATTCCAAACATATTGGAAAAAATCATTTTACCAACCATAGTCACAGTCAGGATTCTAACCTGAACTTTTCACTTTCGCGGCGGAATGAGCTTTACAATTACTCAACCGTGACATGATTACTAATCTAACATTCTCCTTATATGCTTCGGAATCAATTGATTTTCACTACATGCGAGAGTTAATTCATTATAGCGAGTACGAAGATTCACACCTACAGCCTAGCTATTAACTCTCGCATGTAGTGAAAATCAATTGATTCCGAGCTTTAGAGCTTTACTGAATTAAGGTCAAACACCGTAGATTCACTGACAGCACTACATATACTAAAAATATTGGCCTTGATACAATATTTATTTACTTCGTTACCATAGCATCGCACGCTAGCCATACTGCCGTATGGAATAAAGTATTGCATTATTGTACGCTGACGTCACAAGTCTATATTTTATGCACGCCTAGATATATTGTCATATGGCATAAACTTTTGCATTATTGTACGCGTGCCATATATATATTATTTTAAGCAGCCGACTAGAGGCACGAAATCTACATTTCAAATATGTTTTTACTTCCATGTTCGATATTTTAACTGGCCTTAAGTACAGTCGAGCTTGTGGGATGTCCGTAGCCCACCTATAACAAACTTCCAGTTTCCAGGCTCTATAAGCCGAGAGCTGGACGAAAGTATCAAATGTATTTATTTATTGTAGATTATAGCCGCGTCGACATCTCAGGTCAATAGCGTCTTTCAACTACACTAAATAACAACTATCTTAAAACTAAATAACATCACAAAACATCCATGAGCGCAGGTGGGATTCGAACCCACGGCTGTCCAGTCCAGAGGTTGCGGCACTAAGCACGCTAACCACTAGGCTATACTGACCTCAAGTATCAAATGGATTTTCAATTTAAAAGAATTTAAAAAACGTAAATAAATACAGTCGACTCTTGTTAATTCAAACCTGCGATAATTCGAACCTCTCTATAATTCAAAGTTATCACGAGTTCCCTACAAAATCTCTTTATATTTCGAACTAAATCAATACATTTTTATGCACTTGGTAATTCGTACGAAAAAATCATTGCTATATAACAAAACGACGCGTTAATTCGAACTCATCGGCGTCCAACACTCGACAATTCAAAGTTGCAGAGAGAAAGAGGCGGAAAGATTGTAAGTACATACATACATTTTGCGATAAGTTCAAACTTGTATCAACGTTTGTTTGTTGTCGAACCATTTGATATTTCAAACACTCGATAATTCGTAATATTTTAAGAGTCCCTCGAGTTTCAAATTAACGAGAGTCGACTGTAGTATGTTCTAAGGAGAGTTTTGTATCAACCCTCGTACATATATAAATCCCGTAGGTATATAAAATTATGATTCGGCCTGTGAATAGAATGGGACAAGTAATAACAACAAAGTTATTAATCAAAGTTATGTGCTACGCTTAGAAAGACATTTCAATTACGAGGCACATTATACAGTCGAAGAATTTCGCTGGACCGAATCTGATGTTGAGAGATTCCTTCTTTACCTACCTATACTTTCGTGTCTATAGTCTGCAATCAAGTCTTGGATATCTACATCCATACAGGGTGTTCGTTAATGATTAGCTAATATTTCAGGGTGTGATTCCTCAGGTAATTTTATGGTGAAAAGAACATAATATAATATAGTTTTTTTATACGGCTGAAATGCAATTGAAATATTTTTCGTTGGAGAGCAGCCAATTATATAATTGTTTCGAAACATATTGGAAAAAATCATTGTACCAACCAGTGGTCACAGTCAGGATTCTAACCTGAACCTTTCCACTTTCACGGCGGAATGAGCTTACAATACTCAACTGTGACAAGATTGCTAAGCTTCTGAAGCATATAAGCAGAATATTAGTTTAGCAATCATGTCACAGTTGAGTATTGTAAGCTCATTCCGCCGCGAAAGTGGAAAGGTTCAGATTAGAATCCTGACTGTGACCACTGGTTGGTAAAATGATTTTTCCCAATATGTTTCGAAACAATTATATAATTGGCTGCTCTCCAACGAAAAATATTTCAAAAGAACATAATGTCCGCAACGACTTAAATTTTTTGCATATACATACATATACAGGGTGTATCACAGGATTGAGAACATAGCAAATAAATGAGTGCAACAGGGAAGACATAAACAAAATGGGTAGCGTGACAAAGATAGAAAACACATGGCTAACTCAACTAAATTAATTATCATGGTTTTAAGCATGAAAAAGGTCACATCAATCACTGACCCTAACTAATTTGCACAATGGAATTTTCCCTATGTTCGATTTTTTGTGGTACACTCTGTATACATACAAAACCAATGACTAATCGCACAAGGCGAAATACGACCGAGCAGAGAACTCACGCAACACAATTGACCAATCATAGAATTAGGACGGACTACGACCGAACAGAGAACACACTGGCACTTGGCATAAAAGAAGGGAGGACACCAGAGTCGTTGATACACTTACATGTGAGCCGCCGAGGAGGACACTTCGACCGCTGCCACACGTCCTTTGAAAATGTCTACCGCAATTGTAAACGAAACGTCATGTAGAAATACCATCGGACCAAGCCCGGAAACTATGAAGATTAAGACTTAATTTTTTAATTCCCGACAGAAAAAAGGGGTGTTATAAGTTTAACGTGTGTATCTGTGTGTCTGTCTGTGGCATCGTAGGTCCCAAACGGATCAACCGATTTAAAAGCGGTTTTGTTTGTTTGAAAGATGGTATTTTTGTTTGTTTATACTGTCACGGATCACCCTGTATATAAACGGCAGGCAAGAGTGCTGGGAAACGGGTTCTGCTTACTGTAACAACTAGTACCTGCACGAAAGTTCTAGAGAAAGCGAGAACACACTAGGCTTAGGCCACGCAGCATATATAAACAGTCAGTGCGAGTGAGTGAAGCAATCAGTCAACGGTGAGTCGCGCATTCAAGTCTACGGTGGATCAGTAATATAAATAGTGCCGTGATATAAATAAATAAACTGATAAAATAAATACTAGTGTAGTGGTAATAATTACGAGTTATTGTATATGGTTGTTTTGTTTTGTTTTGTAAGTACTGTTTATCCAGGTGTGCAAGCTTTCACGGCCGGCATTGTTCCAAATCTTCATGGTTTCCGAGCTTGTAGGCCGTGGTCCGGTGGTATTTCTACCTGACGTTTCGTCTACAACTGCGGTAGACATTCTCAAAGGCGATGTGGCAGCGGTCGAATACGACCGAGTAAAGAACTCATCCCCACCTCTACACACAGCGCAGTTGACCAATTACAGAAAGACGGACTACGACCGAATAGAGAACACACTGGTACTAGGCATAAAAAGAAGGGAGGACACCAGTCACTGAAACACTGACCTTTGAGCCGCCAAGGAGGACACTTCGACCGCTGCCACATCGCCTTTGAGAATGTCTACCGCAGTTGTAGACGAAACGTCAGGTAGAAATACCACCGGACCACGGCGTAGAAGCCCGGAAACCATGAAGACTTGGAATTACTGTTTAGTTATTGTTTACTTGTGTTGATTGTTAGATCTGACTTTTCGTTGTTGCATTCATTATTGTTGTGTTTTTAATTATTGTAAATAAATATTTATTCCGCCAACTCAGAAAACAGTTTTGTAACAACAACTATTTATTTACAATAATTAAAAATCTAACAACAATTCAATAACAATCAAAACAACACTTATATGTCAATTCTAACAGTCAACACAATAGTAATTCTCAAACAAAGTGAAACACTTCAATAACACTGGACAAATAACTATACTGTATTTATTTCCGTTGTTCAACACGACACCGATTAAAATATTCGACACCCTGTATAGTGAATGCGATGTAAAATGAAATATCAGAGGTCAGTGAATTTAATTTTGTTGGAAAAGCGCTGAAATGTGAATATTTTAATATAAATACTGAGTACTACTTCGGTACTACTGCATAGGTAGCAGGTACATATACCCGAGTAATGTTATTCTCCAGACATTATTATAATAATATATTGTCACCGACTGTTCGGGAATGTCGACTCCTCGGAGCTAAATTAAAGTGAACGTATGTTACGGCTGCCAAATATTATCCTGTATGTAAAGTTCGTGCAATATTCTAAGGCAGCATTTCCCAAACTATGGGTCGTATGCGATTATTGGGTTGGTCCTGAAAAATAGGACGAAACATCGACCGACCGGCCACTGACAGACGGCAAGAAAAGAAATACATCCTTCGAGTTTCATGCTTTCACGGCCGGTAGACATCTTGGTAGCAAATGTTTCCGGGCTAGGTAGCCGTGGTCTAATGGATTTTACTCCGTACATTTCGCCCAAAGCTCCGTTGGGCATCTTCAGCGGCGATTGGCAATATATGTATTCCCGATGACAATACATGAATAAATCGTGTTTAGAATTAAATTCAACCTCTAAGGGGTTCAAACGAGGGTGTAGGGTTTTTTTTGACTAATCAAAGCCCAGGCCAAATCGCTGAAGCTAGAAACTTGAAATTTGGACAGTTGGTTCCTTTTCTGACGTAAGCATCCACTAAGAAAGGATTTTTCGAAATTCAACCCCTACGGGTATCAAAAGGGGGTAAAATTTTGAAATGAACAAAATAAATATTAGCAAAAAAAACTTTTTAGAGACAAGCTTTTATTTAAATGCACTAAAAAGGAAAAAATAATTTTTAATAATTATGAACCTAAATTATTAAAAATTATTTTTTCTTTTTTAGTGCATTTAAATAAAAGCTTGTCTCTAAAAAGTTTTTTTTGCTAATATTTTTTCTTATTTGAACAGTCATTCATTCATATAGTTATGCCCCTTTTTTCTTCATGACAGCCTAGAGGTGAGTCCCGAATTTGGAAGTTATTATTAGGTGAGTCGCGATCCAGTCAACGTTGGGAACCACTGTTCTAAGGTATCTAATATTTACGTATACCAATATGTTATCAAACCTTTATATTAAAAACAACATTCATCCCGTTCGAATATACTTTCAGAAAGTCTTTTAAGAGAATTCCATACCGGGAGTTACCCCCTGCACTCTTCGCCTCAAATCATTTACCCACGCCTAAAAAATGGGTATGTCCGTATCGCGACTACAGACAGATGACGTGAATACCGTTAAACACAAATAATATTAAAGAGTGAAGTTAGTACGACTGTGAAATATATAAGTAGAATTTATATTGAATGAATTGTGAATTATAGACGCTCGACAACAAGGGTCATTAGCGTCAGTTAGAATTTATATTGGTGCTGCAGTCAGGTAATGGATCTGCACTATTAAGAAAAAATCATTTTATCAATGCTTTTTTCTTAATTCAACAATTAAAAAGAAAGCATTGATATAATGATTTTTCTTAATTAATCATTTTATTATTATTTTTTTAATATTATTTGTATAATTTACATTGGTGCCTCAGTCAAATAACATAATAGAATCTGCAGTATTAAGAAACAATCATTGATAAAATGATTAATTAAGAAAAATCATTATATCAATGCTTTCTTCTTAATTGTTGAATTAAGAAAAAAGCATTGATAAAATGATTTTTTCTTAGTGCAGATTATTCTATTATGTTGCTTGACTGGAGCACCAATGTAAAATAATAATATTGTATTATAACAATAGCCTCCAGCATCGTCACTAGTGTGGACGGTGTTAAGTGAACGCGATACCACTGTGTGTGTAATAATGTGTAGCCAGTCATGTTATAAATCGTTTTGTTTTAAATTCGCGAAAAGACGCGATGTAATATAATGTGCTACGCACCGATGATAAAATGTGTTCTGTGAACAGTTTTTTTTTAACTCTCGCTAGAGCAATGATACTGTAAATAAACCAGTGGACCTGTGCGACACATGTGCGCAAACATCTAAACGCCACGACATGACAGTATTAATACATCCACTTTTATTTATCTTCTAAAACCAAATTATAACTTGCCGTGAGATGGGTCGTTTATTAGGACTAAAGTGCAACCCTTGAGGTCCACACGTTGAACTTCCCAGTTTGATAAATATTTAATAATCATAATTAAATTAGATATTACACAGAAAAGTAATCATTTTAATCATTAAAACATAATTATTATTTATTTTTAACAATAATTAAAAAAAACAAAAACGGCTGAACCGATTTTTATAAAATTTATGTCGGATCAAAATGACGTTAACATGCCTCGATTGAACCCTTACGAAGTCGATATAATTTTTTATTCGCGAGGTATTGTGTAAAATCTACTTTTTTGGAGTCTATTTGGTTAAGAAAAAAGAACGGCTGAACCGATTTTGAAAAAATTTCTTTCAGATCATATTTACGTTAATACGCGTCGATTGGCACCCTATTGTAGTCGATATTATTTTTCATTCTCGAGATTTCGTCTTAGAAAGAAATGGACACATAAAAATTTGTCTAATTTCTACCTGCCACCTAAACACAAGGGAGAAAGGCTGCCAGACTTACAGATTCTCGAATGGGGAACACTTTTACAGGGACTGTTGAGATTATTTTGCCTTACGTACACTTAAGAAAATTTGTTGTTCTCTTTTAGACCATAAAGAAGTGTGTTTTTTTCTAAACGCAATGTGACTATATCGGTAACCACAAATAAATATCGTCAAATATCGGAAAAGTTCCGTTTAGAAATGCATCGCTAATAAAATGAGAAGTGGTTTTATTTCCTGTACAGAGATATAACATAATATGTTAACATAATCGGGGGATTAAATCAATTACGTAACAGGGATTAACATGCTGAGGTTATTCTGTGTAAAACCACGACTTTTTTCATGTGTTTGACAAAAACAATGCACAGCTTAGCATAATGTAAAACCTGAACATTTCACTGCAAAAAATACATAAATTACACCTACGATGTTAACGTGAACACATAGATTATGTATGCACGTTAGATACGTGAACAAAGCTTATAAGCCTGGCTCATACAATCAATTTTTAATCGCTCAACTGTTTAGTTGTTTGTCAAAAGACTATGCCAGGGGTCGGCAACCGTTTGAGACGGAAGAGCCAAAAGTTACAATTTACAAAATTTCCCAGTTTTTAAAGAGCCACTAACATTTTTATTTCAATATTATGGTATTTGATTAGGATTATAACTAAACAAACAGAACAGTGTTGCCACATTTAAAAAATGTCAGCTGTCCGTATACTCTCTACTCCTCCTATTCTCACTGTTCTTTGTTGAGTGTTTTTATCCTGTTTAAAGTTTTTTTTTGCAGTATAATATTTTTTTTGAGTTTTAAAAATAAAATAATATAAATATTAATATTTGCGCGTGGAACTGGAGAGCCGCATCTTGACATCATAAGAGCCGCATGCGGCTCGCGAACCGCAGGTTGCCGACCCCTGCGTTAGACACGTGAACAAAGCTTAAGACAGGCTCATACAATCAATTTTTAATCGCTCAACTGTTGTCAAAAGACTATGCGATCAGAACGGACTGCGCATTCTATCGACACTGTAGTTGTACGCCAAAAAAATCAAAAGATCACATCGATCGTTTTGTAACAAAACTGTTTTCTCCGTGGGCGGAATAACTATTTATTTACAATAATTAAAAATATAACAACAATTCAATAACAATCAAAGCAACAATTATATGTCAATTCTAACAGTCAACACAATAGTAATTCTCAAACAAAGTGAAACACTTTAATAGCACTGAACAAATAACTATACTGTATTTATTTCCGTTGTTCAACAGGACACCGATTCACGACTGACTGAATTCCCATCGGCTCTTTGCTTATATAGAGCTACGTGGCGTAAACACAGCGCGTTCTAGTACTTTCCAGACGTCTAGCAGGTACTGGTATCTTCGATATCATTCCACGCCTCACCACTGTGACCTATTCTCGACGCTTCTTTTGTAGCCAGCGGCGTAACATCTTGGGGTTTGCTACAGTCTTTTGACTTTTCTTTTGAACAACTATCGATCGGTAGCTTATGTCCACAGATGTATATTGACGCTAGCATACGCTCGACTAAACTGGCATACACACAACTAAACAGTTTAGTCGAGTTGTGTACGTGTCGTGATTTCAACTCGACTAAACTGTTTAGTTGTTAGAGGTGCGCATACAATCAATCAGTTGTGCCATAATTTAACTAATGGGTCGCCGAACAACTATTTAGTCGAGCGTATGCTAGCGTCAATACACACATATGGGCATAGCTGCCGATCGATAGTTGTTCAACAGAAAAGTCAAAGACGGTCAATGCGGTTTAATGATTTTTTTGTTGTACAACTACCGTGTCGCATCTAATCCCATAGCATTTTGACAAGCTACGAAACAGTTGTGCGATTAAAAATTGATTCCAAGTCTTCATGGTTTCCGGGCTTGTAGGCCGTGGTCCGGTGGTATTTCTACCTGACGTTTCGTCTACAACTGCGGTAGACATTCTTAAAGGCGATGTGGCAGCGGTCGAAGTGTCCTCCTTGGCGGCTCACAAGTCAGTGTGTCAGTGACTGGTGTCCTCCCTTCTTTTATGCCAGTGTGTTCTCTGCTCGGTCGTAGTCCGTCTCTCTGTAATTGGTCAACTGCGCAGTGTGTAGTGGTGGGGGTGAGTTCTCTACTCGGTCGTATTCCGTCCTTGTACGATTGGTCATTGGTTTTGTATGTCGGAGTGCTGGTGTCCAGGTTTTACAAGCCCAGAAACCACGAAGACTTGGAACAATGCCGGCCGTGAAAGCTTGCACACCTGGATAAAAATTGAGTGTATGCGCCAGCTCTAAATAATACTTAGGAAATAATAACCTTGCTTGCGTCACTTCCAGAGATCTGAATATTGAAATTGATAAGAAAATCTATTTAAGAATACAATGAAACATAATAATTCGTCTTTTTAATATAATTTGAAATTCAATCATTCAGTTCTGCCTTCATTCTTCTTTTGACATTATATTTTAAAATAAGTAAATTTTCGCAACATTTTTTAATATATTTATCCTATTATGTTCCGAAAGCTTTCAAAGACGAATTTTAAAAGAGATACAAGTAAGAAGATAAGTAGAGAGATCATTATTTTTGAAACGAATTCTTAGAGTTTAAAGTCGACATCTCAGTTGCAGTCACAAATCAAAAAAAAAAAATGTAAAGCAAGCAAAAAATAAAATCAATATTTGATTAATTTATCTTTAGAATAAAAGGGGTATATAATAGACACCGAGAATGGCGAGCACAGCGCTGCTTGTCGTTGAAAAATTAAAGTGCGGGAGTGAAAATTTGTGACAGTGACAGCTGTTGTACTTAATTATAAAAAAATGTCATCAACAATTACATTAAAAATAATTTGCATATAATATTACTTACTTAAATAATCGTTCAGACACTTAATAATGACCTATGATGTCGAGCGTTTATAATTTACAATATCTATCTAAATGTACGTTTGATGAATTCATTTTCCTGTTATCTTTATATTTAATATGTCGATTTATTATTGTTTGAAATTAATTAAAAACAGTGTTGTACAAACATCATTAAAAATCACTATCGATCTGTATGATTTCTAAAGAAACTCGAATTGGCAATTAAATCGAACTATTGGTGGCAGCATGGTGGGATGAACTTGTAATTTTAACAAGTCAATAGAGTTCTCCACCTGCTCTGATCTTTGACGATACAACTATGGACTGGCAACGCTAGTTCACTCTGGATTTGTGTTTTAACAGAATTAACAAAACATTACAGATTATTACTTATAAATGCATTAAATTATATCGATAATGGTCTAAGGCTTTGACATTCAGCAGCGACCATATTTGTTCCCGCTTAGAATGAATTTCAGTTAACGACTATAGAGGTCAGACACCTTGAATTCAATCGCGAATAAATTAATGCGAAACTGTAACAACAAGCTTCGACGAAATTCAGTCCGATGTCTCTAGCTAGGTTTTATATCGGTACGAAACCTGTATACAAACTTATAAATGGTGTATGCTATCGTAATTAAATCTAGTGCATGTTAGAAATAATAAACTAGGAGATATTGCAGTTCAAACTCTACTAGTAACTTTAAAAGTGCAAGCCGACAATTAGAAACTAACTAAGTACTCGTATATCCGCAAAGAATTCTTATCGACCGGAGTCAGACAGGGAATCTTAACCTTAATATCTACTAATTTCCGTTGGTGGAACGACTTTGGGGGGGAGGTCTATGAACACGTATTAAAACTTACATTGTAAAGAGTACTCTGTTTTCAATTGGTTGGGGGGGTCGACTTGCACGCAAAGGGTTCAAGAAAGAAATAAAATAAAATACATTTAATTTAATTAAATTTTTTTTTAATTATTTTTACATTACATTTCTTATTCTAAAATTTTCAAAATATTTACATTGTTAAAAACACAAAAAAAACACGTGTCATCAGTCAGATTTGAACTCGGCTTTTCGGGGTGACATGCGAACACCTTAACCATTGCGGTACAAGATACTGCACTGGAACCGCAGAAACAGGCTATACTTGAGTAGTATAAGCGTTAAATTCGAGAGAAAACAACAGTATTGTAAAGAGTAGATATTCAACTGTCTAGTTTACATTATTGGATGGGGGGGGGTCGACTTGCAGTCACAGGGTTCAGTACAACTAAGAAAGAAATAAATTAAAACATATTTAATTTAATTAAATTTATTTTTTTTTAAATTATTTTTAAATTAAATTTCTTATTCTAAAATTTCTAAAATATTTGCATTGTTAAAAACACAAAAAAACACGTGTCATCAGTTAAATTTGAACCCGGCTTTCGGGGTGACATGCGAACACCTTAACCATTGCGCTACAAGATACTGTATTGGGACCGCACAAACAGGATATACTTGAGTAGTATAAGCGTTAAATTCGAGAGAAAACAACAGTACATCCAAGTATATCCATGTATTGGGGAGCCTCCTAGGGATAAAACAACACACAATCTGTGAAAATGGCAACTAGCTATCTCTACGGTAAGAGATAGCTAGTTGAGTACAGTAGCTAGTAGAACCTTGTGACAGACGGATGCAAGGACATCGTAAGCTCAGTAATAGGGTTCCGTTCGGTGGTACGGAACCCTAAAAATTAACGTAAACAATAAGAAGCACACTGTATCTGTAAATTTAGCACACAGTGATACTGGAACAGGAGTTGTTGAGCTCCAATAATAAATCTCATTAGTGAATATAAAAGAATTTTGTGCTGCACGTTGAGTCACAAAATAGTAGAGAAAAAAGAACAAAACTCGGTGCGACCATCCCCACGGGATTAATTAACGGGAAAAAACGCGCTGCATTTATACTCAGGCACGAAGGAACTGCGATTCAAATACTTAGTTGTTTGATTCTAACTATTGTCTGCCGAAATGAGGTTATAAAAAATATAAGTAAAGTCAATTTTGAACGACTTTCACGTATCCGATCGATTTGAAATTGTGTACACATATGTATTCCCGATGACAATACATGAATAAATTGTTTTTAGAAATAAATTCAACCCCTAACGGGTTCAAACGGGGATTTAGGGTTTTTTTGACTAATCAACGCCCAGGCCAAATCTCTGAAGCTAAAAACTTGAAATTTGGACAGTTGGTTCTTTTTCTGAAGTAAACATCCACTAAGAAAGGATTTCTCTAAATTCAACCCCTACGGGTGTAGGGGTTAAAATTTAGAAAGACTAAAATGAACAAAATAAAATATTAGTAAAAAAAAACTTTTTAGAGACAAGCTTTTATTGAAATGTACTAAAAAGAAAAAAAAAATTTAATAATTTTGGTTCATAATTATTATAAAAGCGGGGGTTGTGACTAATAAACTATCATAGAGATTACAACCCCCGCTTTTATAATAATTAGGAAGCAACATTTTTAAATATTATTTTTTCCTTTTTAGTACATTTCAATAAAAGCTTGTCTCTAAAAAGTTTTTTTTTTACCAATGTTTTATTTTTTTCATTTTAGTCTTTCCAAATTTTAACCCCCTTTGACACCCTTACGGGTTGAATTTCGAGAAATCCTTTCTTATTGGATGTTTACGTCAGAAAAGAAACCAACTGTCCAAATTTCAAGTTTCTAGCTTCGGCGATTTGGCCTGGGCGCGTTGATTAGTCAAAAAAACCCTAAATCCCCGCTTGAACCCCTAAGGGGTTGAATTTATTTCTAAAAACGATTTATTCATGTATTGTCATCGGGAATACATATGTGTACACAATTTCAAATCGATCGGATACGTGGAAGTCGTTCAAAATTGACTTGCAAGTTTTGACCTAAACAAACATACACAAACACACAAACTAACATACATTGCAAGTTAAATAAAAGCTTGTAAATATAAAAAAACAACACACAATCTGTCAACTAGCTATGTACATTGTACCTCTTATCGTTTGTTAGATAGAACCTCGTGGTGGACGGCCGGACGGTGAAGACATCTTATACAAGGAAAATTTCTAAGTTGTTTTTTACTTCCCACCTCTACTATGGTAGGGAAGTACTGGATTTAGTCCAAAAAAAATATTTCGAGATTTTAACAGATCTTCACGTTTTGAGACCCTAACAATCGTTTAAGATCATTTTCTGACTGATGTCTGTATGTGTGTACTGTGTATGTGTGTGTGTGTATGTGGTCAATTTTTCGCCTTCGATATCGTAAAAATGGAGCAACATACGGCAATGCCGATTGTTCTACTGTGTTTATCAGCCTTTAACTTAGATCTGATTAGATTTTGAATCAAATCGGTTCAGTGGATCCTAAGATATTAAAAAAACGTTCTCAATGTCACGTATTAACATAGGTAAAAAATTCGACTGATGACCAGTCCTATACTTCCCACCTAGTAAATATTTGCAAAAAATAAACACTCTTTTTTTTTTTATTCTTTGACTAGGCCCAAATAACCTTAGCTGTTGGTGGTCTTTAAAACACAATTTAATTTTTATTCTTTGAAAAAAGCATGGCCCTCTTTTTTGTTTGGTGATCTACTGATGGCTAACTTAATATAGCAAAAATCATGGTTACCTTGATTTACGTACAATTTTTATTTTTTTTAGTAAAATATTTTTTTTCTCGAAAACTATACATTTTAGAGAAAAAAATATTTACATTTTTTTCATATTATAACATCTAGAATTCATTTATATTTTTTTTTACCTATGTTAATACGTGACATTGAGGACGTTTTTTTGAATATCTCAGGATCCACTGAACCGATTTGACTCAAAATCTAATCAGATCTAAGTTAAAGGCTGATAAACACAATAGAATAATCGGCATGCCCGTATGTTGTTCCGTTCTTAAGATATCGAAGGCGAAAAATTGACCACATACACACATACACACACACACACACACACACACATACACACACACACACACACATACAGACATCAGTCAGAAAATTGTCTTAAACGATTGCTAGGGTCTCAAAACGTGAAAATCTGTTAAAATCTCGAAATATTGTTTTCGGACTGAATCCATTACTTCCCTACCATAGTAGAGGTGGGAAGTAAAAAACATATAAATGAATTCTAGATGTTATAATATGAAAAAAATGTAAATTTTTTTTCTCTAAAATGTAGTTTTCGAGAAAAAATATTTTACTAAAAAAAAATAAAAATTGTACGTAAATCAAGGTAACCATGATTTTTGCTATATTAAGCTAGCCATCAGTAGATCACTAAACAAAAAAGAGGGCCATGCTTTTTTTCAAAGAATAAAAAAAGAGTGTTTATTTTTTGCAAGTATTTACTAGGTGGAAAGTATAGGACTGGTCATCAGTCGAATTTTTATAATATCATTTTACTAAAATAAAAAATGGTGAAACCTTTGGTGTAACAATACGAAATGTTATAATTACCACAAAACACCAAACCATAACAAACACTCTCGACGTACGTTTCGCCAACCAAGCTGGCATCATCAGGAGATGATTAAATGATTAATTTAATCATGTCCTGATGATGCCAACTTGGTTGGCGAAACGTACGTCGAGAGTGTTTGTTATGGTTTGGTGTTTTGTGGTAATTATAACATTTCGTATTTTATTAAAATGACAAAATGCAATGATAATATGAAGGTAGTAGATATTGCCTAGCTTGGTTTGACTAGGCAGTTGACTATTTTGTTTGTTACACCTAGAATCGGCAAGTGAGCTGAAAAAGGCTTTATTACCCAACATCATCATTTTTCATCAATCTTGTTTATTCCTTTTCCCGTGCTGCTTCACATCTGACTCACATACGCGACACATTTTTCACAGAACCACTCCTCTAACTCGGATTTTATTACCATATTACGGTCAGAGTTGGCGTCAGATAGTTTTTAGGGTTCCGTGCCTCCGAACGGAACCCTATTACCGATCCCACAATGTCCGTCCGTCTGTCACAAGGCTCTATCTCACAAAGTATAAGAGGTAGCGAGGGCAGTATAGCCTAGTGGTTAGCGTGCTTAGTGCCGCAACCTCTGGACTGGACTGCCGTGGGTTCGAATCCCACCTGCGCTCATGGATGTTTTGTGATGTTATTTAGTTTTAAGATAGTTGTTATTTAGTGTAGTTGAAAGACGCTAATGACCTGAGATGTCGACGCGTCTATAATCTACAATAAATAAATAAATATAAGAGGTAGCTGTTAAAATTTTCACAGATCGTGTGTGGTTGTGGCATGAATCGTGGAAAATTGAATTGAATTGTGGATTATAGACGCTCGACAACAGAGGTCATTAGCGTCTCGTGGCAAACAATAATTAGAATTAAATAATCAATTAATTTTAATAAATTAATGTTTTTATTTTACTAAGATACTGACTCCATAGCCCGTACTTTAGAGCTGTACCAAGTGAGCTGAAAATCTACACTGAAAATCTAAAGGTACCAGGTTCGATCCCGGGTTTAGTGCAGAAATAGGTATTCTGTTAATATAGTTTATTTACTATAAAAATTAATTTAATTAAACTTGATAAGAAAAAATTTTGAAACTCTAAAAAGAACAAAATAAAATGTATGTAAAAAAACCTTTTAAAAACAACAAATCTGTTAATTTTTTACCCCTACAACCCTTGAGGTTCATAACTTAATGGCGTGTTATTGAAGTCATTTAGAGTTAAAATTGCTTAATAAACATATGTCCAAAAATTAATTAAAACTAAATAGGTAGGTAGGTACTATTGGTTGTACCTAATTCTGTTAGGACGTATTTTCGGACATAATATTATGTTTATTTATTTTTATTATTGTACGGAACCCTCGATGTGTGAGTTTGACTCGCACTTGGCTGTTTTTTTTTTATTAATCTAGATGACTTATGTACATACTTTATGGGCGGACATAATTTTAGCGTTGGTCAAATGGTAGGCGGCAAGAACCTAAATTAATATCAAAATTTCACGTTATTTGGAACACTTGGCATCAATTTTTTACCGGACTGCAAAGGCAGGGTAATGTTTTTCGCGCTATCTATATGTATTTACCCATGAATGTAAGTATATATTGTTACAAAACTGCAGTTTCCTGAGTTGGCGGAATATTAATATTTATGTACAATAATTAAAAATACAATAACAATAAATGCAACAACGAAAAGTCAGTTCTAACAATTAACACAAGTAACAATAACTAAACAGTGATTAACACTTAACTATATACAGTTGACTATATACCAGGACTATTTATTTCTAGTTATTTATTTTATCAATTTATATCACGTAACTATTTATATTACTGCACGATTTATATCACTGATTAACCGAAGACTGATTAATATTTATATCACTGATCCACTTGATTGCACGACTCACCATTGACTGCTTGACTCCCTCGCACTCGCTTGCTTATATAGGCCGCTTGGCTTAGGCACAGCGCGTTCTAGCGTTCTCTAGAATGTTCGTGCAGTTACTCGTTGTTACAGTAAGCAGATCCCGTTTCTCGGAACTCTCGCCTGCCGTTTATATACAGGGTGATCCGTAACAATATACGTAAGAATGCAAGTCTACAGTGTGTAAAAGGTTTTACCGAACATAAGGAAAATCACAATGGTATAGTACAGTGAATTTTTTGAACAATTTTCCATAGCAATGGTTGATTAGGAGTAACTCGGAACCTGTTAAATAAAAAAAAGCATCCTACTACATAGTACATACTATGTATTTACAATAGATCTTAAGGTCATAGCCTACTAGAAAATTCTAAATGTTCTCAATGTTATTTGTCCTATGTTTACACCCTGTATAAGTAAGAATGGGGGATTCTTTAAAATAAATCCTCATGTCATCAGATTCGTCTTAATCCCGACAGTGACATAGCATATATTATGACGTCACGAAAAATTCAATATGGCGGATACAAGACGCTATTTTGTCAGTATGTAAAAGTAATTTTCTTTCTAAATACATCGATATGGGTATCAAATAAAAGGACAATTTCAAATAAATGTCATTGATATCTAAACTTAAAATATAGAAATAGCATAAACTTTCCATAAAAATCGACATTTATGTGAGCGAAGCCACGGGCAAAACTAAATTAAAATTAAAACAATTAACTATCCCTATATTATTAAACGAGCAAATCTTGTATATATGTACCTATATAAATATTTTCTCGAAAACGGCTCTAACGATTTTGATCAAATTTACCGAAAAGGTGTTTCGGGGGGCAAAAAATCGATCTAGCTAGGTCTCATCGCTGGAAGAATTCGTTTTCTTATAGATTTTATCATTTTAAAAAACAGTTTTTTTAACGTTATAAAACAGTGTCGTATGGTGAGTAGGCTTTGGAAAAAACAAACTATTTTCATTATTTATGTCAAATTACTCTGACAGTAATGGGAACTTTAAGTAGGTACTATTTTTTTTGAACTCATCCGAGCAAAGCTCGGTCATCCAGATATTAAGAATTATTTGGAGAAAATCTCAACATATCAAAGAGTGACCTATACAATAATTTGACCTACATATAACATTACGAATGTTCTATTGACAAAGACTGACCTCTAAATTCACAAATAAAGTTCTCAAAACGTTGAGGATGTTAACAATGTTATTCGTCTAACCGTAGATAAACCTGTTTTGCCGTAACTCATTTACAAAACAAACTTTTCTTAGAGCTATTATAAGTTTACGATGACGTCAAACTCTTCGGCATTGAATTAAATAAGAAAAATACAGTATTCTTTTTCTATATTATACAACGTGAATTATTTCGTGTTTTTTGTTGTATATTTAATGATATCATTTATAAAAGATTGCATACTTTTTCAATTTGTATTGTCATCTTTAATATTGTTACAAAACTGTTTTCTGAGTTGGCGGAATAAATATTTATTTACAATAATTAAAAATACAATAACAATAAATGCAACAACGAAGAGTCTATTCTAACAATCAACACAAGTAATTAACACTTAACTATATACAGTTGACTACACTAATATTTATTTTATCAAGTGAATTTATATCACGGAACTATTTATATCACTGTATTTATATCAGATTTATTTCTAACGTTTATTTATGTCGGTCATTTACTCAGTTACTTCAGTACTATTGATTTTTATCCACTCCACTATTTATATCACTGTACTGACTGATTCGACCGTTGATTGACTAATATTTATATCACTGATCCGCTTGGTTGCACGACTCACCATTGACTGCCTGACTTCCTCGCACTCGCTTGCTTATACAGGCCGCTTGGCTTAGGCACAGCGTGTTCTAGCGTTCTTTAGAATATTCGTGCAGTTACTCGTTGTTCAGCAAGCAGACACCGCCTCTCAGAATTCCTGCCTGACGTTTATATACAGGGTGATCCGTAACAATGTACTCGTTTTCTAATGTTCAAAAAGTTTGGCTATGGCCTGTGAAACGCGTCTGTACTTTCTTCATACAATCTTACACAAAACCATAAAAAATGTTTGAGATTGTATGAAGATAGTACAGACCTCAGAACAGAGATAGCTATAGAAACAGCATATCACGTCGCTTGTGAAGCTATAACTACACACTAAAGTACGACCTGTCAGGCACATTATGATCATTCGTTACGTGAATTCCGTAATGTTAATTATTCCAAAGCGCTTATGAAAACTCAAACTGTATCTTATCATCGGTAAGTAGAAATATTTTACTACATATCTACAAGCTGTGATATGCCACTTCTATAGCTATCTCTGTTCTGAGGTACAATCCATAGGCGCCCAGGACTTGACTTTTTGATGTTAGATAATAAATCTAAGTTTTATAACATCCCTTAAGAGCATTCGATACCTACAAATACCCCCTGTACTCTTCATATCAAATCCTTTCACCCTTAAAACAGTTATGGCTCTCCTGACGCTATTTTTAAAGGCTAAAGGAAGGACCAATACTTATGGCACTACAGATCCTTCAGGCGAAAAATTAAAAAAAAAAATGGGTGTGTGCTTATGAGTTATGACCACACGACAGAAGTGAAAACTTCAGATTTTCTAATTTTTTGTGTCATCTATTATAGCGCATTTATGAACTAAAAATAATTTATTACTAAAATACTAAAAATGTATTTTTAATTAATTCCCTCTTGGTTTCAAAAAAATTATAATTATTGTCAATGAAAGAATATAACAAAAATAAAAAATATGTTAATAAATATCATGTAGAATTTAGAAAAAAACGCCAAAAATTCTACGCTGCCATCAGGTCTCGAACCCAGGTTCCTATGCATAGAACGCCAAGACGTAACCAACTGCGCTATGAGTGGAAGTGTGTAGACGACCGTTTTTATGATATAAGTATATTGCGAATTCTTACGGTCAGGTTGCGAACGGTCAGGTTGCGACTCCTTACGGTTATTTGCGAACGCTTCACTTCAAAAATCCTGGCAAAACTTACAACTTAACACTGCACGTAGCCAAAACTGTTTTTCAAAAAAATCGCCTGTAGGATCTGTAGTCTGATTCTTGGTCCTTCATTTGGCGTTTACCCGAACTCCTTAGATTTAAAATAGCGTCGGGAGCGCCAATAGCGTGGCGAGGGGACGGGATTTAAGATGAAAGTTACAGTGGGTATTTGTAGGTATCCAAATGCTCTTAAGCAATCTTTTTTATTTCGGAAGACGCTAATGACCTCTGTTGTCGAGCGTCTATAATCTACAATTCAATTTATTTCGGAAAATTTCTTTGTCATAATCTTAGTGTACCTACATCACAGCATTATGCACATTCTGATGTCAAGTGATTATTAAAAGGGGGTGCTAAGTGGAAATTTCCTTCTATTGACCCTGTTATTATCAGATTGATATTAACAGTTTAATTAACCCAGACGCTAATTTGAGGTTTTATAATGCGTACAAATATCGATCAAAGTAACTGACAGCTTACAGGACAGGTTATTTAAACTTCAGACTTTCGTCACAGTGAAACCGTAACCGACCAGTCGAAAATGCTAGTCACAATAGTCTATAAATAAAATATTAGTAAAAAAAAACTTTTTGGAGGCAAGCTTTTATTGAAATGTACTTAAAAGGAAAAAAATAATATTTAATAATTTTGGTTCATAATTATTATAAAAGCGGAGGTTGTACCTAATCTCTATGATAGTTTATTGAATAAATCGTTTTTAGAATTAAATTCCACCCCTAAGGGGTTCAAACGGGGATGTAGGGTTTTTTTGACTAATCAACGCCTAGGCCAAATCGCTGAAGCTAGAAACTTGAAATTTGGACAGTTGGTTCTCTTTCTGACGTAAGCACCCACTAATAAAGGCTTTTTCGATATTCAACCCCTACGGGTGTCAAAGGAGGGTAACATTTTGAAAGACTAAAATGAACAAAATCAAATATTGGTAAAAAAAAACTTTGTAGAGACAAGCTTTTATGAAATGTACTGAAAAGGAAAAAGTAAAAAAGTACATTATTATCTTAAAATAACATTTAATAATTTTGGTTCATAATTATTATAAAAGCCAACCCCCGCTTTTATAATAATTATGAACCAAAATTATTAAATGTTATTTTAAGATAATAATGTACTTTTTTACTTTCGTCACGCTCTCTCAACCCCTGTAAATTTTTTGTACAAAATTCCTTTACGAATAGTCTTTATAATATTATTAAAGACTATTCGTAAAGGAATTTTGTAAAATTTACAGGGGTTGAGAGAGCGCTAAGAAAGTTAAAAAGTGCATTATACGATATGTTAAAAGTCATAATATGTCAAAAGTTACTCTACATGCATACATATTTTATAGTGGGTATGGCAAAAAATATGTAATATGTACGAAAAGAAGAAAAAATATCGAAACTAATGGAGAAAATGAGTTTAAGACTTGGAATATTTTTGCCAAGGATGTCGATGTGAATCAATTCAATTTCAATAGTAGAAGAGCAGCCTCGAGGGTTTCGACCCTTTTCCTTGTTCATTATACATGCCTTCCGATCCTTACACTCCGTCGAACATCTTTTAAATCTTTCTTTGTTTTAGCCTCTTTCCTGTTTTTCGCCGTTCTTTTTCATCAGCGTCAATGGATTTAAACTACTTTTTCTTTTAGTCAATTTTAAAACATTTTACTTGAATTAAAAATGCTTTTAAAAACTTAAAGTTTACAGTGCAATTTTTTTGTCGCTATAAACATATTTCCTTTAAAATTAAATTATGAAGCAATTTTATTTTTAAAGTGGGTATAATTAATCAGCCGCGAAACTGGGGATAAAACTGGGACATAAATCTACAAAAACTACATTATTTATCCTTCATTATAATATAATCCGTCATTATAATGTATAGATCCCCTATTTATTTATTTTATTGAAGACGTATTAAAAAGTTACCGCGTTATTTATATATTTTTTTTAAATTATGTTGGTATTCAATACATATTATATTTTATCTTAATTAGTAAGAAAAGTTTATCCTGAATAATTTTGACATGGATAACGTCTAAAATCTCATACCTGGGGTGGCATTTTTAGAAATATTATACTTTACTATACAGCTACACTATAAGGTATCAGATATAGTAAGCCCTAGTGTAGCTGTATACTGTATAGTAAAGTATGAGTCTGCCTACAGCATAGGTACAAACTCCAAACTTCATGTCAAAGGTCATTGGATACGACTCAACAGCGTGTACAATATTCTGTAAAAAATCTATATAGTCTGATTTAAATAATGGAGGTCACCTTGACCTGATCTCAGCATATCAACCGAGAAGAAAATTTTTTGCACCAACATTTTTTTATTATTACACAACGTCTTTATTTATGACCTTTAAACTTCATGTCATAGGTCGTTGGATTCGACCGGGTACAAGATTCTGTAAAAAATCTATATAGTCTGATTTAAATACTGGAGGTCACCTTGACCTGACCTCAGCATATCAACCGAGAAGAAAATTTTTTGCACCAACATTTTTACTTCCCACCTCTACTATGGTAGGGAAGTAATGGATTTAGTCCGAAAAAAATATTTCGAGATTTTAACAGATTTTCACGTTTTGAGACCCTAGCAATCGTTTAAGATCATTTTCTGACTGATGTCTGTATGTGTGTGTGTGTGTGTGTGTGTGTGTGTGTGTGTATGTGTGTGTGTGTGTGTGTGTATGTTACGCATTTACTGTGACACAATGTGTGAGAATAGTGCCGCACTGTTACCTCTGTTTTAGTTGTGGCATCTTACACCGCGATGCCACAGCTAAACTTGAATTTAAATCAATATTTTTCAATATTTTAGTATTATTATTATTCTTTTTTAAATATACCGCGGTTTTGGATAGGTTCCGCCCACAAAATTTGAACGAATCACTGATAAGCGACTTATTTCATTTGTGTATTATGTGCGACAATTGGGTTTAAATTCATATGACAATAAAACCCAATAATGACATCTCTGTATAGTATTGCCCTCTATGTTACACACGATTAAAATTGAAAACTAATATCAAGGCCATATCACGTGATACCTAGCATTTCATGTTTCGACTTTCGTTTGGCGGGTTAAATTGTTTTTAGCTGCATGCAGCTGCAGGTTGTATCGGCACATCGCGATTCGCGATCGTCTTGTTTTTTAGTTACGACTTACGAATGGTTAGTTTACATGATTTCCATTGGATCAGTGAACTTTAATGAAGGTAAGTAACGAATTAAGAACTTTTTTTAGTATAAAAGGTTTATGTACTAGGTTATTTACCTGCAGAAATCAGCATGAAATAGAAATAGATTACATAGTAAGATAGGTACTTTTTAAAACGGTTTCATAGGCCGAGGGTTCCGTACATAATTTCAAACAATGTTAATGTTTTTGTGAAAAGACAACGACGTTTTGATTTATTATTACCTATATAACTTAATGTATTGCTTATTGTTATTAGTGATTATTTCATTGATCATTGTTACTTAAATTTAGGAGAAAATATTAAGTGAGTATAGTGTATATCTAGCAAAATTAACTATTTTGCGCCAAATTTTAAAAAATAATAAAAATCTGACTTTCGCTATAATTTTCGTGTAATGTTTACTAGCATATTAATTATATGCCTGATTTTTTTCAAAATTTTAAACCTCTTTACATTAGGAAATAATGAAGGAGAATACCTATTTTAGGTACATTTTTATATAATAACCTGTGAAAAACTCATCAAAAAAACAAAAAAAAATATTTTTAGGATCTTCAAAATGATCCCTTTTTATGCGTCAGGCGCGATGTTTTCAGCACGAGTAGTCGGCTCGCGATGCTCACTCGTCAAGGCTTGTGAGCGCTCGCCTACTACCCGTGCTTAAAACATCGCGCATGACGCATAAAAATGTATTAGCCCATTTGTTACACAATATACTATTAATAGACAAGCTTTTTATTATTAAAATGGACTAAAAAAGAAAAAATAATTTTTAATAATTTAGGTTCATAATTATATTCTAAGATCCGGCTGCAGAATTAGTACGTTCATCACGTAGGTAATCAAACTCTAATTTTTACATATATTTATGAATAGAATAAGACACTTTTCACAAGGTGCTGATCAAAAAGTGCCCGCAACTAATTTTAATTAAAATAGCGTTAATTGATTTTTCAAAAAAAAATTCGTTCACTTGTTCGTCAAATAAAATATCATCCATTTCACAGCAATGTATGTACCTAAAGAGTTTGAAAAGTTATGGGTGCTGTTACCTGCTCGGCCGCAACCTAATCGCAGCCAGGTGTAAACATGTATGATTTAGTTATATTTATACGTTCATGACGTATATTCATTTCTTTTATACCACATTAAAGCCATTTTTTTCTGATCATGACGTTATAACGCTGCCTATGAAAAAGTGCCCGCAAATAGGGGTTGCCAGCTGTTGAAGATGCTTGGTATCAAAGGTAAAGTGAAAGGCCAGCTGTACGAGTTTTTGAAGCATGGCCCTCTTTTTTGTTTAGTGATCTACTGATGGCTAGCTTAATATAGCAAAAATCATGGTTACCTTGATTTACGTACAATTTTCATTTTTTTTAGTAAAATATTTTTTTCTCGAAAACTGTACATTTTAGACAAAAAAATTTATATTTTTTTCATATTATAATATATAACATCTAGAATTCATTTATATTTTTTTTACCTATGTTAATACGTGACATTGAGAACGTTTTTTTTAATATCTCAGGATCCAATGAACCGATTTGACACAAAATCTAATAAGATCTAAGTTAAAGGCTGATAAACACAATAGAACAATCGGCATGGCCGTATGTTGTTCCGTTTTTACGATATACCTAGCATCTTCAACAGCTGGCAACCCCTATTTGCGGGCACTTTTTCATAGGCAGCCTTATAACGTCATGATCAGAAAAAAATTAGCTTTAATGTGGTATAAACAAAATGAATATACGTCATGAACGTATAAATATAACTAAATCATACCTGTTTACACCTGGCTGCGATTAGGTTGCGGCCGAGCAGGTAACAGCACCCATAACTTTGCAAACTCTTTACATACATTGCTGTGAAATGGATGATATTTTATTTGACTAACAAGTGAACGAAATTTTTTGTGAAAAATCAATTAACCCTATTTTAATTAAAATTAGTTGCGGGCACTTTTTGATCGGCACCTTGTGAAAAGTGTCTTATTCTATTCATAAATATATATAAAAATTTTGGAGCATACAAGTAATTCAAGAATTACAAGGCGCGATATTCATGTAGGTATTGTGTGTAAACGGTTTTACCGAACATAGGGAAAATAACACTAAGAAGATCAATTTTGTAGTAGGCTATGGCCATAAGACCTAATGTAAATATGTATTGGATTACATAGAAAAAATAGTGCAGTGAATTTTTTAAACAATTTTCCATAGCAACGGTTGACTATTAAGCGAAACTCGGAACCTGCTAAATAAAAAAAGTCATGAGGTGTCGTAAGATACCCGACAGGCTGTTTCTTACGCATTGTATATAAAACCGAATTTATCAAAGATATAAACAATGTTATTATTTGACTGCCATTTTGAAATCTGACGCCATTTTATTTTTTTGTGTCTTATTAAACTCTCAAATATCAATTTTCAAAAGGATCGGATAATTTTTACAAATAAGTATATAATTATGGCCGCCATTTTAAAATATGACGTCATTTTATTTTTTTGCGTTCTATAAAACTCGTCAATATCTATTTTCAAAAAGATCGGATAATTTTTACACAAAAAGTACATATTGCCGCCATTTTGAAATCTGACGTCATTTTATTTTTTTGTGTCCTATGAAACTCTCAAATACCGATTTTTAAAAGAATCGGATAATTTTTACAAAAAAGTACATATGACCGCCATTTTTAAATCTGACGTCATTTTATTGTTTTGTGTTCTATGAAACTCTCAAATATCAATTTTCGAAAAGATCGGATAATTTTTACAAAAATGTACATACGGCCGCCAATTTGAAATCTGACGTCATTTTATTTTTTTGCGTCTGAAACTCTGAAATATCAATTTTCAAAAAGATCGTATAAATTTTAGAAAGGAGTACAATATATTTTCGCCATTTTGAAATCTGACGTCATTTTATTTTTTTGTGTCCTATGAAACCCTCAAATATCAATTTTCAAAAGGATCGGATAATTTTTAAAAAAAAGTACATATGACCGCCATTTTTAAATCTGACGCCATTTTATTTTTTTGTGTCCTATGAGACTCTCAATATCAATTTTTAAAAGGATCAGATAATTTTTACAAAAAAGTACATGCGGCCGCCATTTTGAAATCTGATGTCATTTTATTTTTTTGTGTCCTATGAAACTCTCAAATACCGATTTTCAAAAGAATCGGATAATTTTTACAAAAAAGTACATTTGGCCGCCATTTTTAAATCTGACGTCATTTTATTTTTTTGTGTTCTATGAAACCCTCAAATATTAATTTTCAAAAGGATCGGATAATTTTTACAAAAATGTACATACGGCCGCCATTTTGAAATTTGACGTCATTTTATTTTTTTGTGTCTTATGAAACTCTCAAATATCAATTTTCAAAAGGATCGTATAATTTTTAGAAATAAGTACTACATATTTCCGCCATTTTGAAATCTGACGTCATTTTATTTTTTTGTGTCCTATAAAACTCTCAAATATCAATTTTCAAAAGGATCGGATAATTTTTACAAAAAATTATATATAATGGCCGCCATTTTGAAATCGACGTCATTTTATTTTTTTGTGTCCTATGAAACTCTCAAATATCAATTTTCAAAAGGATCTGATAATTCTTACAAAAAAGTACATATGGCCGCCATTTTGAAATCTGGCACCATTTAATTTTTTTGTGTCCTATAAAACTCTCAAATATTAATTTTCAAAAGAATCGGATAATTTTTACAAAAAAGTACATATGGCCGCCATTTTGAAATCTGACGCCGTTTTATTTTTTTGTGTCCTATAAAACTCTCAAATATTAATTTTGAAAAGGATCGGATAATTTTTACAAAAGTGACGTTACACTACTTCGTGACGTGACGTTTCACTTTTTATTATTTAGGTCCCCATCTGAAACGTGCGTTAAGAAGCATACCTTCAAATAAAAATAGGTAAAAAAACTTTTAAGTTAAACGGTTTTATAAATGTTTTAAAAAGAAAAAAATAATAGGTATTTAATTTATGTTCATAAGTATAAAAGCGTGGGTCGTAAACTCTATGATAATTTATTACAGTCACGACCCACGCTTTTATACTTATGAACTTAAATTAAATTTTATTTTTTTCATTTTAGTACATTTATAAAACCGTTTAACTTTAAAGTATTTTATCTATTTTTATTTTTAATTTTTTAGTATGCTTTATTTTCTTAGTCTGATTTTATAACATTTATCCGATCCACTGAAACGTTACCGGAGAAAGACCTTTTGCCTGTGAAAATTCAAAAGTGCGATATGCACCCGGACGAAAGCCGGGCCGGTCAGCTAGTTATCATAATATTGTATTGTCACCGGAGCTACACATGTGTGCAAAATTTCAACTCAATCGGATCACGGGAAGTAGGTGAAAATTCAAAAGTACGATTTACACCCGGACGAAAGCCGGGCCGGTCAGCTAGTTACCATAAATTGTATTGTCACCGGAGCTACACATGTGTGCAAAATTTTTAACTCAATCGGATCATAGGAAGTGGGTGAAAATTCAAAAGTACGATTTGCACCCGGACGAAAGCCGGGCCGGTCAGCTAGTTATCATAATATTGTATTGTCACCGGAGCTACACATGTGTGCAAAATTTCAACTCAATCGGATCACGGGAAGTGGGTGAAAATTCAAAAGTACGATTTACACCCGGACAAAAGCCGGGCCGGTCAGCTAGTTACCATAATATTGTATTGTCACCGGAGCTACACATGTGTGCAAAATTTCAACTCAATCGGATCATAGGAAGTGGGTGAAAGTTTAAAAGTACGATTTACGCCCGGATGAACCGGGCCGGTCAGTTAGTTAACATAATATTGTTTTGTCACCGGAGCTACACATGTGTGCAAAATTTCAACTCAGTCGGTCGCAAGATTTGTAACAAATATACGGGATCAAGCTAAATAAAACCACCGTTTAAAAAACAAAGCATCTACTACCTACTTACTTTTGCGTGATTCCAGAACATACGTTTTTATTTGAGAATCAGTTCGGTTACTTTTGCGTGATGCCAGAATATTTTAAAACTCGCAGTCGCATAAGAAGTTATTTACTTGAAAAAAAAATCATGTAAATCGGATCAGTGGTTCTCGAGTTATAAGCGTACAAAGGGACATACAGACAGAGAAAGTCAAATTGTTCGGGAAGGTATGAACGTCGAGAAATTTTGGTCCGATCCCTAGGTCTCGCCATCCGATCGACGTCAATAATTAGTTACACGTCATTTTAACTCAGTAGGCCAGGGTTTTTAAACTTAAATTCAAACATCAGCAGTCAAAAAATTGAATAACTATATTAAAATAATGCAATATAAGACAGAGCATACGCTATCTTCCAATATCCATATCACACTGTGCAACAGACAAGGAGAACCGAAACAAGTTCGCGATTTATTAGATAAAGTCGCATTTATTTCGTTTAATAATCATATAAATCTGTATAAAAAAACTGTTTTGACACAATATTATACATGAAATCTATCTAAAATTTTCTGCTCTTTCGTTTAAGACAGGTTTCGAATCGATCTGACTTAAATTGAGCAAACTATAAGCAAAAAACACCGTTTTTTCTAATTTGCTCCCCTCTGGGGCCAAAATTCAAAAATCGGGCGACGTTAGGATCAAATAGACCCCGAGAGGAATCGAACAAAAAAAAGTTTTTTAAAATCGGTTAACCCGTTTGGGCTGTACGCGTGACACAAAATAGCGTGACAGATTCACAGATTCACAGATTCACAGATTCACAGACAAAGCGAGTGTATATAGGCGCTTCTAGCTTCGCTAAGATCGCGCCTAAAAACTAGCCGTTACCCGTGGCTTCGCCCACGTATTTTACGATTTATAATTTATTATCTCCCCCGCGAGAAATTCTCCTCCTGCGAAGCGAAACCGGGCTTGTAGTGTTTATTCGCTCGAATTTTATAATGCATAACTCACTCGCTTCGCTCGGTCGCTCGAATTTTATTAATACATTACTCACTCGCTTCTCTCGTTCGCTTGAATATTATTAATATATTACTCACTCGCTTCGCTCGTTCGCTCGAAATTTATTAATACCTACATTACTCACTCGCTTCGTTCGTTCGTTTGAATATTATTAATTCCTTCTTCGCTCGTTCGCTCGAATTTTATTAAAACATTACTCACTCGCTTCGCTCGTTCGTTTGAATGTTAATAATACAGTACTCGCTCGCTTCGCTCGTTCGCTCGAATTTTATTAATACATTACTCACTCGCTTCGCTCGTTCGTTTGAATATTAATAATACAATATACTCACTCGCTTCGCTCGTTCGCTCGAATTTTATTAATACATTACTCACTCGCTTCGCTCGTTCGCTCGAGTATTAATAATACGTTACATTTGTTATCCCCCGCGAGAATCTTCCCCCCTAATTTGTATTCCCCCCGCGAGAATATCCCCTCTAATTTGTTATCACCCCCGCGAGAATTTCCCCCCTAATTTGGTATCCCCCCGCGAGAATCTCCCCCGTAATTTGTTATCCCCCCGCGAGAATCTCGCCCCTAATTTGTTATCCCCCCGCGAGAATCTCCCTCCTAATTTGTTATCCCCCGCGAGAATCTCCCCCCCCCCTAATTTGCTATCCTCCCGCGAGAATCTTCCCCCCTTATTTTTTAACCCCCCGCGAGAATCTTCCCCCCTAATTTGTTATCCTTCGCGTAATCTCCCCCCCCTGCATAGCTTTCTTTTAGTGAAAGAATTTTTAGAAACGGTTTAGTAGTTCCAGAGATAAAACAAAAACAAATCTATCCCACGGGAACCGTACATTTTTCCGGGATAAAAATTAGCCTATAACATTCTCTGACCCCTAAACTACCACTATGCAAAAAATCATGTCGATCCCTTGCTCAATGAAAAACAAAAACAAAACTATCCCACGGGAACCATACATTTTTCCGGGATAAAAAGTAGCCTATGTGCTATTCCAGACTATAATCTATCTCTGTGCCAAATTTCATCCAGATCCGTTCAGCCGTTCTGGCGTGATTGAGTAACAAATATCTATACATCCTTACATCCAATTTTTCACATTAATTATAATATTAGTTAGTTAGATTAGAGTTTGATTACCTACGTGATGAACGTACTAATTCTGCAGCCGGATCCCGTACTATTACAAAAGGGTTGTAGAATCTATGATTGTCTAGTAGTCACGACCCACGCTTATATAATTATGGAACTAAATTATCCTTTTTAGTCCATTTGAATAATAAAAGCTTGTCTCTTTAACGTTTTTTTTTTACTGATAGGTACCTATCTTATTTTGTTCTTTTTAGTCTTCCAATATTTTTACTATAAACCGTCATTTTGGTTTTATAATGACGTTACTTACACTGCTTATTGTATTCTACTTGTCATACCCTTTTTTTGATACCCATGTCTAGGGGGATGTGACGCCCCCAAAATAGCGGATTTTTCTTCACAACTACCTTGATATGGGCATCAAATGAAAGGACTTTACAAATAGAATACGATGAGCTATGTGACATCATTCTTAGCCCAGTATAACGGACGCCCCAGGATGGCGGATTACCTTTTTCTTTAC
>CM077517.1:64580518-64847930 GCA_039654895.1 Mongoloraphidia duomilia
TGCATGGAAAGTTGCTATTTTGTAGTGGGTGTGACAAAAAAAAATATTTGAAAAATGATTGAGTATTCTCTTAGGAGAGTGAAAGTTTAGTAACGAACTTTGCATGTTTTAATATAACTAAGTTTGAACTAGTAACGGTGACTTGTTTAATTAAAGTATATGCTGCAGGTAACTAATATAATTAGACTTTTTGAAACTTGATGTAATCAAATATACCTCCCCTAACCTAATTTAGTTACAGCTATCTTACGACAACCTGTTAGGAAGTTCATTAATTTCATTCAGGTTACCATCTACACCTTAACTATTTCGATTATCTTTATTCAAAATCAGGTCAAACATATTATGATGACACTGTTCAGCTCAGCAATATCTGGATGACCGAGCTTTGCTCGGATGAGTTCAAAAAAAATAGTACTTACAGTTCCCATTTCATCAAAATCGTTAGTCGTTTTTAAGAAAAAAAATTACATACCTATAAGTAGATAATATTATTATACGTCAGTAAACGTCATACTACATAACGTATGTACCTACATATTTTCAAATAATTACTGATTATTTTAATAAGTTAAAGATTGACTGTCAGAGTAATTTGACATAAATAATGAAAATAGTTTGTTTTTTCCAAAGCCTACTCACCATACGACACTGTTTTATAACGTTAAAGAAACTGTTTTTTAAAATTATAAAATCGATAAGAAAACGAATTTTTCCAGGGAAGAGACCTAGTTAGATCGATTTTTTGCCCCCCTAAACCCCTTTTCAGTAAATTTCATCCAAATCGTTAGGGCCGTTTTCGAGAAAATATTTATATAGGTACATAGGTACATATATACAAGATTTGCTCGTTTAATAATATAGGGGATATTTTATGAACAGACATACATTCCGACTAATAGACCGAGAGCTAGTGACAATTTTTTGTTGTTATTTATTCAAGGCCTTATTTTGGCGAGGATGTTGAGGGAGGCATATTAAAGTGCCCTGAGTAAGTGATTTTACTAGATAGCGGTATGGAAGGGATGCAGAACGCCCCCAACATGTAACAAAAAAAAACGGTCACAATTATTGTTGCATCAAGGCTGAAATTGTTTGTATAGTATGTCGGTGACTCAATAATGCTATTATACTATTTGCAGATCGATTGGTCAGTACTAAAGGGGTGGCAGATCACCCTAAGCGTGTCATGTACCCGACGAAATTTATATTATTAGTTCAAGGTTCAAATTTTAATATGTTGTTAAACCCACATAGGCAATGCACTGTGAATAACTAAATGGCGCGGGCGTAAGGCGCAGGTCTCTAATATCTCAATAGTGATTTTAATTAAATTATTTATTGTATAACAATTGAAATATTTTACCTTTTTATGTGTCAGAAAACCGCTCACCTGTAACAAAACAAAATTCATCATTATTAACTTCCCATTGGAAGTTATTGTAATGGGTCCGAAAATCGAAATTAAAAAGGAAAAAAAATTTTTATGTTTCAAGGTCACTACACTATTTTTACACTACTTTTAGAAAGATGTCTGTGTGTGTGTGTGTGTGTGTGTGTGTGTGTGTGTACGTATGTACGTACGTACGTACGTACGTACGTACGTATGTATGTGTCAATTTCTTTCTAAGACGAAATCTCGAGAACGAAAAATGATATCGACTACGTTGGGGTGCCAATCGACGCGTATTAACGTATATATGATCTGAAAGGAATTTTTTTAAAATCGGTTCAGCCGTTCTTTTTTCTTAACCAAATAACCTCCAAAAAAGTAGATTTTACACAATATCTCGCGAACAAAAAATTATATCGACTTCGTAAGGGTGTCAATCGAGGCGTGTTAACGTCATTTTGATTCGACATAAATTTTATAAAAATCGGTTCAGCCGTTTTTTTTTTTTTTTTTTTTTTTTTTTAATTATTGATGTTTTGATGATTAAAATGATTACTTTTCTGTGTAATATCTAATTTAATTATTATTATTAAATATTTATCAAACTGGGAAGTTCGTCGTGTGGACCTCAAGGGTCGCACTTTAGTCCTAATAAACGACCCACCTCACGGCTTGTATTTTATGTTTTTATTTATTAACTATTTTATTTATAAACTAAGAGAAAAAACAGAAACTGTTGATCTCGAGGGATAAAAAATTCGTGGGAAAAAAGAACATTTTTGCTAGTTAAACAACAATTAATACTATATGGAAAATTAAAAATATGACAGTGACCAGAAAAGAATCACTTTTAGTTAAATGTGAGGACAGTGTGATCCAGTGGTTAGCGTCGCGACCTCTGTATCAGACTGTCGTGGGTTCGAATCCCGCCTCCGATCATGGATGTTTTATGATGTCATTTAGTTTTAAGCGAGTTGTTATGTAATGTAATCAAGATGCTAATGACCTAGAAGTTATCGACGCGTCTATAATTTACAACAACAAAAATAAACAAGCCGTGAGGTGGGTCGTTTATTAGGACTAAAGTGCGACCCTTGAGGTCCACACGACGAACTTCCCAGTTTGATAAATATTTAATTATAATAATTAAATTAGATATTACACTGAAAAGTAATCATTTTTATCATTAAAACATCAATAATTAAAAAAAAAAAAAAAAAAAACGGCTGAACCGATTTTTATAAAATTTATGTCGGATCAAAATGACGTTAACACGCCTCGATTGACACCCTTACGAAGTCGATATAATTTTTTATTCGCGAGATATTGTGTAAAATCTACTTTTTTGGAGGTTATTTGGTTAAGAAAAAAGAACGGCTGAACCGATTTTAAAAAAATTCCTTTCAGATCATATTTACGTTAATACGCGTCGATTGGCACCCCAACGTAGTCGATATCATTTTTCGTTCTCGAGATTTCGTCTTAGAAAGAAATTGACACATACATACGTACGTACGTACGTACGTACGTACGTACATACGTACACACACACACACACACACACACACAGACATCTTTCTAAAAGTAGTGTAAAAATAGTGTAGTGACCTTGAAACATAAAAATTTTTTTTCCTTTTTGATTTCGATTTTCGGACCCATTACAATAACTTCCAATGGGAAGTTAATAAAAAAAACTTTGTTAAATGTAAGATGTTTTTAACCGACTTCAAAAAAAGGAGGTTTCTCAATACGACCGTATATATTTTTTATGTTTTATGTGTGTTCGCGGATAACTTCGTCGTTTATGAACCGATTTTGAATTTTTTTTTTTATTTGAAAGGATATACTTTCAGATTGGTCCCATAGAAATTTCATCAAAATCGGTTCAGTAGTTCGGCTGATTTTAATAAAAGTAAGTAACGCCGTGTGATTCTTTAAGGTAAATGTTACTTTTTAACACTAAAAAATAAAAAACTTTTTAACAAAAAAAAAACCTCCTTCAAAAAGGCACTAAAAAGAGGAAAATAATGAAATTTTGAGGTCTGTGCCAATTAAAATATGAAGTCGGTTAAAAAGTATAGTATAGTGATTAATATCTTCTTTTTAACCAACTTCATACTTTAATTGGCACAGACCTCAAAATTTCATTATTTTCCTCTTTTTAGTGCCTTTTTGAAGGAGGTTTTTTTTGTTAAAAAGTTTTTTAAGGTTTTTGAATCTATTGAAATAAATATTTTATTTACAAAAATAATGTTTTTAATTACTGTGATTGTTGAAACAATAATATTATATTTTAAAAATTCAGAAAAATAAATTGTACATTTTAAAAACTAATAAATCATTATTTAAAATTTCAGCAGCACGTGTTGAGGTAAATGTTGTTTTTTTCAATTTCACCGGTGGCTATATTAAATAACATGGTAATTTATGGAGACACATTTAAAATTAATGTGATAAAAATAATATAAATGGTAATGTAAAGTTGTGAGCTGTGCAACAGACACAAGTTACGTACGAAAAGTTATAAAAATAAATTGCAATAAGGGAAGGAACGCGTCTGGAGACTGAAGGATGCAGACTATGACGTATATGTCACAGGAATATTATAAAATCCGGAACATTATAATAATCCTAGGAAAATTAGAAAGGAACGGATTATTCATAAATTTGGTAAAACATGAGCCTGATTTCATTTTATTTATTGTGGATTATAGACGCGTCGACAACTTAGGTCATTAGCGTCTTAAATACAACAAATATCATAATATATTACTTAAAAACTAAATAACATCACAAAACATCCATGAGCAGAGGTGGGATTCGAACCCACGACAGTCTGATTCAGAGGCCGCGACGCTGCCAACTGAGCCATACTGTCCTCAGGCCTGATTTCATTTTTAAAACTATTTATTAATTAGTAGGTTTAACAAAAGCTTATAAATATTTTTTAACCGACTACGAAAACAAAGAAGGGTTATAATTTTAACTGTCTATATATTTTATATTTTGTCTTTTATTTAGCTCTACGGTTCAAACATGTCTCAACAACAACAACAATTAACACTCGACCAATCAGAGCGCGACACACTAAAACAAGTTCGTAAAAAAACACGCTTGTTTTACTGTAGTTCCGCCCAACTTTTAACCCCAATTATCTCGGTAACGGTTAGAGATATCGAAGTGAATGAAGTATACCTTTTTTACATAAAAATGTCCAGTCTTTGATATTTAAATTTATGTTTCATACCGATTTTCAACCTTGTATGTCAAATTGTTTTGAAAATATGGCTTATTTTCTCTTTACTCATCCTGTATTTCCCAAACGAGCAACATTTTATTATAGCTAGTTTGTGTTAAATGTCTTATTTTTACGTCATGTACTATAATCACCTGGCCTATGGCCCATAAGTTATGGGATAATCCTAGATATGGCAAAAAATATTCATTTTGAATTTTATTGACAATTATTAGTTAGTGATGGGGTACTCGAGTACAAGAATCGATTCGGTACCCGATTCTTCAAAGTACTACTTGTTGTAGTCGATTTATTTATTGCAGATTATAGACGCGTCGACAACTTAGGTCATTAGCGTCTTAATTACATTAAATAACAATTTCCTTAAAACTAAATTACATCACAAATCATCTATGAGCGGAGGTGGGATTCGAACCCACGACAGTGTGATCCAAAGGTCGGCTACGCTAACCGTTACACCACACTGTCCTCTCGTCGTACTCGAGTACCTGTAATTGGTACTCGAGTACTGTAGACCGAGTACATATTGCAGTGCAGAGATTGAATTCTTCCTACAGTTGATGCGTTTTTGCGCCTGCACGAATACACACCGGTATTCGAATACTCGAGACCGAGTACACATTACACAGTACACACTGTAGGGCACTGTGCAGGGATTGAATTCTTTCTACGGTTAATGCTTTTCTGCGCCTGCACGGCGTGTACTCGAGTCTCGAATACCGAATAGTATTAATCCAGTACCAATATATGAGTTAGGTAATTGTGGACAATAATATAATAATTATTAATTAATTCAACAATGAATTTTTAATCCACAAGGCATCCACTAGGTAGTGAATAGTATTTCTTAACATATCAGTCAGCATATTATGCCATCATGATTGTTAAACGTCAAACGATTGTTATAAGATATATAAGGGGGGGGGAATATATATCTTATAACAATCGTTTGACGTTTAACAATCATGATGGCATAATATGCTAACTGATATGTTAAGAAATACTATTCACTACCTAGTGGATGCCTTGTGGATTAAAAATTCATTGTTGAATTAATTAATAATTGAAGCGGTCGATGCAGAAAGGGAATATGTCCAAAAATGGCCGTTTTCATGTTATACATGTTTTAGCACTAGTTTTTCACGCTCTATCGATTGGCGCAGAAAGGAAATATGTCCGATGCTTAATAAAGCATGCTTTGCCTATTCAATATTTAGTATAGAGCAGAAAGGGAATATGTCCAGGACATGTTACCTTGGTGCCAAAACAAAAAATAGTTTTTCTCAGTTATCTCGAAAGTATCAGATTGGGACATATTCCCTTTCTGCATCAACCGATTCAATTATTAATCCAGTACGTTTATAATTTTCCTAGGATTAATACATTATATTCTGGATTTCACAATATTCCTGCGACTTATATACCTCCGTCTGAACTTATACTAGGTGGTTATGTGTTGAACCGTGAACTCATAATTCTATCCTTACGTTATTACAAAAAAAGTCAAAGACTGCGTAAGTAAAGATAACTTTTTGTTCTTAATCAAAAATATGTTCCGTAACTAATCTACTATTTCCTTTGCAAACATTACGAAGTAACTAAAACCAAAAGCTATTTTGTTTGATTTATTGCTGCGGGGAAAATGCAGAAGCAGTTTAGTCGTAAGTTATATTGGTTTTCTGTGTTCTGTATACACGCTGCGTACCATTGTTTATACAATGGCAGATGTCATGTGCCACAGGGGCGCTCACAAGTGACGCTGAATCAATACAGATTGCTTGTATGTTGTTTTAGAGCATTAAGTTCACGGTACGTATGTAGCTTGTATTTGTGTGAGAATCGGCTGTTGGACCCAATCAATCGATTTTCTTTTAATGTTTATTTCAATTATAGTTTTGTGAACAATATTTTTGGAAAAATATTCACGTTCAAAAGTTGATGTCCTAGCGCAGCCGAAGCCACACCAGATCTGACCAAAACAAAACGACATGTCTGTTCGTTTGTTTACTCAAGTTGCACGTTAAATTCAAAATCTTTTCGCTCTCTCAATCATCTAGCGTAGACCGACTAGCGCGCTCTCTCACCACAAGCAGCTGGTCTCCCGTCCACCGACAATATTTGGTACAATAGTTGCAAGTCAATACATTTATATTTAGTGACGTTAAGATGAATTACTTCCATATACAGAATTTGAATTGCACACTGTAAAAAATGGATGTAGAAATACTTTGAAAGTTAAGGTAGAATTCGCTCGATTTTCTAAGTGATTTTACATTATTATTTATTTTTACACAGAAAACCTCATAAAAACTTGGACTTTTACTGTAAAGTTAAACAAATTTGTGATTTTTACATAAAGTAAAATAAAATTACATAATTTGTGTAATATTCCAATAAAGTGTGTAAAAATTACAAAATAAAATGTACAGTTACATATATAAAATGGATGAATACAAAACAAATTAATGTAAAATTTGTAACCACGCATGCGCAATGTATTTTTATGCAATCTACGTGATGTGGCGATACCTGTTTGCGACGCCATTGTCTCTTTGTGTACTTATTACCAGATTAATTGCTGGCTACAAAGGGACCATCGATAATCTATGTAATCGGCCTTCTCATTTCTTACAGTGCAGAAGAATATAGTCCAAACTGAAATAGCGCAGTCATAATAATAACAATAAAACACTGTTTTTTTACAAATTCCAGTGGTACCATAGATGACAGAGTAGCTTTCTTTTATTTTTTTATTGTAAATTATAGACGCGTCCACAACTTAGGTCATAAGCGTCTTGATTACATTAAATAACAACTTATTTAAAACTAAATTACATCACAAAACATCCATGAGCGGAGGCGGGATTCGAGCCCACAACAGTCTGATCCAGAGGCCACGACGCTAACTACTGGACTACACTGTCCTCTAGGCCTTCTTTTAAATCATTCCCAAATTAAGTGGTAAAAATTAATAAGAGTGTACAGCGTTCTACCGGAAGGACCACTGTGACTCATTTAAGCAATTTCAGAATTGCTAGCAGCACCATTTTATAGATAATAGTAGAGATTACTTAAGATGTCCTGAAGGACAATAAAACGTGCAACAAAGAAAGCTACAGCTTTTAAGCATCTTTCTTCGTTCTAAACAAATCATAGGCAAGAAATCCGAAAGTAACCACCTTCTTTTGATTACCTTTGTCAGAAGTACGAAATTGAAGAGAGAAAGAATCATTACGTAGCGTTCTTTGTCACAAGTTTTATTGCCGTTCAGGACTTTTTTAATAATCTCTACTATAAATAATATGTTCATAAACTTATTAAATTATCAGCGCAAATTTTAGGCAAGATTAAACAATTCCAAAGCAAAATGTTACTTGTAGCTAGGAGATCGTGTGTCTGTATTGCCAGCAATTGGCAAAAGAGTCTTGCTTGAAGGACACGGTTATGAACGGAAATTTGTCCTTCTAGCAGGACACTACCAGTGGCGTAGCTTTACTTCGCGGGGCCCAGGTGTAAAATTTTTTTTGGCCCCCCCCCATCATATATAATTGGACTGAGAAAAAATCGAGTGTAAGGATTAATCAATCAGTAGTTGACCCAAAAATTGGGGGCCCCTCGAGGTTAGGGGGCCCCGGTGATTGCCACCTGAAACACCTGTGGTAGATACGCCACTGGACACTACCTCTGTACAATAGAGGTGGTACAAACTGTTATTTTTTAATAACAGTTCCGTTCCGTTCCTGTTCTCTTACGGAACAGTTCCAAAAACCTGTTACTTTTTAACAGTTTCAACGTTGGAACCTTGACATTCTCGGAATAGCTTGTAACATGCAACGTATAAAAATTTGAAATTATGAAGTGTATATTATTTGTATTTTTTCGTGAATTAATTCATTATTCAAGTTTAATAATTTAAGGTACCTAATTATTAAAAAAAAAAAAATAAATTTGTCGACAATATATTAAAAATATATAAAATCAATAGCGAAAAATGGATTTTACCATTAAATAAAAAGCGTTATTTAAAATCAACAAAGAAATGAAAACAAAAATAACTAAAAACAAACATATTACATGACTCCAGATTATTATTTTAACTGATTAGTTTTTTGCACATGATGATATGATTCATTCCAACAGTTTCTTAATGCAGAAGAATGTCCGTTCTGTTACTCGAAACAGTCGAAGCATTGGAACAGCCCGGAACAGGTATTTTATTAAACTGACAACTGTTCCAATCTGTTCCTCGTTCGAAACTGTTCCAAAATAACTGTTCTTAGTATTTTGTATCATCTCTACTGTACAAAAGTATACTAGCAAGACAAGCACTTGTACACTCTATTGACTGTTCTGAACATTCTATTTATTACAATGTATAACAACATATTAGAACAATCTATTGGTAATTAAGTCTTTGCCTGCATTTTTGATGTATGGAACATAAGATAGCGACCTTGAAGTTTATTTATAGAATACAAAAAAAAAGATGAAACCGTGGAATGATAATCAAAATTTAAGTAATTCTCGTATTTTGTATACATGAGACATGTTTATTTACTTTATTACGTTGCAAGCGATTTAACTCTCAAACAAAAGGCATGAACAACTGTGCCAACAAGCTGCTGTGGATGGCTCATGTTTCAATACATTGACGAGTACAAAAAACAATTGATTTATTTAATATCCTCGAGTGTTGTCTTGTCAATGCTAGAGCTATATTAATATCTGTTGATTTAAAAACGTTGACTCAATAAGGGCTACTTATTTTACAAGCTTTTAATTAACTTGCTGTGTTAGTCAGTTAGTATGTTTGGGACAAATCTTGTAAGTCAATTTTGAACGACTTCCACGTATCCGATCGATTTGAAATGTTGTACACATATGTGTATTTCCGATGACAATACGCGAATGAATAGTTTTTAGAATTGAATTCAATCCCTAAGGGGTTCCAACGGGGGGTGTAGGTTTTTTTTTGATTAATCAACGCCTAGGCCAAATCGCTGAAGGTAGAAACTTGAAATTTGGACAGTAGGTTCCTTTTCCAACGTAAGCATCCACTAAGAAGGGATTTTTCGAAATTCAATCCCTACGGGGGTCAAAGGGGGTGAAGTTTGGAAAGACTAAAATGAACAAAATAAAATCGTAAAAAAAAGCTTTTTAGAGTTTGTTTAAAATGTAGTACTTCCTACTAAAAAGGAAAAAATAATATTTAATAATTTAAGTTCATAATTATTATAAAAGCGGGGGTGGCGACTAATAAACTATCATAGAGTTTACAACTAACGCTTTTATAATAATTATGAACCTAAATTATTAAATATTATTTTTTCCTTTTTAGTACGTTTCAATTAAAGCTTGTCTCTAAAAAAAATTTTTTTTTACTAATATTTTATTTATTCATCAGATAGAACAAAAGTCATAGCGTATCATATTGTCTATTGATTGCTAGATGTATTTTTTATTCGATAAAAGGTACTACTCGCTCCGGGTGTCGAAAGAATGTATAAAACTCTGTGATGATTTGAACTTTGAATGACTATTACTTCTAAAGATATCGGTATAGCATAAAAAGCCTGGTTTAGGACGTTATTTGCTTTATGAAAATAATATGAACTTCCGTCTTCTGCCATTTTTCAAAATGACGACTTAAGCACAACTTTATTTTTGGGAATTTATAGAATTTCAATCAGAAGACACAAGTTCCTTTGCTTGCATGACAATTTTTTTCCAAAATATCAAAATGGCTCTAAATTCAGTTATTTTTTTCATTTTTAGAAATGAATTTTTTTTGTCATTTTCTGTCAATTTTTTCACAGCCTAGAAGTTTAAATAAAAAGATTAGTGATTTTTGAATTTTATTTTAACGTCATAAAAATATGTCAAACATTTTTTTACATGTATTAAAATTGTGTCAACAGTCAAAGTTACAGAATAGCTTTGCATCACTGTTAGTTGGAACAATGTACGTAAGAGTAAGACATATTTCCAATAATTAAACACTTTTCGAAGTTATAATTTACGTATCGACGTTGAATAATTTATAGTAAATTTGTTAGTGTTTGGTAAGATGTTTTTACGTGTGCAGTTTTAATTAAAATCTCTAAATTTAAACGAATTCAATATAGAAAAAGGGTAAGTTTAAACACTTGTATAAATATTAAATGTGAATTTGTTAAAAATATAAAAAAACTAAAACCTTATTTCTTTTTGTCATAGAGAAATGCGGGGGATTGAGAATGGCCGAGCGTTTAGTAATGCTGTTGTTTACATGGCGTTGCTATGGTTCCTCTATTATAAGTCCCCAGTTCCCGGGTTCTAGCCCGAGAGCTGGTAAAAGTGTCAATTGGATTTTCAATTTATTATTAAAAAAAAATAATAATGAATTGAAAATATGAATTGGTGCTAGGCCCAAATAACCTTAGCTGTTGGTGGTCTTTAAAACACACACACACAATTGAAAAATTGCTCTTTATAATTTTCTTGTCGCACCAAAATCTCTCCGAATGAAACTGCGCCGGAAAGCTAGTTATTAATAATAATTTTATTGAAAGATTTTTTCGTTGGAGAGCAGCCAATTATATAATTGTTTCGAAACATATAGGAAAAAATCATTTTACCAACCAGTGGTCACAGTCAGGATTCTAACCTGAACCTTTCCAATTTCGCGTCGGAATGAGCTTACAATACTCAACTGTGACATGATTGCTAAATTAATATTCTCCTTATATGCTTCAGAATCAATAGATTTTCACTACATGCGAGTGTCAATTCATATCTGCTAATTCAATAGCTATGATATGAAGTGAATCCTCGTACCAGCGAGAGCCCAACATGAAAGTGAAAATTATTTCGAATATCCATTAACGGGATATATTAATAAATACATACCTAGATACTCGTATATCAATGCTATTAACGGTATTACCACATAATATTCTAGAAACAATCATATCTTGTAGTCATCATATACATATATGTTTCGAAACAATTATATAATTGGCTGCTCTCCAACGAAAAAATTTTTCAATTGCATACAGCCGTATAAAAAAAAACTATTAGGTAATAATTTTATTATATTTCAGACAAAAAGATGCAAATCAAAAGGTTAAGAGAAATATTAACCGTTATATTGTTGACTAGGTGTGTCGGAGTTACCTTGACATCAACTAACTGTCCGGATGATAGTAAATATTGCTTCTGTGGAAATAATGTTTCGTTGAATGAAATACCAAGGACATTGAACAGTTTCAAGTACACTTGTATGCAAATCGTGAACAGCCATTTTCCAATAATACTTTCTCACATGTTCGATGTGTACGGATCATTTCGCCTTGTAAAGTTGGCATTAGTCAACGACAACATAGAAACCATTCAAGAGAATGCATTTTATAGACTACGTTCGCTGTCCCAGCTGGATTTATCGGGAAATTATTTAACTGGAATAAATAGGACTTATTTTAAAGACATTACAGATATAACCTATTTACAGTTGTCAAATAACAATATTTCTTTTATAGAAGATTATTCATTTATAGGACCTCGTATAATTTTTTTAAACCTAACATTTAATAGTTTATCAAAGATTAGTAATAAAATGTTTTCGAATTTAAATTTTCTGGAAAAATTAGATTTATCTGATAATTCTATAAATGAAATATCCGATGGGTCCTTTTTTAATGACACGAAGTTAACAGAGGTTTATTTGAATAATAATGAGTTATCTTTATTACCGACAGATTTGTTTAAAACGCTGTCACTGTTAAAGTTTTTGGATTTGTCTGCGAACAAATTTCTTGTTTTAGACTGGCAAATATTTCTAAATGTAGCAAGCCTCCAATATTTATATTTGGAACAAAATCAAATTACGGTAATCGAGCCTATTTTTGTAAATAAGATTTTTGAAAATAAAATTAAGTATTTATCTTTTGACGATAATAATATTACAGATATAAAAAGTAAATCTTTTAAACATTTAACCTCATTAATAAAATTATCGCTAGCTCAAAATAAAATAACAATTATTCATGATAGAACATTTGAAGGGTTGAAAAACTTGGAATACTTGGATTTATCTGGAAATTTAATTGACCAAATAGAACCAGATGCATTTTTTGATCTCAGATCACTTTTAGATATAAAATTACCAAATTTAAAATTATCAAAAATCAATGCTGGTACTTTTACAGACCTTAATGTGAGTAGCTTAAATTTTTCTAATTGTAGCTTGGAAAAAATTGAGCCTGGTTCAATAAAAATAGAGAACTTAAAGAAACTGTACCTACAAAATAATAATATAACAATTATTCAAAGAAATACATTTTCAGAGTTAAAAAATTTGATTACATTAGATTTAAGAAATAATAATATAACTTTTATTGAAAGTGGTGCCTTTTTAGGTTTAAATAAACTGCAGGATATTTATATACCAAAATTTAAAATGGTTAATATAAGTGCAAATTTTTTTGATGATTTAAATTCTTTGTTGGAATTAGATCTATCAAATTATTCATTGGAGATCATTGAACCAAGTGCATTCAAAGATTTGAAAGCTTTAAAGGGATTATATTTAAATAATAATAATTTAGTATCAATCAAACCCAATACATTTTCTAATTTACATGAATTGCAAAATTTATCTTTGTCTAATAACAAAATAACAAATTTATCTCAATTAGCTTTCAAAGATTTGATTAATTTATTGTATTTAGATTTATCTAATAACAATTTAAAAACAATTGCTCTTGGAGTTTTTCAAGAAACATTACAAATATTATTTTTAGATTTATCAGGAAATAACATTCATTTATTTAAAACTGGAACATTTTCAGGTTTAGAACATTTACGTGCATTAAATTTGTCGACCAATAACATCAAATCATTTGATTCCAAAGTATTATTTTCTCTCAGTAATTTGACAACTTTATCACTCAGTGATAATGATTTAACAAATATCGACGCAGAGTCATTTGCTAAATATTTACCTCACTTGAAATTTTTTCATATAAGTGGAAATAATTGGACATGCAGTACTTTAATTGATATTTGTGCAAAACTGAAAGAAAAATCCATTGATATACGTCCTTTGACCAATCAACAATATAATACGTCCAATGTAATGGGAATAAAATGCGTTGAAGTGAATGAAACACAAAATGATTTGAAATCAAAAGAAAATTCAGATATTACTTATTCCAGTTTAAACATTCACGAAAATTTGGTCGAAACTTCCAGACGTAACGTTGAAATGATCGATGTCGACAGTTTGAACCGAATATTCCATAATCAAATATCATCTGAATCAGAAATAGTTCTAAATGAAATTTCACAAAGACTCGTGACGACAAATATCATATTGACTGTCGCTTGTTCATGTGTTACAATTACAATAGTATTTTTAATATTATTAACAATATGCACAAAGAAAAGATATATTACGACTTTGTAATTTTTTTTTCATCCAAAAGAATTTACCAATCAATGTTTTTAATACATGAGATGCCAGAAAAACGTTGAATATTGCTGATACAATTAGTGTTGCCGTCTAGATCTAGACTTTCTAGACTCTTGTCTTGTTTTGTCTAGATTTTCAAGACAAGACTTGCAAAAGTCTTGTCTAGAAATTTTCAAGACGAGACAAGACTTGCTTTATCTAGATCAAGACTCTTTTCAAAACTCTAGACAATTTTCAAGAGTCTAGATAAACTAAGTAGTAGTAGGTAAAGTAAACCACTCGGTTAATCTAGACTCTTAAAAATAATCTAGAGTCTTGATATTAGACAAGACAAGAGTTTTTTAATCTAAGACTTATTGAAGTCTTGATATTTCAAGTCAAGACTTAAATGAAGTCTTGTCTTGATATTTCAAGACAAGACAAGACTTTGAAAGTCTTGTCTTGTCTAGAGTCTAGACGGCAACATCAGATACAATATATTCCTGTGCCAAAATGAGATCAAAAAGTTTACAAAAAACTTGTATTTTATTTTCTATGTCCGTTTTTAAGATGAAATGTCTTTGTTTACTTTTCTTGAATAAATTATTATGACTTAAAAGAATGAAATTTAGTTTTAAACAATCGGTACATTCCCAAATCTGGCAAGCCGACCGTTTTTCTAATAACTATGACACCATTTTGAAGAGCGAGCGAGCCGTGTCTTTATTTATTGTAGATTATAGACGCGTCGACCACTCAGGTCATTAGCATCTTCAACACAACAAAAAATCTATTGTGTATTAGAATCCACCAGCCAGCATACACAAACCGACTGGTACGAGCTACGGTCCCTGGGTGTGCTAATCCCCACAAAACATTAGAATGCAAACTACATTCCAATGTTCTCCCCGTATTAAAATATAACCAGAGTTCCTACAAATACGTTCGAGAGGACAGTGTGGTCTAGTGGTTAGCGTCGCGGCCTCTGGATCAGACTGTCATGGGTTTGAATCCCGCATCCGCTCATAGATGTTTTGTGACGTAATTTAGTTTAAAGTGAATTCTTATTTAATGTAATCAAAACGCTAATGACCTAAGTTGTCGACGCGTCTATAATTTACAATAAAAAAGGGTGTGGGTCTCGGGACCCCCGACAGATGTGAAACTTCAAAGAAAACGTTATTGAACTCGGTGGTATTCTCTATGTAGTAGTATATATTTTTTCAAAAGCAGCAACTAACTGTTATGCTGACGTAATCCTATATTACTGCACTGTAACACACGCGGTTGCCCGAGCGCGTGGAAGCCGAGAGAGAGAGAGAGAGTGTCGCAGTGGTGGGGAGAACAGCAGTGAAGGAGCGGACCATAAATTTCGTTGCATAATTCCCCGCACGCGGCTGTTCACAGCCCGACATAAGATGTTTCACATCAATAAATAAACACAAATACGTTCGCTTGCTCTGAAAACTTTTTGAACGCACTGGTTCACGCGCGTTATCATACCGTCTTCCACTTTTGTTGTCTAATCAGTCACAAGAGCGACAAAACAACGATAGTTAACAAGCATCTTGTATACAAGGCATCGCGTATGTTAGGTAAGCAACCTAGAAAGTAGAAATGCAACACGGTGTTGCATTTGAGAGCAATAAGGGATCTGCTGGTTAAAGTTGGCAGCAGATCGCTTCTCTTTCATGTAAATGTCATATCGCTTCTGCTGGCTTTTGTGAACAGTCTTCTTTGTGTGTGTGGGTATGACAAGTTAGAATAATAGTGACATGTATACATATATTACTTATACAATGCCACTTAGATAAGGGGTCGGGTTAAGCGATCGAAATATTTTTTGTGTTTGAAAAATGTAGTGTTGCCGTCTAGACAAGACAAGACAAAATTTTCAAAGTCTTGTCTTGTCTTGAAATATCAAAACAAGACTTCACTTTAACTAGATTAAGACTCTTGCCAAAACTCTAGACAATTTTCAAGAGTCTAGATAAACTAAGTAGTAGTAGGTAAAGTAAACCACTCGGTTAATCTAGACTCTTGAAAATAATCTAGAGTCTTGTCTAATATCAAGACTCTAGATTATTTTCAAAAGTCTAGATTAACCGAGTGGTTTACTTTACCTACTACTACTTAGTTTATCTAGACTCTTGAAAATTGTCTAGAGTTTTGGCAAGAGTCTTGATCTAGATAAAGCAAGTCTTGTCTTGTCTTGTCTTGAAAATTTCTTTTGCAAGTCTTGTCTTGAAAATTTAGACAAGACAAGACAAGAGTCTAGAAAGTCTAGATCTAGACGACAACACTAAAAAAAATGTAAGAACCATTTCACATCTTCGCTTATCACCAGCGGCGTAACTACCGGGGAGACGGCAGAGTGGGTAATTACCCCCAAGCCCGAAAGTTTTGGGGGCCCTGAATCATCCTGTATTACTTTTTGTAACTGTTAACGAGTTAACTAATTCCTCTACTAGTACCGTGGTTGTATTCCTTTCCTTTTTACCTCTACCACTACTTTCGTCGCGCTTTTTCCATATCCGATCGAAATCACTTCTATACCTACCGCGCCTAAAAATTAAATTTCATATCCATAAAGGGTGATGTAACCTTTGGGGTGAAGATACAAAATGTTAAAAATAGCCACAGAGGACAGTGTGGTCCAGTGGTTAGCGTCGCGCTCTCTGGACCAGACTGTTCTCCGCTCATGGATGTTTTGTGATGTTATTTAGTTTAAGTGAGTTGTTATTTAATGTAGTCAAGACGCTAATGACCTAAGTTGTCGACGCGTCTATAATTTACAATAAATAAATAAAAATAGCCACAAAACACCAAACCGTTTAACAATAATCTCGACGTACGTTTCGCCAATTATGTTAGCATCATCAGGAGATGATTAGATCATTTAGGGTAAATGCGGGAGAGATGCCGCGTTAGGAGAGACGCCGCATGGCTATTAACTTACCTATTTACCATTAATGGATGGTACTACAAGTACGTATGTTCGTTCATCTTATCTTGACAGGGTAAGATGAACGAACATACGTACTTGTAGCACCATCCATTAATGGTAAATAGATAAGTTAATAGCCATGCGGCGTCTCTCCTACCGCGGCATCTCTTCCACATTACCCTAATCATCTCCTGTGATGATACCAAAATGGGTAGCGAAATGTAATTTGAGAATTGTTATACGGTTTGGTGATTTGTGGTTATTTTTAACATTTTTTTTTAAGTTTTACTTCAATTATTATTCAGATGTCACAACTGTTTGTGATTTGATAAATTTTGTATCTGTGACTGTCTGACCGATTTTGTAAAAATTTAAAGGGTACTTTTTAATAATAGCCTTTTTAGATTGACGTTTAGTGCGGTCCTGCATACACATGTCTACCTACGTACTATGAGCAGATGTGATGACATTGCCGTGTCTCTCTGTCTGTCTGTCTGTTCTTTTGCAGAAACTTACTGAATTGCACTAGACACCGATGTTCTACTCTAACGTTAGTATTAAGTCATCGTTTTTCCGTATTAATACCAAAGTGAGACGACAGGATATTGCTGTTCTTTTTCAACATAGATTCATAAGATAAATAATAGTAGATTGTAAATCTAGTGACGTAATGAGGTATATTCTTGACGAGTAGTGACAGTGTGTTAAAACGAGCGATTAAGCGAGTTTTAACAGTCACACGTCATAATATCATTTTTGACATACCCACTATAAAATAGTTGCGGTTCACATTTTCAAAAAATTTTGACAGTTCATTTTGTGTCGCCAACTTCACTTCTATAGTAGGCTGTTGGCCGAAAGTAGCTGTCAGTATATATAATTTAATAAAATGAAAGCAGATATATAAAAAGTTTTAGCAATTAAATTGGCGCCGAGCTCAAAATCTTATTATTTTCCTCTTTTTTTAATGGCTTTTTTGAAGGAGGTTGTATTTTTTTTAAAAATTGAAATGTGAAGAGTAGACATGAATAGACTTTTATTCACCTATTTCTATTTGAATAGGGTCATCCCGCGTATCAAAATTTGATAATTTTGAACAGTGTATGTTATTCCTCATAAATAAACAAGTAATGTAAACCAACTTTTTTGTTCTTATATATCCTTCCTCTTAGTTGCAAACAAGAATTAAAAAAATGTGTTCATTTCAAACGGATGAGCATTGCCGCCATATGATGACGTCAAAACCAGACCAATGAAGCCAGACATACGTCAACGCATAGATAAAGAGAGGTATGTCTATGGAAAGAGAGAAATACTTCCTCGTCAGTCGTAACTCGTGAAGAACCTAACCTAAGTTCTAACTGCCAGCCTGTCAACTACACATAAACAAGCCAATGTACTATATTCTCTTTATCTATGGATCAGTGGGCGTGATTCAACTACATCAGTCAATCAGAGAAGGTTGGTTGACGTATTCCGTGGCGGTATAATTCTATGTTTAAAATTACCTTGAAAAATACGCACTTTTAGACATTTTTTTCTTGTAGAAAAAGCTTCCTAAAAATTCTCAAAAAAATTCTATTTGTAACGTAGATTCCAATCTTAAAAAAAATGTGGGACGACCCCATTGAGTTTTTATTACTATTACGTGAATGAAACTAAATAAAGCGAATATAAAATACAGAAAAAAACTAAATTATTTACTGGTAATTAAAGAAATGAAGAAATAAAAATAATGTAAATAGAGCTATTTAATTGGTCTCATCTTTAATAGTCAATTATGTTTAGTTCTTAATGGAAAAGTAAATATTATTCCATTTCTATCAAACTGTTCTGTTTGTATTTCTTTCTTCTATTTTCATTTAGTTGATTCGAAGCACAGATGAGTTATCCGAGTTTTTAAATGAAAAAAATGTCTAGCATACATTATATATTTAACTCTCACCCTCTAACCGGAGAAAAACTGAAAAAAATTAATTGTTTGAGTTACTGAGGGTTTACTTTCTACTATGTTTTCAGTTTAAATAAACCGATAAAGGCCAACGCATACTTGAGCGCGGCGCTGCGAAGCAATGGAAGATTTATTATAGGTACATAATATTATACATTATTGTACAAATAGAATAAACTAGTTTTGAAAATTCTTGTACATAATAAATCTACCGTCAAACGTTTTACTGTCAAAAAGTTTCTTGATTATTAGTTTATTTTATTTATTGTGGATTATAGACGCGTCGACAACTTAGGTCATTAGCGTCTTAAATACAACAAATATATTATATCAGTTAAAACTAAATAACATCACAAAACATCCATGAGCAGAGGTGGGATTCGAACCCACGACAGTCTGATTCAAAGGCCGCGACGCTACCAACTGAGCCATACTGTCCTCCTTGATTATTAGTGTATTTGCCATATGGCACATACACTGTTGACGTCGGTCGGATGGCGGGACTTAGGGATCGGATCAAAATTTCTCGACGTTTCATAGCCTCTTGAACAAATTGGCACCATTTTTGGAAATGTTTATATATATATGTATATATTAGTAAAAAAACTTTTAGAGACAAACTTTTATTTAATTGCACTAAAAAGGAAAAATAATTTTTAATAATTTAGGTTCATAATTATAAAAGCGTGGGTCGTGACTAATAAACTATCATAGAGTTCACGACCCACGCTTTTATATTATGAACCTAAATTATTAAAAATTATTTTTTCCTTTTTAGTGCATTTAAATAAAAGCTTGTCTCTAAAAGGTTTTTTACTTCCCACCTCTACTATGGTAGGGAAGTATGGATTTAGTCCGAAAAAAATATTTCGAGATTTTAACAGATTTCACGTTTTGAGACCCTAGCAATCGTTTAAGATCTTTCTGACTGATGTCTGTATGTGTGTGTGTGTGTGTGTGTGTGCGTGTGTATGTGGTCAATTTTTCGCCTTCGATATCGTAAAAACGGAACAACATATAGCCATGCCGATTGTTCTATTGTGTTTATCAGCCTTTAACTTAGATCTGATTAGATTTTGAGTCAAATCGGTTCAGTGGATCCTGAGATATTAAAAAAAAACGTTCTCAATGTCACGTATTAACATAGGTAAAAAAAGTATAAATGAATTCTAGATGTTATAATATGAAAAAAATGTAAATATTTTTTTTCTCTAAAATGTACAGTTTTCGAGAAAAAAAATATTTTACTAAAAAAAATAAAAATTGTACGTAAATCAAGGTAACCATGATTTTTGCTATATTAAGCTATAGCCATCAGTAGAAACAAAAAAGAGGGCCATGCTTTTTTTCAAAGAATAAAAAAAGAGTGTTTATTTTTTGCAAATATTTACTAGGTGGGAAGTATAGGACTGGTCATCAGTCGAATTTTTTTTACTAATATTATATTATTATTTTTTTTTTATATTATTTTTTACTAATATTATATTATTATCGAGAAGTCCACTTTCCCACGACCACGAACTAGAATTATTGTCTTTAATTTTATACATCAATTAAAGTTCTCATTACATAGGCATTTAAAATTATACATGCAATATTTTTTATATTCAGTCTGAGACCGTTGATATTAATTCTGAAAGAAGTATAGGTAATTAAATTTCAAGTATCAATTAAAATCTAAGAGATTTATTAAACCAACTACCACTTGAAAGATAAGAAAAATATTTAATAGTCTGCATGAGAAATTGCAAGGGAGGAGAAAAATTGTGTGTACACAAACGAAAATGTGCCGTATCTCGACAACTGCGTTTAACTCGAAATCGATTTTTTATGATTAATTACTTCTCTGTTGGCACTGCTGGATGATGATAGATGTTGCTAAATTTTTATCGCTCTTATGGAGAGAAAATGAAAGATGATTTATATAATATACATACATATTACGCAATGTATATTATACAAGTCGGATTGTCTTTAACCGTTTGTTTATTTTGGTAGCTTCTTCAAAGTATGACTCGTATTGAATGAGTATACAGAGAAAGGGGCATCCCGTAGACACCTGAAAGTTTGTACCTCGGTTCGAAACTTGATAGGATCGTAGAATTTTTGACGTATTTTTTTCTTATATTTATTTATATATTTTTTAATTGTTGTTATATTCTTTCTTTTACAATAATTATATTTTTTTAAACCAAGGTGGAATTAATTAAAAATACAATTTTAGTTATAAATTATTTTTAGTTCATGAATGCGCTATAATAGATGACACCAAAAATTAGAAAATATAAAGTTTTTTTTTGGTGGTTTTACAATATCTCCGTAGTTCGCGCGTTATCACCTGACGCCTGTCTTGATATTTGATTACTAAATAACAAAAAGAAGTCGGTTAAAAAGAAAAACACTTTTTTGCTTTGTTAAAAAGTTTTTAGTATTCAATAGTATCTTCACACCAAAGATTCCACTCTTCTTCAGGGGATTCTTCAGGAGATTTATTGATAAAACAAGAGTTTGGTGAGCATATATTCTAGGTTAGGTGTTCTAATCATATTCTAGGTTAGGTATGAGTTCTTTGATGATGTAATAAAAAAATGCGGGACGACCACATTACATCAAAGCATTGGATGGATACTACATTTGTAAAATATATTTACTTGCAAACTTTAAACACAAACAAGGGCGATATAATGCCAGCTATATTGACATATTTATAAAACAGTGAGCTTGAACGCGCGCGCGAGAACAAATGGACGTTTTTATTAGGGTTCCGTACCTTCGTATGTCTGTCACAGGGCTCTATCTCACAAACGGTAAGAGATAGCTAGTTGAAATTTTCACTGATTGTGGGTTGTTGTGGTATGAATCCTGGTATATAATAATTAGATTTAAATAATCAATTATTAATTTTAATAAAGTAATGTTTTTATGTTAGCGTATTTCTATACTACTTTGTAGTATACTATAGGTAGGTATATCTGTGTTACAGCAATGTTTGGTAGAGGCGTTCGCATGTCAGTACGAAGAGCCGGGATCAAATCCAACTAACGACACATGAATGTTTTTTTTTATAATGTAAACATTTTGGAATGTTTTACTTTAAAAAATAATTTAATTAAATTTGATACCTACGGAAAAATGTTGAAACACTAAAAAGAACAAAATAAAATGTAATAAAAAAAAACTTTTTAAAAACGAGCTTAAATAAATTTATTTAAATAAATAAATTTATTTAAATAAATAAATTTATTTAAATAAATCAATTTATTTAAATAAATAAATTTATTTAAACAAATAAATTTATTTAAATAAATAAATCTGTTCATTTTAAAAAAATGAACAGATTTATTTATTTATGTACGGAACCCTCGATGCTTGAGTCTGACTCGCACTTGGTAGTTTTTTTTTCAGCAAACATCCAAGCCTTCAGGACAAATACATGACATTCACTCACACAGAACGGTGCGTTTCACTTGACTTGGTTTCGTTTCACATGGATCAGAGAGAGATAGAACGAGCTTCTGCTTGTGTGCTTTTTATAATTTCATAAAAGTTTCTGCCGCTCTGCTTGCAAATTTAATATCTTCTAGCAGCTGGTTGTCCGCGACCCTTCAATATTCCCTGTTATTTCTGTTATAGAGGAGCTTTGCTCTGTTACAATTAGATTTGTATCACATAGAAGGTCGTTCTACTCGTAACGAGATAAATGTTACAAATTCTTATTATATTATATTTGTTTTAACATTTTACTTGTGTCGAGGTACAATTTAGTACTTCTATTTTATAAAAATACTGAGTTGTGTTTTGGTTTGTTAAATTGCGTACTGTAATGATACGATTTTACAGTTGTTGAAGTCATACTACTTTAGCGAGGGTTGTGAATTGGAATTACCTCGAGTCATAAAAACCGACAAAAAAATTACCGACTCAAATATTAATGAAACGCTGACAAGGATAAAACGGCTCTAACGATTTGAATGAAATTACTGAAAAGGGGTTTTGGGGGGCAAAAATCGATCCAGCTAGGTCTCATCCTAAGAAAAATTCGTTTTATTATAGATTATTTTTGTAATTTTAAAAACCAATTTTTTGATGTTTCCAAGTAGTCTAAGCAGGCTTTGGATATTTATATTTTCATGATTTACGGGTAATTTGATAAATTATCACGTTAATATCTCAAAAATAAAAATAAGTAAATAGTTAAAATTAAAAATGCCAAAAACTTCAACGGAACGTGTTCTAATAAAAAATGTATGAAGTATAACTTCGACCGTGCGCTTATGTGGGTGAGGCACGCAGTCTATTTTTTTTTATTGTGAGATAAAATAACTTTATTTAATTTGTCACACACTTGACTGTTGCTTTCTCGATCCCTGATTAACAATTACATTTTCTATTTAATTTTATCTGATTAAATCATAGTTCAAATATCTTTTGTCAAATAAATGTGAAATCTACAATATTTATATGAGAAACAAACATAGCATATTTTATGGCAGCAAGTTTAGAAAACTTAAAAAAAAGTTATGTTTTGAATCACGTCCAGGAAAATTAAATATAATAAAAGTAAATCACAGGTAGTCAGGACATTTAATTAAATGCCCTGACTACCTGTGATTTACATTTATTATACTTAAAAAAAGGTTCTCAATTTGTCACGTATGTTTGTATTTTATGGTCACGATTATCTAAGGAACTACTGGATCGATCGGAATGGAACTTTTTGCATATTGTTTTCTGTTTAGGATTGCAAATAAATGTAAAAAAACTATATAAACTATTAGGAAAGTATTGGAAATATAAAAAAGATTTTATAAATTCGACTAAAGTATTTATAATTAATGTTAAAAACAGGTGTCTAGAACATGACTTGTGGTGGAAGAAACGGATATAGAACTCCACCTCCACCATTACAATTCATAGAATGTCAGTACCAAGAACAGCTTGGTTGGATTATTATAACTTGTTTTTAACATTGGAAATGTTTATGTTCGTATATGGGGGCAGAGTTACGAGTTTTCGTTCAAGGCCAAAAGACAACGGTGTCGCGATCAAGTGAGGAGCAATCATGCAAAATTGAACAAGTGCAATTTTTTCGAAATGTGTTTTATATTTTTGAGCAAATGTTAATAAATACTGTAGAAAAATCCATTTAAAAGTTAAGTAATCAAGCAAAAGTGAACGCGTATGTTACAGAAGAATAATAGGGTTATTCCTGACAAAACTAAACAGTGCATTGATAAATATTGTGTATAATAAACAGTTAATTATGTTTCATATATGCTGTTATCATTTCTAATGTCCTCGATGGTTGCAAGGATTGCGAAATCTGTGAATTTTTATGTATCTATGGTGTTGTATTGCTTTTCATTCTACAATACAATACAATCTTTATTTATAACCATAGTAAGTATTAATAGAGTCAAACATAGGTTAACAATGATTACATATTAATAAAATAATTAAATAGGTAGTAGTTCTGTTGACGCTATAATACAGACTTGTCTCCCTCAATAAAGTTTTTAATCTATTTATCTATCTATTGGGATCCGTCAAATGGGTGGAGCTTAAAAATCATGGCGCAAAGGGGGGGAAATTTTATATACGGGGTATATACTTTTGCGTGTAATTTTGTGATTTTCAAAGTGGTAAGAAATAATAAATATAAGTGCAATTTGCAATTTGGCCAGTACGAATCCTAAACAAAGGAATTTCGTTGAAGGAGAACGGATTCTCAAAGCCGGACATATTATCAAATGTGTGAAAAAAACAAGATAACTGAGCTGTCAAAAGTAGTAATCTTTACGGCATATTGCTTAAAAACATCAAAATTAAAAGAAAATCTTCACGAAATTAATCATCCGTTCAATGCTTCTTTAAGGCAGGGTTAGGTGAATAATGTAAACACATAACTGCAACAAATAGGTTATATTGTAATAAGTAGGTAAGTTACTAACCTCAAAATATTTGTATACACATAATTAGTCCTAATTTTGTCAATATTCAGAGATTTAACTATTGTATAGTACAGTATGATAATGAGTACATCACTACATCTTATTATTAATAAAAATATTTTTTTTAATTCATAAATACAGTTTTTCCACTTCATTAGATAATAATTCGCTGTAAAGTAAGTTTTACAAGGCAATAACTAACAGTGTTTAATGCCATGATATTAGAAAACGTCGCGAATTCCATTTTCGATAACTTTTGGTTTATTTTACTTGTTTTATATTTGTAATAAACAATTTCACGATAAATTTGCACTGTTAGCATGTAAAATTTTCCTTCGTTTTGAGTACAATTTTGTGCCACCAGATGTCATATGCTCATTTGACGGATCCCAATAAAAATGTGTAGTATTAAGGTGGATGCTAAGACATATTATTCATAAAAGTCAGTAAATATATTCCAGTCAATTTCTTGTTTATTGCACAGCGTTAAATCTGGTAATTTAAGGCCTCTGTGATATTCTTATTGTTATTCATTAACAGAGGTTTAGGTTGATACAATAAAGAAAAATATTCTTTAAACAAGACGGCATAGCGGAATATTTAATAGGAAAGACTGAAATGGAAATACAGAAACTGTGCTGAAGCACAATCTCATATTTTAAATTAAGACTGTAGACTCCAGTTTTAACCACACTGTTTTAAAATTTTAAAGCAGAAATCAATGTTTTATATGTATTTATCTTTTGAGAATGATCAGAAATTTACTGTTTTTTGTATTATTTTACGTGCGCCTTTTTTATATTAATTAATCCAGTCAAATTTATTTCTTCTTTTATCAGAATTTTTAACCGACTTCAAAAAAAAGGAGGTGGTTCTCAATTCGGTTGTATTTTTGATGTGAAACATCTTATGTCGGGCTGTAAACAGCCGCGTGAGGGGAAATATGCAACGAAATGTTTGGTCCGCTCCTTCGCTACTATTCTCCCCACCACAGCGACACTCTCTCTTGGCTCAGACGTGCGCTGTAACACACGCGGTGTTACAGTGCAGTATATAGGATTACGTCAGCATAACAGTTAGTTGCTGCGTTTGAAAAAATATATACTACTACATAGAGAATACCACCGAGTTCAATAACGTTTTCTTTGATTAATCTAGTCAAATTTATTTCTTCTTTTATCAGTATTTTTAACCGACCTCAAAAAAAAGGAGGTGGTTCTCAATTCGGTTGTATTTTTGATGTGAAACATCTTATGTCGGGCTGTAAACAGCCGCGTGAGGGGAAATATGCAACGAAATGTTTGGTTTGCTCCTTCGCTACTGTTCTCCCCACCACTGCGACACCCTCTCTCTCTTGGCTCAGGCGTGCACTGTAACACCGCGTGTGTATATAGGATTACGTCAGCATAACAGTTAGTTGCTGCGTTTGAAAAAATACATACTACTACATAGAGAATACCACCGAGTTCAATAACGTTTTCTTTGATGTTTCACATCTGTCGGGGGTCCCAAGACCCACACCCTTTTTTTTATCAGTGTCTAAAAATACTGGTAAAAGAAGAAATAAATTTGACTGGATTATTAAAATAAATATTCATGTATTTTTCTCTGGGCTTTTACTTATTTATTTACGGTACAAAAATAAACCTGTAGTCATGGCTGATTACACTAATTGCGGTAAAGGCTCATAAACTCTTATAATAAAAAAATGTTCAAGAATATTAATTCATTATTTCAACACATTTACTTCAAACGTACGAAAACCAGGTATATCCAAATATTACAGCCATATGCAGTATGTAACCTCAATTCTCATCCCGCCGTTAGAATGAAATTTTCAACTCTCGTAAAATTTAAAATAGCTTGAAATCCTTCAGTAATAACAAAATTTATGAGCAAGAGCAAATTTGAATTCCTGAATAATCTCAATATAAAAAGCAGTTTGGGGATTTTAAACTTTACAATTCTAATACTTAAATAAATTATAATTTAAAAAAAACTAAAAAACACGCTTTAATGAACTAAAATGTAAAATATAATTAATTTTATTGTAAAAAAGCGCGGGGTAGTATGAAAATATGATACAAAGCACCCCACGCTTTTTTACAATAAAATTAATTATATTTTACTTTTTAGTTCATTAAAGCGAGTTTTTTAGTTTTTTTAAATTATAATTTATTTTTGCTTTTTAGTCCTGGAGATCCTGGTCAGGATAATGGGACAAACTTATAGAATTATTGTATTGTAATCGGTCCTTGATAAGTGTACAAAGTTTAAACTAAATCTGACCGTTCAAAGTTGGTCAAAATCAAGCTCAAAGAAGTCGGTTACAAACTGACAAACAAGCAAGCAAGCAAGCAAACATACAGGTGAAGCTAATAAAAGCGTGTTAAAAATATACTTCATGGTTAGTCGAAATTCTGCTTTCTCAAAATTTTTAGTAAAAAAAAATGTCAGTACTTATAAAACAAAATATAGTGATAATAGGACAAATGATATGTTTTAATATATTTTTTCATGTTGATATTTTATTTCAGGTAATTTAAATATTTTACTTTCCAAGAACGTTTAAGGTCGTAAAAAGTGGTAAGTGTCGTTTGCTCATAAACTTTCAGCGATTGCTCGAAACTTTTTTATAGCTTAAATATTAAATTTTTTTTGATACTATGTAGTAATAATAGCTAACGTACCGAATTAAATTATAAAAAATATTTACAATTAATATAAATTAATAAGATTTATACGGCTGAATTGCAATTGAAAATTTTTCGTTGGAAAGCAGCCAATAATTATATAATTGATTCGAAACATATTGGAAAAATTATATTACCAACTATAGTCACAGTCAGGTTTCTAACCTGAACCTTTCCACTTTCGCGGCGGAATGAGTTTACATTTACTCAACCGTGACAAGATTACTAACCAAACATTTTCCTTATATAAGGAAAATGTTTGAAAATGTTGTCACGGTTGAGTAAAAATAAGTTCATTCCGCCGCGAAAGTGGAAAGGTTCAGGTTAGAAACCTGACTGTGACTATGGTTGGTAAAATGATTTTTTCCAATATGTTTCGAATCAATTATATAATTGGCTGCTTTCCAACGAATAATTGTCATTTACAATTAATGTTTTGCGTTAAAAAATGATATAATAGGCCGAGTGTATAGCTGTCATTATGAATTATAGACGCTCGACAACAGAGGTCATTAGCGTCTGGTTGTCACTATATAATAGCTGGCGGATCAGGGCGTATAAACATAAATCACTATGGAAATTGTTCCCATACTATTGTGCTTGAAAATACTTTCAACATACCTGCCTGTTAATTGACCCATTACATGCATACATACAAAATATTTTTATTTATTGTAGATTATAGACGCGTCGACATCTCAGTTCATTAGCGTCTTTCAACTACACTAAATAACAACTTTCTTAAAACTAAATAAAGTCACAAAACATCCATGAGCGCAGGTGGGATTCGAACCCACGACCGTCTGATCTAGAGGCCGACACGCTAGCCACTAGACCACATGGCCCCCGCATGTAAAGTAGCTATTTTGGCAATATATATAGAGAATTTGCCGTTAAATTTATTGTAGAATCCATGTATGTGTTTGTCTTATATATGTGTATACGATATAATAATATTGACTCTATAGTCTATAATATAGACTATATAGTGTATAGACGCAAAATAATGTACATCGTGTGTCGGTGTGTGCGTGTGTACGGTATTATGGTCATGTAACTCGTTTATCATGTAACGGCGTCAAAGCAACTGAACCATCGACAGGATGGCTGACGTGACGCTATCATGGCTGCAGCACAAAAAGCCCAGTATTCAGCTCGTTCATCGTCATCAACACATCACCGACACTGTACCTATATCTGGTAGCTAAGTGGTAAAATCGCTCATGTCTAATTTTTAACCGACATCAAAAAACAAGCGACTGGGCCCTGCAGTCAGGGTCAACTCTGATTGGTCAGATACACCATCTTGATGTCGTTTGACACACACATACACACCTAAACGAACGTAACAACTAACTAGTGAACTCTGTATACTAATATGGATAGTTGATAGCGATTAAAAAATGGATTTTGTATGTAGACAATGTTCAAATACATATTCTTCAAGATAAGGCATTAATGTTCACAAAATTAGAATGAAAACTTCAGGTAAAGCTTGTAATCTAATTCTTTCTGACATTTCAAAATAAAACTTAGTTAAAATTTATTTTTCTATTCCAATTTCTCAAGAACACTGTTATTGTATAAATTTTGGACATCCTAATATCTCAAATAATAATATTAAATTAGGTTTTATTTTGAAATGTCAAAAAATTGATCGACTTTTATAAAAAAAAAAATTACAAGCCTTACCTGAAGTTTTCATTCTAATTTTGTGAACATTAATGCCTGTCTTGAAGAATATGTATTTGAACATTGTTCACATACAAAACCCATTTTTTAATCGCTATCAACTATCCATATTAATATACAGAGTTCACTAGTTAGTTGTTACGTTCGTTTAGGTGTGTATGTGTGTGTCAAATGACATCAAGATGGTGTATCCGACCAATCAGAATGGACCCTGACTGCAGGACCGAGTCGCTTGCCATCAAAAAAGGAGGAAGGTTATCAATTCAACTGTATTTTTTTTATTTATTTATGTCACCTCATATTTCCTACATTTGTGAACCGATTTTGATGATTATTGTTTTATTTAATAGGGAATACCTTCGGGGTGGTCCCATATAAATTTTACTTAAATCGGCTTAGTAGTTCGACTGATTTTTTGTTATTATGTATTTTTTATGTATGATGTATGTCACCTCATATCTGATGCATTTGTGAACCGATTTTGATATATTATTGTTTTATTTAATAGGGCATACTTTCAAGGTGGTCTTATATAAATTTTACTTAAATCGATTGGGTAGTTTTTTTTTAGTTTAGTATAATCAAATATCAAAAAAGAAGTTGTTTATAACAACTTGTAAACTATGTATTGCAAAGCCACTAAAAAGTGAATAATAAAAAAAAATTGTAAAAACAATACAGCTTCCTACAAGAAAAGCCACCAAAAAAGGAAAATATTAAATTTTAAGGTCGGCGCCAATTTAATTATATGATAGAGTGAGTGCTTACTTGATGTAAATAATTAATATTCAATATTTTGTTAAAAAAAAATAAAAACATTCTTTTCGGAATTTATACTATTTCTTTATTCTTAACAATTATTGTTTCCTTAACACAGGGCCTTAATAAAGTGAATATATTTTTTTCTTATAAGCAAGTTATAAATAAAAAACGAAAATGGGAAAATCTGTCGCAAGCCAAAATATCGAAAATTTGACTGCGCAGGGTAGTAGTACTGGAGATTCTGCACATTTTCTCTCAATCAAATCTCTATTACCGTTTGGGAAATCCCATGTACATAAGAAATCTGTACTGCTGATAGATCAAAAATCGTGAAGCCAACATACGTGCGGGTATATATTTCTGTCTTTTTTTATGGGAACCCAGCTGGCAGGTTCCTGATTGGCTACTTCCATAGACAAAGACAGAATTTTTAAAAGAGAGCAGGTATACTATTGATCAGTGGGGCACTGAGGTTTTACGTCAATGGCATCCATGACATATTTCTTTGTCTTTATATTTTTAATATTATTATGCCCAAAAAGATCCGAGACCTGTGTTTACTTCTTATATCACTATGAATTTCAAGGAATATGAGTAAAAAAACTGTTTTTAACAAAATTAAACTAGGTTACGTTATAATGACAACAGCTGTCAAACGTTTTGTTTACATTTTGTCCGAAATGAAAGATATCTTTATTTCAACATTTTGTTCAGATGGAACGTTCGTACATCGACCAATGACATCATCGGAATAAATGCGGAATAACTTCGTCAAAAGAGACACAGATATATTTTTGCTCTCTTTGTGGACTTCACTCACCGCACATTGAGTAAATGGACAATCCGCGGTATATAATTAAAGTATATGGGAAATCCCCATGCATTTCACGCTTATCTTGGACATCCTGTATTTGACATGAGTAGTTTTGCCTTGTGGCCATAGATATGTAGCATTTACTTGTTTCCTCACTCTTCTCTGTTTAACTTTAACACAATGCACACCATTACGTCATTTGTTCGTTCTGATGATAGGATTCACCGATTCCAAACGTGTAAATTGTTATTAGTCTTAAAATATGTTACCAGATATTTCAACAAGCCGTGAGGTGGGTCGTTTATTAGGACTAAAGTGCGATCCTTGAGGTCCACACGACGAACTTCCCAGTTTGATAAATATTTAATAATAATAATTAAATTAGATATTACACAGAAAAGTAATCATTAAAACATAATTATTATTTATTTTTAACAATAATTAAAAAAAAAACGGCTGAACCGATTTTTATAAAATTTATGTCGGATCAAAATGACGTTAACACGCCTGGATTGACACCCTTACGAAGTCGATATAATTTTTTATTCGCGAGATATTGTGTAAAATCTACTTTTTGGAGTCTATTTGGTTAAGAAAAAAGAACGGCTGAACCGATTTTGAAAAAATTTCTTTCAGATCATATTTACGTTAATCCGCGTCGATTGGCATCCTAACGTAGTCGATATCATTTTTCATTCTCGACACACACACAGACATCTTTCTAAAAATAGTGTAAAAATAGTGTAGTGACCTTGAAACATAAAAACTTTTTCTCCATTTTGATTTCCATTTTCGGACCCATTACAATAACTTCCAAAGGGAAGTTAAAAACGTTACATGTTTACTAAAACATGTTTCAGTGCATATGTTACCGACATCTTGCGAAATTTCCAGGTAATCTGCAAGCTCACAAATTTACCCGGCATTGTGTAAATTTACTTGAACTTTGGTTAATTTGCGAATTGACTAGAACATTTTAGGCAATTTGCTGAAAATCAGTTCAGTCGTCTGTTGATTTTGATTGAAAAATACTTTTTTTTTGTATGGGAGCAATACCTTAACGCGAGCGAAGCCAGACATAGAGTATCCTATATTTTGGGTTGAAGAGCTCTATATATGTGTACCAAATTTCATTGAAATCGGATTAGGGGTTTTAGAGTTATGGCGGAACTGACAGATGGACACACAACTTCCATTTACAGTTTTATTATCAGTATACCAATATCTAAGTATTGAGACATGCTGTTGTAAGAATAGAATAGAATAAAATAGAATAGAACAAAATAGAAAAAGGTAGAGTATAGTAGAATAGAATACCATAGAATAGAACAAAATAGAAAAAGGTAGAGTATAGTAGAATAGAATAGATGAGAATATATATTAGAGCAGAATAGAATAGATTAGAATAAAATAGAACAGAAGAGAAGAGAATAGAATAGAATAAAATAGAAAAAGGTAGAGTATAGTAGAATAGAATAGAATACAATAGAATAGAAATTAGAATAGAATAGAATAGATTAGAATAGACATTAGAGCAGAATAGAATAGATTAGAATAGAATAGAACAGAATAGAAGAGAATATAATAGAATAGAATAAAATAGAAAAAGGTAGAGTATAGTAGAATAGAATACAATAGAATAGAACAAAATAGAAAAAGGTAGAATAGTAGAATAGAATAGAAATTAGAATAGAACAGAATAGAACATAATAGAATAGAATAGAATAGAAAAAGGTAGAGTATAGTAGAATAGAATAGAATAGAATGATGTAACGGTTGATTTGATAATTTAAGCCTGATAAAAAATCAAAGCAACAGCCGTAAACTAAACATTATTTTGAGCATGCATTTTTGAACCATTGCGGTAGCCATTTTCATTGAAATTGGGTTCAACACTGATAGAAAACGCTTTTCACCGAAATATATTTATCAAATTTCTCACGTAACTCACGGTCCTATTTATTTGCGAGAGAAATCTAGCAAAGCATACCGTATGTAAACTATGTCAGTTCGTACGAAGATATGATATTTTCAAAAACGCGTCAATATTTCACATCAGTGTCACAACTCACAAGTATTGAAGAATTCACATATAGGTTCTATGTGAATATTGATTGTCAGGGGTGTCCATTGCACTGTGATATAATATAACTTATATAGAGCGTGTAGCAATGCTGTTGTTTACATGGCGTTGCCCTATATTACAAGTCCCCAGTTCCCGGGTTCTAGCCCGAGAGCTGGTAAAAGTGTCAATTGGATTTTCAATTTATTATTAAAAAAAAGGGTGTGGGTCTCGGGACCCCCGACAGATGTGAAACATCAAAGAAAACGTTATTGAACTCGGTGGTATTCTATATGTTGTAGTATATATTTTTTCAAAAGCAGCAACTAACTGTTATGCTGACGTAATCCTATATACTGCACTGTAACACACGCGGTTGCCCGAGCGCGCGGAAACCGAGAGAGAGAGAGTGCCGCAGTGGTGGGGGAGGAGCGAAGGAGCGGACCAAACATTTCGTTGCATATTTCCCCTCACGCGGCTGTTCACAGCCCGACATAAAATGTTTCACATCAAAAAAAAATTATGAATTGAAAATACGAATAGGTGTTAGGCCCAAATAACCTTAGCTGTTGGTGGTCTTTAAAACACAATATAACTTATAATTAGTTGCATCTCTCTCGCATTCACGCGCACCATACAATCTTTGCGAATTAAAAGAAAAACAAAAGGATAAAAAATGAAACAACGCTCGGCTGTTTTCAAGCCTACTAAATAGTCAAGACGCAAATTTAAGATAGTGAGTCGTACACTCATACTTCACTATTCCAAAGCCAATTTATAGCGAAAAATTAAAATAACAAAAAACGCTTATATCTCCGAAACTAAAAGAGATAGACGATTTTGGTCAACGGGAATCGATTCACCGTGTTTTTGTCTATAAGTATGCTTAATGTTATCCAGATCAAAGCGATGCTTCCATTAACCTTGTTACGAACTATAATGCATGACTCTCTATCTTACATTTTATGAACTATAAAATTATTAACAATTGTGAAAGAACTGATCAGCCCTGATTTACTCACGTCGTGTAGCCTACACGGATGTTCACATATTACTGAATTTGAAATGAAAGAATAGCATAAATCTGTTCAGAATGCGCAGTGATTTCAGAATTTCCACGCCAAAAACTATCTTTTAAACATGTTTAAATTTGAATGCAGTAAAAATTACTTTTGGTAGGCGAACACTGCATTATGTATGAATAGCTGAACCAAAGAAAAGGGCCATTGAGAGATGTGTTTGTTTACCCTGTTTATTATTGATTTTGGAGATGGATCGGAGAAGGTTATAAATAATGTCCAAAGAAGTTTTTGCCGACGTTTCGGAAAATATATTATCTTCCTCACAACTACAATCTAATAAATTTATTTATTTTATTTATTAATTTTAAATCAATTTCTGAAGCATATTATATGCCGTTAATATACTATGCTGTATATAAAGGATGTCTCAGCAAGAACTTGAATTTTGAATCGCGCGCCATTTTCGACTGTTAATTGTTGAGTCAGCCATATTTGGTATTTGTTTAATTAAAACATTGGCATTTACGAAAATGGTGAGTTACAGGTCAGAAGAATGTTTGTTAATAGTGAAAACCCATTACAAAGAAATTGCGCGCCAAATTTGTGAAATCCAGCAGCCCTTACTGCAAAATGTACTGCAAAGTTTCGTCAAAAGAGTATATTCCTACCATCAGAGCAACGGTGGTCATTTAACCGATATTTTGTTTCATGTGTAAATGTATCTACATATGAAGAAAAAATGTAAATAAATCATTAAATTAACATAATATTTTTTAAGTTTTTAAAATTCAATTTCTTGCTGAAACAAAATATCAGTTAAATGACCACCGTTGCTCCGATGGTAGGAATATACTCTTTTGACGAAACTTTGCAGTACATTTTGAAGTAAGGGCTGCTGGATTTCACGAATTTGGCGTGCAATTTCTTTGTAATGGATTTTCACTATTAACAAACGTTCTTCTGACCTGTAACTCACCATTTTCGTAAATGTCAATGTTTTAATTAAACAAATACCAAATATGGCTGACTCAACAATCGAAAATGGCGCGCGATTCAAAATTCAAGTTCTTGCTGAGACACCCTTTATAAGAAAATAAAGGTAGTTTTTGAGTCAAAATTATTAATGCATCATTAATAATTGAAACGGAAAGGCAAAATGCTTTTTAACAGATTAAAAAAGGAAGTCAGAATATCGTGTTTAAATTTCACTGTAAAATTAAAATCGACCGTTCAGCTGACGCAGAGAGCAGATGTATAATACATGAAGATTGAATGGCATGAACAACATTTGAAATTTATTCGATTGAACGCATAAAAATAAACAAATAAACATCGAACATTTCATGGCCTCAGAACAGAGATAGGTATATTAGGTATAGAAACAGCATATCACGCTATGATATCACGTCGCTTGTGATGCCACAACTATACACCAAAGCACGACCTGTCAGATACATTATAATCATTCGTTGCTTGTATTCCGTAGTGTTAATTACTCTTTATGTCGTGTTGTGTGTATGGATGAAGGTTCCAAAGCGCTTATGAAAAATCAAGGTGTATATTGTCATCAGTACGTAAAAATATTTTTTTATATTTTCAACTGTTTTAATTGTTTCCCACACATATGATATGCCACTTCTATAGCTATCTTTGTTCTGAGGTCGTGAATCGTGACCCATTTTCGGATGATTAATAATACTAATAATAATAACCGGTAAACAAATGATCTTGTTTAGACTATACATTTGTAGAAATATTTAAAATTTCAATAATCGGTTATGCGTTTGAATAAACTAATTTTGAATATATATAGGATCAAAAATATAATGAAATGAATGTGGTGTATTCAATCATGTGATTATAACAAAACAACATGTAGATACATTTACCGGAAAAATGGCATCGGTATAAATAGTAAATTGGTTAATAATATTGATGTTTTCATTGATAAAATATTACTTTCCGAAAAAATTCAACAGCCAAAAAACAATATTAATTGAGTAAATATGTAAATTCTATAGAATTATCGCTAGGCACTTGGTAGAACATGATTGAATAAAAATTAATAAACAAACACTTGAAAAATTCTACACATTTATTCATCTCAACGATCGTTTTGGGCTTCTAACCCATCAGTTTTAAAGTAAACTCCTGATGATGGGTTAGAAGCCCGAAACGATTGTTGAGATGAATAAATGTGTAGAATTTTTCAAGAGTAAATATGTTTTTAATAACATTACATCAATTAAATATTTGATGTAATTTTTAAATAATCTATTTACAAATATAAAATCATAAAACGACTTTGATGATAAATACTTTTTTGCCATATCCACTATAAAATAGCTTTTACATGCATGTAAAGTGTCTTTTGATAGGCCGGTGTACGGGAACGGCTCTTTCCCACACTATAGTGTGGGAAAGCAAGCCGTTTCCATAATGATTTACGTTTATTCGCCTAACCCGCCCGCTATTAAAATTCCTGTGCGTTTCTCGGCCTACTACAGAAGTGAAGTTGGCGACACAAAATGAAAAAATTTTGAAAATGAAATGAAAACCAGCTATTTTGTAGTGGGTATGGCTAAAAATACCATAGGTATATAAGTCAAAGACTATTTTTATGTTATCTCGTGCATACCAAATGATATGACTCATCCGACGGTTAAAATTCATTATCACTCGTTTTAACATACTGTCACTACTCGTCGGTAATATACCTCATTAAGCCACTAGATATACAATCTATACTGTTCCAATTTTAAACGTATTTCGGTAGTTATGCGATTATAACGAAATATTAAATTAAAAATCCATTTACCCCGGTACATATTTTTTTGTAATTTTAAGCCCATTAGACAAAAAAAAACAAACAGATTAAAAACCTATTCCATAACCGGCTGACTTATTTTATATTAATATAAACCGATATCTTGTGATATTGATCAACAAAACACCACTTGTAAACAAAAAATTTAGAGATTATAAAAAAACCTAACGAGATCGCTGCTTTATACGATCAGCAGTAAACGTATTTTTATTGCATCGTTCTTCCCAAGATCATTGTAATGTGTTGAGGCTTAAACCTAATAGAATGGCACCGAACTATTTAAAATTGAATGTAAAGCGAAGTTAGATTCCCTCAGCTTTCTTCTATTTCAATTCTTGTAAAAGACTTATCCTGATTAAATAAAAACAAGCCGTGAGGTGGGTCGTTTATTAGGACTAAAATGCGACCCTTGAGGTCCACACGACGAACTTCCCAGTTTGATAAATATTTAATAATAATAATTAAATTAGATATAACACAGAAAATTTATCATTTTAATCATTAAAACATAATTATTATTTATTTTTGAAAATAATTAACAAGCCGTGAGGTGGGTCGTTTATTAGGACTAAAGTGCGACCCTTGAGGTCCACACGACGAACTTCCCAGTTTGATAAATATTTAATAATAATAATTAAATTAGATATTACACAGAAAAGTAATCATTTTAATCATCAAAACATCAATAATTAAAAAAAAAAAAAAAAAAAAAAAAAAACGGCTGAACCGATTTTTATAAAATTTATGTCGAATCAAAATGACGTTAACACGCCTCGATTGACACCCTTACGAAGTCGATATAATTTTTTATTCGCGAGATATTGTGTAAAATCTACTTTTTTGGAGGTTATTTGGTTAAGAAAAAAGAACGGCTGAACCGATTTTAAAAAAATTCCTTTCAGATCATATATACGTTAATACGCGTCGATTGGCACCCCAACGTAGTCGATATCATTTTTCGTTCTCGAGATTTCGTCTTAGAAAGAAATTGACACATACATACGTACGTACGTACGTACGTACGTACGTACATACGTACACACACACACACACACACACACACACACACACAGACATCTTTCTAAAAGTAGTGTAAAAATAGTGTAGTTACCTTGAAACATAAAAATTTTTTTTCCTTTTTAATTTCGATTTTCGGACCCATTACAATAACTTCCAATGGGAAGTTAATTATTTATTTTTGAAAATAATTAAAAAAAAAAAACGGCTGAACCGATTTTTTTAAAATTTATGTCGGATCAAAATGACGTTAACACGCCTCGATTGACACCCTTACGAAGTCGATATAATTTTTTATTCGCGAGATATTGTGTAAAATCTACTTTTTTGGAGGTTATTTGATTAAAAAAAAAAGAACGGCTGAATCGATTTTGAAAAAATTTCTTTCAGATCATATTTACGTTAATACGCGTCGATTGGCACCCTAACGTAGTCGATATCATTTTTCATTCTCGAGATTTCGTCTTAGAAAGAAATGGACACATACGTACGTACGTACGTACACACACACACACACACACAGACACACACACAGACATCTTTCTAAAAATAGTGTAGTGACCTTGAAACATAAAATTTTTTTCTCCATTTTGATTTCGATTTTCGGACCCATTACAATAACTTCCAATGGGAAGTTAAAAATGATTACGTGCTTATGACCACACGACAGAAGTAAATACTTCAGATTTTTTTAACTTCCCATTGGAAGTTATTGTAATGGGTCCGAAAATCGAAATCAAAATGTATAACAAATTTTTATGTTTCAAGGTCACTACACTATTTTTACACTATTTTTAGAAAGATGTCAGTGTGTGTATATATATGTGTGTGTATGTGTGTGTATGTACGTACATACGTATGTGTTCATTTCTTTCTAAGACGAAATCTCGAGAATGAAAAATGATATCGACTACGTTAGGGTGCCAATCGACGCGTATTAACGTAAATATGATCTGAAAGAAATTTTTTCAAAATCGGTTGAGCCGCTCTTTTCTTAACCAAATAGACTCCAAAAAAGTAGATTTTACACAATATCTCGCGAATAAAAAATTATATCGACTTCGTAAGGGTGTCAATCGAGGCGTGTTAACGTCATTTTGATCCGACATAAATTTTATAAAAATCGGTTCAGCCGTTTTTTTGTTTTATTTTTTTATTATTGTTAAAAATAAATAATTATTATGTTTTAATGATTAAAATGATTAGTTTTCTGTGTAATATCTAATTTAATTATTATTATTAAATATTTATCAAACTGGGAAGTTCGTCGTGTGGACCTCAAGGGTCGCACTTTAGTCCTAATAAACTACCCACCTCACGGCTTGTTCTTATTGAGATACGGAACCCTAAAAATAGTGAGTTCAATGTTCTGGTGAAGTTAACGTTTGCCATGTCATCTGAAGGCATCTACTTTTTATTATGAAGGTTTAAGGGTTGAATTTAATATTATTATTATTATAGTGGTAAATGACCATCGATTGACGCGTTTCATGTGACACAGAATCGCTCCAGTCGGCTGTTATCTTTGTTACGGCGCATCCATAAAAGAGAACCCTGCTCCCACAACAGGTAGCTAGTATAATATTGTGCCAAGATGAATACATGAATACGGAAACGCTCTCAGCTGGATTTATGATAAAACACGTCGACTCAATAAAATATTTTTTTTCCTATATTATATCTATAATATAAAAAGTACATTAGGATCTGTTAAATGGATTTCGATTTAGATAACGACTGTTCATAAAGAATTTACACCAGATTTCGATTTTCTAGATTTCTCTGTCATTTATTGCTTATAGCGAACGACACTGACGTGTGGAAAAAATAGATAGGCTGTACAGATATTAGATAATATAGGAAATGTGAATTATTATAAGAATATTATTTTATTTAACAATTCTAAACTTCACAGTTTAAGGAAGGAATTTTAATGTAAAGTTATAATATTATATTCATTATAATATTATTATTTTGTACTTGTTAATGTACAATATATTTTGTTCAACACCCGCAAGAAATAAAACATTTCGTGGCCCTGCTGAGCGTGGGCGAAATAATGAGTTCCCTGATTGTTGACGTGCAGAGTGGGCGAAATCCCATTTCGCCTACTAGTGGGCGAAACAGCATTTCGCCCACGCTCATTACGGGAAACGTTTACGCAATCAATCAGGTCGCCCATTATTTCGCCCACGCTCAGCAGAGCCACGAAATGACATATTTCTTGCGGTAATTCAACTAAATATTGTGTGCGACTATTGGTCGAAAGAGGAGATTCCACTCGTGTGTTTTACCGCACTCGCTACGCTCGTGTGGCAAAATCCACACTCGAGGAATCTCCTCTTTCTCCCAATTTATTTATATTTGTTTATATGGTAACTATGGAAATCATTAATGCTTCAACTTCATCCTGTTAAATTTTCATGACGCGATGCGCGCGCATCGTAAAAATTCACTCTCATCATTTTTCCATAACGCGTCAAAAGAAGTATAACTTCAAAAATTGATTAATTTTTACCCGATTTAGAACAACAGGACGGCTAGTTTAATTTACCCTCTGAAATCCTATAATAATAATAATAAATTCTCTTTATTCTTTTGACTCCTCAGCAGTATTGAAAGCGTCGGGTATAATGTTATAAAAGAAAGAAGAATTCTTAAGACATATTATCACAATAAACCTTTTAAAAGGTTGACAATACTATAAATAGCCGTCATGTATTTTTCAACAATTAAAAATCATATCCAATTTTCAACTGACATCTGTTATTTCTAGAAAGTTGAAACAATAACAAAATCACTTTGAAATAATATCTGTGAAACTATTTCTGATTTAGTAATAATAATATGTCATTTTAAAGATAAAAAGTCATGTGACAAAGCTTTGTAAAGTTGTATTACAGAGAGGTTTATTTTTAAATCACGTTGATGTAACTCCCTGTGCGACATACAACATAGTATACGATGGTGGTGATATGTTATGGTCTGACTTGTAACAAAATAACAAATGGCTTCACAAGAGAATGTAGGCTATTATAAACATCTTTTTATCGTTATCTGACAGAAACGTTGAGTATGCAGGAAATAAGTTCTAGCACAGCGGTTCTCCATAGTTTTCTATACGGATTAGAACGTATGACTCCGAATATAAAAATCTCATTTTTTGCCTAATCATTGTCAATGAGCCATTTTCCTGAGAGTAGTTCTTTCAGTTATCCACGAAAGGCAGCGCTTGTGGTAGGTACAAACATTATTTATTCCCCAGTGTCGTGTCATTTTAGTGATATACCTTAATTATTAAATTATTATGAAATTAATTAAATAATTAAGTTATACCACTAAAATGACATGACATTAAAGGGGAATAAATAATGTTTGTACCTACCACAGGTGCTGCCTCTCGTGGATAATTGAAGAAACTACTCTCAGGAAAATGGCTCAATCAGTTTAGTGAAAATGTATAAATGCATACCAAATGCCGGTTTCTTCGTTAAAATATCGACAACTTCTCACATAAAAATGATATTTTTGCCATACCCCCACTATAAAATAACTGCTTTACATGCATGTATGTAAAGTGACTTTTGACAGGCCGATGTATACGGGAACGTATCTTTCCTACACTAGTGTGGGGAAGCAAACAATTTCCATAGTGAATTATGTTTATTCGCCCTGATCCGCCCGCTACTATCTACTGACAGCTACTCTCGGCCTACTATAGAACTTGGCGACACAAAATGAATTGTCAAAACATTTTGAAAATACTGAAAATGAATTGAAAGTATATCTCATGGGTAATGATATTATGATCGTATGATTGTTAAAACTCACTATCGCTCGTTTTAACTAATGTCACTTAAGATAAATAATAGTTTGATACGGCTGAAATGCAATTGAAAAATTTTTTCGTTGGAGAGCAGCCAATTATATAATTGTTTCGAAACATATTGGAAAAAATCATTTTACCAACCAGTGGTCACAGTCAGGATTCTAACCTGAACCTTTCCACTTTCGCGGCGGAATAAGCTTACAATACTTAACCGTGACATGATTGCTAAATTAATATTCTCCTTATATGCTTCAGAATCAATAGATTTTCACTACATGCGAGTGTCAATTCATATGTGCTAATTCAATAGTAAAAAAAAATTTTTATAATGTCACTTACTCGTCAGTAAAATACGTCATTACGCACCTAGATAAATCCACTATTTCATGATTTGGACATAAAATTTGATACGTAAATGTATTTTTGTTTAAACCTAATGAAAGTTGCACGGATTTCATCTCTTGTTACAGACATTTTACAATCTACACGGGCGACTAGGGATAGATGTAACCGTAATTGTAATTGCTCAATAATTAGTTTTGTTTAAAAGATGTCTTTCTATTAAATAAAATCTTTTTAAAAATATATTTTTGGTTTCTAGACGTAAAAACATGAACTTTCTTCAAAGTCGATCAATTTTTGACGCTAATGACCTCTGTTGTCGAGCGTCTATAATCCACAATTCATTCATTCGATCAATTTTTTGACGTTTCAAAATACCTTTGTTCGTGTATCAAACGAAAGCAACGTGGGGTACTCGACACGACAAATACAGCTATCCCTTGTCGCCCGTATTTTAAACATGCTCTTAGAAAAGAGTGGAAGCTTTTATATAAACATTTTATTTATTGTTAATGTTCCAGGAAGGGACACGGGAGCAGTTTCCGTGCTGTATATCATCCATAGTCTTCCACAGGCAGCAATAAAAACTGCCATTTAATGCACGTAAAGATAAAAGTATCAAAACTAGACAGTAAAGTGCAACGCAGAGATTCTTAAACAGTTTGTCTTTAAATACAAATGAATGCAAAGTTTGCATTTGTGTTAGAAACACCCATCTAAATGACGTAACAATATGATGCAACAAAGTAAAAATTCATTTTTCAAACCTATGTCTCTTTAAATACAAATGAATGCAAAGTTTGCATTTGTGTTAGAAACACCCATCGAAATGACGTAACAATATGATGCAACAATGGAAAAATTCATTTTTCAAACCTATGTCTCTTTAAATACAAATGAATGCAAAGTTAGCATTTGTGTTAGAAACACCCATCGAAATGACGTAACAATATGATGCAACAACGGAAAAATTCATTTTTCAAACCTATGTCTCTTTAAATACAAATGAATGCAAAGTTTGCATTTGTGTTAGAAACACCCATCTAAATGACGTAACAATATGATGCAACAATGGAAAAATTCATTTTTCAAACCTATGTCTCTTTAAATACAAATGAATGCAAAGTTTGCATTTGTGTTAGAAACACCCATCGAAATGACGTAACAATATGATGCAACAATGGAAAAATTCATTTTTCAAACCTATGTCTCTTTAAATACAAATGAATGCAAAGTTTGCATTTGTGTTAGAAACACCCATCGAAATGACGTAACAATATGATGCAACAATAGAAAAATTCTTTTTTCAAACCTATGTCACCGTCGGGACTCTAACCCGAAACTTCCACTTTCGCGGTGACTGAGTTGACAATTACTCTACAGTGACACGTTTTTAAACAATCAATTATTTCCTAATGAAGCAATTTGTCACTGAAATATCACTACCTGCGAGAGCTGATTTAAGCTAGGTACTACTGTAGGTTGTACCATCTCACATGCGGGAGCTAATATCACGGGTCAATCTAAGATGAAATGTCTTTAAAATTCAAGAGGTCGTAGGGAAAAAATTGTAAGAATTTTGTAAAATTTTGAGATAAGCTAGTATTTGGGGTGAAAATAAATATATACTACAGTCAGTAAGTCAGCGGTCGGAACACCTGGCATCGCGACGCTTTAATAATGTATAAAACTAGCGTTTTGCAAAAGTTGAAATTTACTAACGTTATAGTATATCTAGTTGCGTGATGAGGCATATTACTAACGAGTAGTGACATAATGTTAGAACGACTAACAACGAATTTTAACACACGAGTCATAATATCATTACGCACGAGATATATACGGTATTTTTTGCCATACCCACTATAAAATAGCTCCTTTCCCTTTATTTTTAGGATTTTCAAAATGTTTTGACAGTTCATTTTGTGTCGCCAACTTCACTCTATCGTAGGCCGAGAGTATAGCTGTCAGTATGTAATAGCGGGCGGATTAGAGCAAATAAACATAAATCATTACGGAAAGCGGTTTGCTTTTCTACACTAGTGTGGGAAAGTTACGTTCCCGTACACCGGCCTGTTAAAAGTCACTTTACGTGCTTGTTAGGCAGCAATTTTATAGTGGATATGGACAAAAAGTTTTTGACTTTTTAAAAATACTGAATAATTATTAAAAAATTAAAACGATCAGTTCACACGATTTACACAAAAATTCAAGGTCACAGTTTAAAATTATTTATTTATTGTAGATTAAAGACGCGTCGACAACTTAGGTCATTAGCGTCTTAATTACATTAAATAAGAACTAACTTAAAACTTAATGACATCACAAAACAATAAGCGGAGGTGGGACTCGAACCCACGACAGTGTGATCCAAAGGCTTCTACACTAACCTGGTCACGGCACCAAATTGTGACGTTGGATTTTTGTAGGTCATTAGCGTCTTAATTACATTAATTCCTTAAAACTAAATGAAATCACAAAATATCCATGAGCGGAGGTGGGATTCGAACCCACGACAGTATGTTCTAAAGGTCGGGTACGCTAACCGTTACACCACACTGTCCTCCATAGTTTAAAACAGTGCTAGTGGTTAAATATAAACGGCAAAAGCCACTATCATCAACTTCTTTTAAGTATGAAACTATTACACTTTTAAGAACAATAACTGCAAATTGCAAAGCGTTATGTCAGCTTATGTGTCATTTCATCATGCACTTGAATTTCTCATAAGCTATAAGGTGTTTCAAACAACACAAACTATTAACAACATTGTAGCATCTAATGACTAGTATTGTACGACTTTCAACACCAAACCCTGGCTCATACAATCAATTTTAACCGCACAACTGTTTAGTTGTTTGTCAAAAGGCTATGGGATCAGAAGGGACTGCGCATACTATCGACACTGTAGTTGTACGACAAAAAAATCAAAAGACCGCATCGACCGTCTTTTGACTTTTCTGTTGAACAACTATCGTCGGCAGCTTCTGGGTCTGCGCATACAATCAATTTTTTATCCTACAACTTTTTAGTTGTTTGTCAAAAGGCTATGGGATCAGAAGGGACTGCGCATACTATCGACACTGTAGTTGTCCGACAAAAAAAATCAAAAGACCGCATCGACCGTCTTTTGACTTTTCTGTTGAACAACTATCGTCGGCAGCTTATGTGTCGGCGCATACAATTAATTTTTAATCGTACAACTTTTTAGTTGTTTGTCAAAAGGCTTTGGGATCAGAAGGGACTGCGCATACTATCGACACTGTAGTTGTACGACAAAAAAAATAAAAAGACAGCATCGATCGTCTTTTGACTTTTCTGTTGAACAACTATAGTCGGCATCTTATGTCCACAGATGTGTATTGAAGCTAGTTTACGCTCGACTAAATAGTTGTTCGGCGACCTATTAGTTTAATAGTGAAATTATGGCACAACTGATTGATTGTAGCCGCACCTCTAATAACTTAACAGTTTAGTCAAGTTGAAATCGCGACACGTACACAACTCGACTAAAAAATAATTTTTTTATTGAATTTTTAGGATGTAACCTTAGTAATTGACACATTATACTATCAAAAGCCAAATTACAATATGCAAAAATTAAAAAAACCGGTAACTAGATGATACAGGTGTAAACTTTTTTAAGTCCGCGACTGTACTTTAAAAGTAGATTTATTTATGCTCGGCTTACGATACGACTCTTAGCTTTAAATCTAAATTTAAGAATGACACTTGTTTTCAACTAAACGGAAATTTTCATTTAGTTCAAAACAAGTGACATTTTTAAATTTATTTAAAAATGTCATATGTCATTTGTTTTCAACTAAATGGAAATTTCCATTTGGTTGAAGACAAGTAACTTTCTTAAATCTAGATTTAAATGTGAAAGTCGTAATAGAAACCGGTCAACTGTTAAATATAAACTGCCTACGTCAACTTGTTGCATAAAGCATTGTCATAAAATTTGATTTGGTAATGACCTTAGAATGTGGTCGTATAATTAGAGTTTGTATACATACAAGAGCAGTCTAATGTCGTTGTGAAACTCGCTGTCATGTAGGAACATTAGATTGTGCTCACACAAAAACAAATGATTGATCTACATAGAAAATCTCGCTTTTCAAGTTAAATTTTGATATGCGTAGAAAAATGCTGTTTTTAAGTAGAACTTGTCCAAAAAATAACTTTAAATACATGTAGGTATACACAGTTTAAAAAAAATATCGTTTCAAAATCGATCAATTATTTTTCGAGCAGGATCGATTTAAAATTCTACAATTCGTCAAATCAGCTTTTCTGACAATTTCTGCAATCCAGCATGAATCTCTCAGTCCGCTAATGAGGTGCTTTTGAGTTAGTGCAATTGCACTGTGTAAAACATGATGCGTGGTGGAGGAACGGACATTATGGCTATACGTGGTGGAAGAACGGGTATGTGCCAAATTAATTAATATCTTTATAAAAATAATTTAAGGTATCAAAGCAGTATTTCCCGTATTAATAACGATTTTTTACTCGGTTTATTTGATATTTGAACAACGAAAGCAGATATTGTTGATTATATTATGTTTCATTGACTTAGACCTATTAGCATAATATATCGTTGTAGTTATTTTCGGATTTACATGAGAAAGGAGGATACAGGAGCGGACTGGGACTCAATTTGGGCCCGGGCTAGAATCGGCATATTAAACAATTTTCTAATCTTTTTTTAGACAATATTACTTATAAATATCTTAGAAACTGCGGGGTGTTGGAGTCGATTAAGCGTTATTTTTTCTATAAATAGGCTTAATATCAAACGAATCTGGTCGAATTTATTTTTAAAAAATGTCGCAAATTTGTACAAAGAGGGGGGTCTTCTTATTTTTGGAATTTTTAAGAAAACTCAAAAATCTCTCAGAAGCTGTTTATATCTTTGAAACTAAAAGTGCGGGGTGTTGCAGTCGATTCAGCGTTATTTTTTCTATAAATAGACTTAATATCAAACGAATCTGGTCGAATTTATTTTAAAAAATTTAGCAAATTTGTACAAAGAGGGGGGTCTTCTTACTTTTGGAATTTTTAAGAAAGCTCAAAAATCTCTCAGATGCTGTTTATATCTTTGAAACTAAAAGTGCGGGGTGTTGGAGTCGATTCAGCGATATTTTTTCTATAAATAGACTTAATATCAAACGAATCTGGTCGAATTTATTTTTCAAAAATTTAGCAAATTTGTACAAAGAGGGGGGTCTTCTTACTTTTGGAATTTTTTTGTAGGTTAAACTTGCCTGTCCTAGAAGCTTTGTGGCAGTTTTAAAAGTAACATAGCGTAAAATAAAGCACATACCACGCCACGTAATGGCATAACTTTCACGTCACCACAGGCGGAACATTATTACTATTATGGCTGATGGCTGTCCAAGCCAGATCTAGGTTACGACTCTGAAGATAAATAAAAAAACAAGTACTACGTTTATATATACAACAGAAGCAGTGGCGTAACTATAAATTTGGGGCCCCTAACACATTTATGGTGGGCCCACTGGCATATCCCTATATTATTAAACGAGCAAATCTTGTATATATGTGCCTATATAAATATTTTCTCGAAAACGGCTCTAACGATTTTGATCAAATTTACCGAAAAGGGGTTTCGGGGGGCAAAAAATCGATTTAGCTAGGTCTCATCCCTGGAAAAATTTACGATTTTATCATTTTAAAAAAACAATTTTTTTAACGTTATAAAACAGTGTCGTATGGTGAGTAGGCTTTGGAAAAAACAAACTACTTTCATTATTTATGTCAAAATACTCTGACAGTGAATCGTTTCGGAATAATATTCTGAGAAAATAATACAAAATCAATATCTCACAGTAAGTACAATTTTTATTAAACTTATCCGAGCAAAGCTCGGTTACCCAGATATTTGAATATTAATTTGAGCAATGTTGCACACCATCCCCTCCATCTCCTATCTTCATGACTAATGGAAAGAAAAATTTGCAAAATTTCCCAGATATGTATAACAACATAAAGTATAATATTCAGGCCCGAACTTAAAGACCCAGGGCCCCTAGGCCCTTGACAGTTGGGCCCCCGAGCCCAAAAAAGGGGTAAAAATGGAATTGGAAGGAAATGTAGCAAAAAAAGTGGCCAATTGGGTTATCTTACAAAATTGTTGGGCATTTTTTCTTTAATTTCCATCTCCGCCTTAAGTGGGGCCCCTAGGCCGGTGCCTTGTTGGCCTAGGCAGAAATTCGGGCCTGATAATATTATGGAAGGAACGAAACTTAGTACGCTGCACAAACAATTATTGTTAGCTACTGCCGGCCCCCCTGAAGCAGGCCTTTTTGCCAGTCCTGCCACCCTGTAGTTACGCCACTGAACAGAAGGCAAAATATTGTAGTTTAACGTCTCCGGTGATACTTTTAACGGCACAAAACCGGTAAAGAAAATTACAAAAATATCATCTATTACCTCGTCTATTACTTTGTATACATTGATTTAAAACACTGTCCATAAAAAATCTGATTTATATTTTGTCAAAATGCCATGGCAGGGGGTATCTTCCAGTAAAGAAATACTCTTAAATAAAATTCACTGTATAATATTAAATATACGATATAATATAAAGTAGACAAATCCATACAATATATTTATAATACATAAATACAAAACGTTTCGCATACTGTCAATATTTACATAAAATATTATATAACATGACAATCTACAGAACAAATAAAACAAGAATTTGTTGCACTACATGTTATTTCAATAAAGGATTTGTTTAATAGATACGTAGTATAAAGGATTGCAGTATTGTACGTATTAAAGAAATTTGGAAATTAAGTAATTCACTATCCCTTGCAAATAGGAAAAACACTACCAAAGTTATTAAATTTTATTAAAAAATTAAACAGTGCTTATAACTTCAATCTTCAGATTGATGTTACAAATTTATAATTTTGGTATAATTTAAGATGTGATCGAATTAGTTGATGGGCGATTACGAGATATTTTTACAATCGAAACAATAATTGTAATCTTGTAATCGTCCATTTAATTAACTAATTTTATTATTCACGATTCTTAAATATTGTTACAATTAGTATTGTAATACAGTGCCAATAACTCAACGAGTTGATGCACAATTTGTTTTTGTTTGTTTTGTATTTTTTGATTCAAATAAAAAAAATAAATAATTGTAATCGGTCATAATAACAATCAAGTCAACAATCGACTCGGAATTTGATTTTACAATCGAAATGTTCGATTGTTCAAGTCGATTATTTGCCACATATGTTATACTCGTAGCAATAGCAGCGAATGAGAGTACATACAATCGCGATTCAAGGTTATATGCTAGTCGACTGACGTTCACGCAACTCGTTGATTGTTTACTGTTCACACTGTTCAGTCGGTACTCACTACTCTGTGATCCTTTCACTATTGAATTCGTATTACGCGATTACTGCACAATCGACCGTCGATACGACCACAGATGAGTGATGAATGATTGTATATAATATGTGGCTCTCGACAGTGTACGATTCAGTACTATGCGACTCGGTATCGGTGAATTATGAAACAACAACAATGGAGTCCAAGTGACAACCATCGAGAGTCATCGAGATGTTTGAACAATCGAGACAATCGACTAAACATCTCGTATTCGCGCATCACTAGCATTAATATACTCTTGAAGTTAAGGATGTATGGTACGTATAGTCGCAGGCACAAAATTATTGTTACAAAACTGTTTTCTGAGTTGGCGGAATAAATATTTATTTACAATAATTAAAAATATAATAACAATAAATGCAACAACGAAAAGTCAATTCTAACAATAAAAAAACTTAAACGGTAATTATTGAACTAAACGAGCCACTTAAATAACACTTAACAAATAACTATATATACCTACGAGAATTATTTATTTGTAATTATTTATGTCACTGTATTTATATCAGATTTATTTTGCTGTTCAACACTGTCACAGTACAATCTACACTGACTGATTCCCGTTGAATGAACAATATCACTGATCCGCTTCATGGCACGACTCACCATTCACTGAGTCATCGAGACAATCGACTAAAACATCTCGTATCGCGCATCACTAAATCGAATAACAATTCACACATAATAAATGACAAATATAAATTTTTAACATCAATCTGAAAATGACTACATAGTCGAAAGCTTTCATAATTTTTTAATAAAATTTAATAACTTTGGAAGTGTTTTTCTTAAATTTACGAGTGACTGTGAATTAGTATAAAGAAAATGTAACTTGTAAGTAGGTGTACATAATATAAACAGAAAATATGGCGAACCTTTTGACATACACGTGCCAAATTTTTTTTTCAAAACATGTTTTATGGTGTCATGGCGTTCTAACCAAAGTAATTTAGTAGACAAAAAATTAATCAAAATTACTTATCGTGTTCATCTCATATTTTTTGTTTGAATGACAGTAAAATTTTTTCGAGAATGTCTAACAAATTTTTAATTATTTCGGTAAATCAATCAAATTTCGGTCGAGTACCATAGGTTAACGCCATTCCTGATAAAAAATATCGTTAAGTGGAACAAAATATTGCAACGGAGTGGAACTTCCACAAAAACTTTGACGCTAATGACCTCTGTTGTCAAGCGTTTATAATCTACAATTCCTTGCAACGGAGTGGAAAATATGTTTGTAATTTATGCCTTCTGTCCCTGACGCATGATAATATGAAATTTCAGCAATGCCTCAGCTTTATCAAACCTAAAGGTTATACTTGACAAATCCCAGTGGCCGTTGTTACCCACAGATTTTAAACAGATTAGATGGCAGTTGGAAATCGCCTAGTTCACAACTTTCCCAAGGGGAAAAACTCAGAACTAAACAACTACGATCATTAAAGTAGAGAGAGTTAAAATCTGAATTCAGAAATTATTGCAAATTACAATGGAAGTATTGGAAATGAAACTGAAAAAATAGCAGTGTTTTTAAAAATCCATCTCACTGTTAATAAAATTGTGATACCACCATTAAAAAAGGTAAAAAAACTTTTCAAGTTAAACGGTTTTATTGTACATTCGATGATGTACTATTATTATTAAAAAAATTCAATTCAATCGGTCAACGCGAAGTGGGTAAAAAATCGGTCCCAAGATTTGAAACAAAGTCAGTTAGCCAGCCCGCCATATAAGGATCGTGAAGTAAAAATAACCTTTTAAAAAATACAGAAATGGGGTGAATTATTGGTCCATAAAATTCTTTAACCAATTAAAACGGCTATATCTTAGAAACAAAAAGAGATACAGATGTGTGAGTGGTCGGAATTGACTTAGCGTGTTTTTTTTCTACAAATTATAACTTGCTATTTTGTTAGAGTTTAAACTCTTTTGGTGAACGGTTATAATAACCTGAATAAATTCAGCGCGCGGCTAGCTCACGCGAGTCCACGGTTCACCAGTATTGAATTGATGTTATATAAAACTGCCCCAGATTGAGCTTAAAAATCCGACCACCGACCACTCAATACCAAAATATTTCTGTATCCGTAACGGAAACTTTTTAATAATTTTTCTTAAAATCTGTTGTATTTCTCAAAAAAAATATGCACGTTCAAAAGACGATGTCCTATCGCAGCCGAAGCTACGCCAGATCTGACTAAATCAAACCGACCTGTCTGTTCGTTCGTTTACTCCTGTTGCACGCTCAATTCAAAATCTCTTCGCTCTCTCAATCATCTCGCGTAGACCGACTAGCACGCTCTCTCACAACAAGCAGCTGGCCTATCAGTCAACCGACGTCGGTAGCCTTGTGTATTGTTTTGAAGTCAAATTCATCTTTTAAAAACTGCACGGTCTCTCTCGCACTCGTGAGTTAATTTTCATTTTAATAAAATTGTAAAATTATCAAGTTATACTAGCTTTACCCGCGTATAATGTGGTACTGTTTAACGTTAATGTTTTTAACCTGTTATAAAGTAGATATACTTAATACCAAACGCCCTCATACACTTTTTTAAGCTCGTAAAGAGTTCATTTTCGAAAAATCAACTGTACATAAACTATTTCTTCTATTTGGCTATTTTTCATCTAATTTTCCTGCACTAACAAGCCTATTAAAATGCGCAAAATACTTCCTTCAGCAAGTAGGTGCGATCGATTATGGGATATACTTCATTGAACAACTTTTCAACAGAAATAAAACACCAATATCTCCGTTCACTTAATTTGAAACTGCTGTTCATATTTCGAACTTTTTCAATTCTTTATTCGAATATTGTATCTTAAAAGTTTTGTTTTTTCTTTTAGATTTTAAAATTTGTTTCCATAATAAGACATTCTCAATGTATTTGATTGATTTAAATATTAAATCTACATAACAATCAAAAATATATTTTTAACTTTCAATCCTGTGGCGGCGCTAGGATTTTTTGTTAGGGTGGACCAGACTTGGGCATGATGTTCTGAAGGTGGGCCAATAACATTTGTTTCCAAAATTTTAACCCAGATTACTTGCTATAGAATTTACAAGAAAAATTGTTGAAATTTCGAGGGTTAAAAACGTATTTTAAAGGTAAACTAGAGATTGGGAAATATTCCAGGATGGACCAAAAAGTCTTCATGGTTTCCGGGCTTGTAGGCCGTGGTCCGGTGGTATTTCTACCTGACGTTTCGTCTACAACTGCGGTAGACATTCTCAAAGGCGATGTGGCAGCGGTCGAAGTGTCCTCCTTGGCGGCTCACAGGTCAGTGTGTCAGTGACTGGTGTCCTCCCTTCTTTTATGCCTAGTACCAGTGTGTTCTCTGTTCGGTCGTAGTCCTTCTCTCTGTAATTGGTCAACTGCGCAGTGTGTAGTGGTGGGGGTGAGTTCTCTACTCGGTCGTATTCCGTCCTTGTACGATTGGTCAGTTTAAGATAGCCCACTCTCTAACGCCGTCACTGTTTCAATCTCATTGCGCGTTCTAGGTATCTCGTGTTTAATAAAACAAGGTTTGAATTTCTGTGGAAAGTAATTTTGAGCACCGAGAATAATAATTGGTAACTCATCCAGCCGGAAACTAGTAGTTTCGAGTTCAAGTCCTGACAGTCGTTTTAATTTTTTTTTTAGATATAAGTAGCTTACAAATCATGGTAGCCTTGCTGTCTGATGTATTATTCACCGCCTACTTAATTGTTCTGTGAATATTGTGTTTATATCCGCACACAATATTCACAAAACAATTAAATCGTTTGATTTTATCATTTATCTAATAAAATATAAGTAAAACAATTTTTTAAAGACAAGCTTTTTTGGAAATGTACTAAAAAGGAAAAAAAATAATATATTTTTTTTTATTTAGAAAAATAACAAAACAACATAAAGAAAAATGAATTTAAACTTAGTGCATCAACTTAGTGAAAAATAATATTTATTAATTTAGGTTCATAATTATAAAAGCGGGGGTTGTGTGTGTTTTAAAGACCACCAACAGCTAAGGTTATTAGGGCCTAGCACCAATTCATATTTTCAATTCATTTTTTTTTTAATAATAAATTTAAAATCCAATTGACACTTGTACCAGCTCTCGGGCTAGAACCCGGGAACTGGGGACTTGTAATAGAGGAACCATAGCAACGCCATGTAAACAACAGCATTGCTAAACGCTCGGCTATTCTCAAGCCCTAAAAGCGGGGGTCGTGACTAATAAACTATCATAGAGTTCACAACCCACGCTTTTATAATCATGAACCTAAATTATGAAATATTAATTTTCCTTTGAAGTACCTACATTTTAATAAAAACTTGTCTTAAAAAATATTTTTTTTACAAATATTTTGTTTCATTTTTTCTCTTCAACGATATTTTTTTAATCACTTGTGGCTCCGATCGCGTTTATCCGATTGTAGCCGAATAAAAATTAACTTAATAGCTGATATACTTTAAGTTTCGTCACGCTTTTTCCATACGCGATCGGAATCACACCTACCTAATGGGCCTAAAGAAATTTTAAATAATATATAAGAGATTAACGGGAACTTGGACCGTGGGTTGATTTAAACTCAGTTAAAGTTTTAAATCGCAACATTTCGTCTATATTTTAGACTTCTTCAGGCTCTTAAAACATAACACGAGTATGTCAGTAATAATCTATCGTCATTATTCATTTACAGCGATAATATAATATGCAATAATCCTTTTGAAATAATTGATCATAATAATTTCATTAAAATTCATTTGTTCAACAGACACAATTTTAAATAATAACAGCAGTATTCTATGAAACTAGTTATTTCTCCACTCTTTCGCCCCTAGACGAGAAACTACCATTCTGTGTGAAATGTTTTTTTTTATGGTATGTTTATAGCAACAACAAAATAACGTCTCGGATTTCGTGGAATATTAAATATGCAAATTCAACTATACAAAATTAACATTTTAATTAAAATAATATTTTATTTTTTAAAAATATTCAAAAATACAATAGGTAGAGTATGAAGATAAATTTCTTCTGTTACTTGTTTGCAATATTATATTAAATTTTAAGCATATTATTTTAGGTTAGAAAGAAATTTAACTCTACTAGGCTAGCTCTTAAAAAATATGAAGAAATAATACATACAAATTTACAACAAATAAGCCGTGAGGTGGGTCGTTTATTAGGACTAAAGTGCGACCCTTGAAGTCCACACGACAAACTTCCCAGTTTGATAAATATTTAATAATAATAATTAAATTAGATATTACACAGAAATGTAATCATTTTAATCATTAAAACATAATTATTATTTATTTTTAACAATAATTAAAAAAAAAAAGGCTGAACCGATTTTTATAAAATTTATGTCGGATCAAAATGACGTTAACATGTCTCGATTGACACCCTTACTAAGTCGATATAATTTTTATTCGCGAGATATTATGTAAAATCTACTTTTTTGGAGTCTATTTGGTTAAGAAAAAAGAGCGGCTGAACCGATTTTGAAAAAATATCTTTCAGATCATATTTACGTTAATACGCGTCGATTAGCGCCCTAACGTAGTCGATATCATTTTTCATTCTCGAGATTTCGTCTTAGAAAGAAATGGACATATACGTACGTGCACACACACACAACAACACACACACAGACATCTTTCTAAAAATAGTGTAAAAATGGTGTACTGACCTTGATTTCGATTTTCGGACCCATTACAATAACTTCCAATGGGAAGTTAAAAATGTTGTCAATAAATTACAATGAAAATAAAATTAGTAATTAATAAAAACCAATAATGTCTTATCTACGCTATTTTTTAATTATTTTCGACCCCCTTCTTCTAGAACCTTATAGCAATCTTGTGAACCCTCTTGATAATATTATGTTCCAAAAATGCACTTTTGATTCATACATTTTTTCTTGTGGGATTTTTTTTTAGTCCCGCCTTGACCTCAATTTTAATTCTATATACGACAGACGCTTATGACCTCTGATTCGAACGTCTATAATTTACAATATCTATCCAATTTTATTTGTCATACACAAAAAGAACGTGGGATTTAAACTTGTTTACATCGAGTCGCCAGAAAGATTTCAATTTTTGTTATTTATATTTAGGATTTTTAAAAATAACCTTAAATTGACTTGTGTTTTTTAAACTTCACCCACAGGCATCGGTCTCTTGTCAGCTTTCCTTTATTATATTACCTGCGTTTGTTTGACACAATGGGACATACAAAGCTTTGATAAATTAGAGGCGGTGTGTATGTAATAAAGGAAAGCTGGGTCGATCGAAGGTAACACTCTACTAACTAATTAAAGGCACCCACTTTGTACATAATAATAATAATATGCAGATGTATGTACTTATGTTTGTGTGTCATCTCCAATCAAATTGTGGGGTTAAGGATAGATAATTAACTCCTCCGTCACACAGTGGCGACAAATAAATAAATTTAATTATGCTCATTCACTTTCAAAACAGCATTGACTTAAGTCGGCTCCAAACAACATGGCAAATGTCAACCAATGTTGACATTCGGGTAATTTCCATACTGTGTGGATACTTCCAAAGTAATTGATAATCATCAATTACTGTGGAAGTAATTGATAATCATCAATTACTCTTGAAGTAATTGATAACCATCAATTACTGTGGAAGTAATTGATAACCATCAATTACTGTGGATGTAATTAGTAACCATCAATTACTGTGAAAGTAATTGATAACCATCAATTACTGTGGAAGTACTTGATAACCATCAATTACTGTGGAAGTAATTGATAGCCATCAATTACTGTGGAAGTAATTGATAGCCATCAATTACTGTGGAAGTAATTGATAACCATCAATTACTGTGAAAGTAATAGATAACCATCAATTACTGTGGAAGTAATTGATAGCCATCAATTACTGTGGAAGTAATTGATAACCATCAATTACTGTGGAAGTAATTAGTAACCATCAATAACTGTGGAAGTAATTGAAAACCATCAATTACTGTGGAAGTAATTGATAACCATCAATAACCGTGGAAGTAATTGATAACCATCAATTACTGTGTAAGTAATTGATAACCATCAATTACTGTGGAAGTAACTGATAACCATCAATTACTGTGGAAGTAATTGATAACCATCAATTACTGTGTAAGTAATTGATGACCATCAATTACTGTGGAAGTAACTGATAACCATCAATTACTGTGGAAGTAATTGATAACCATCAATTACTGTGGAAGTAATTGAAAACTCAGCCGGCGCGAATCTGGAAGGTTCGGGTTTGAGTCCCGATGGTGACGGGTTAAATGAATAATTTTTTGTGATATAGCATCGTAACGTGATGTTATTGGATGTCTCACTTATATATTATTAGAGCGGCAAGCGCTTCTCGTAGGTGATTTAATACAGTGTGTAAACGGTAAAACCGTTTACACCCTGTATATCTAGCTATATTATGATGTATGAGATCAATAATTTAGTTCATTTAATTTCTGGAACTGTAGACCGTATTAATTTACGAATATAAACATGCAGGGAACTGTTCATCCATGGATTCCTATGCGTGTATAACTTCGAACACATATTGTGTGATGCATTATTATTATTACCATACGAATGATCTCAAACGTGGCATAGTGTGTCATGGCGTATAGTGCGGTTTGGCTTGACACGATGATTGCAATTGCTTTATACCCTTTGAAATCAGCAACGCATCAAGAGCATAAGAGCAGCCGAGCGTGTCTATATGTATAATGTTCGTATATTGTTATCAACTAATACACACGTGGAATCTAGTTACGCAAATACAACAATAATTATACCGGCTGAGCGAAAACCGTGCCACATTAAACACAATAGGTGTGGTTTGTTGGTCAAGTTCTGGAACGTCTCTAGAACTCTTGAGACAATTACCAAATCAGAATGAAGATGGGCATATGAGAAACGTAATATAGATAGCAGATAGTCACGTAAAGGTACGTGCAGTATGGAACTGGGATTCTAGATGATAGCGTAGGTCATAGCAGGGCTTGCTTAAATTAATGCATTGTTATATATGCGAGCGTACACAACGAAGCAGTGAGTGTAGCAGGTATAAGCGCTGTTACAAGAGCTGGTAGATTCAAGAATGTATCTTACTATTCTTTCAGCGCGCTGACTACTACAATCAACGTGTGACAACTGTCAAATGGCCGTTACAAGTTTCGGAATGGATGTGACTAGTTTAATAAATGCAATTTTGCCAGTTTTTATTTAATTTGTTTTGAGTTTTTTCTAAGACGTATTTAAAAGTGTTATTGGTTCCATACGTAAATATTTAAAAAACCGGTTTGGGTAAAATTTTAATTCTTGGTATAAATGATGAAATTCGCCATGTTTAGATCGTTTTCTATTAATAGGGTGAACGTGATAGCTCCTACCTAAATTTGTATTTAAAATATACCACTTTGTAGCAGAAGAACACAAATATTCGTCTTCGCTATCTGACATTTCAAACGCGACTTAAGCTTGTATCAATGCTAGTATCAAAGCATTGATTTGTGCAAACCTACAAGCTCTTATAATTTCAGTCATCATCTACCATACATGCTACCATCTAGACATCATTGTTTTTTTTTAGAGAAATCAAGTTTTTCCCTTCTAATAGCATTGCAATCACCACTTCATTTCAGTTCTGAATCTTTTGGAAATACAAAACTTCTATTATTTGAACATTGGTTTAAACACAGTCACATCGGCATTGTCAACGATTTAATATTTTAAATAAACTTTTTCTGTACATACTATGAACTGCTCACAGACCGAGGTGGTTATATAGCTGGCGCCCCTAGCGGTCAAGTTTGACATTGCCTCTTCATTGTCAGTTGTGGTTAGAATTATGTTTTCAAATAAACGGATTCATTCAAAATCAGACCTGAGAGTAGTAATTCTAGACCTTAGAACTGTTACAGTATAATCGACTAGATCGTTAGTTTTGTGGCCATGCGTTATATAATATTCCTACAATAATAATTAATGACGCGCTTCAATCGTGCCAATATTGGCTCTCGCATCATACGGTCTGCCTTTGAATAAGGGGCTGATTTATAAGCATGGTTATTACGTATAATGCACAGGCATATCGTGTGTAGGTACTAATATCTTATTATACAGAATGAATCAAACTGTTTCTGTTATAGTTGTTCAATAACCCAGTATATTGTCTGGATCTACGTGGTAACATATTTTGACCTGGAATATTGGGATCTTCTAATTTGGATAGTGCCGATATTTCTATTGACCTTGGTAACATCTTTTGACCTGGAATAATGGGATCTTCTAATTTGAGTAGTGCCGATATTTCTATTTCATATCCATAATCCACTTTCTCACCCAAAGGCGTTTTTCTTTAATCAGTTCTTCTTCGACCATGTCCACTAAACTTATGGTTACCACACAACAATTGACACAAATGCGTCACCAAACGACGTATGAGTGGGTCCAATCATTAGGCTCGTGTAATAACCTCTTCGCGTTACACGAACCCAGTGAGTGCGTCCGAAAATTGAGTTACCAGTAACAGTGGACTCGTATAATCCCTGCATAACGTCGAATGTCTGATACTGGGGTAGCATTTGAGAAATATTAGTAGTTACGGAAACAGGGGTAGTGGTTAACACAGTTCTTCATGTGTAGACGAAATTCCATAGCATCCGTATATATAGTTACCGGCATCGAAAAATCCACACCAAGCGACCGCCCGTTTTCTAAACCGCGTGTATTTTGAAAACGATTCATTATTTTCAAAAACCGTTTCTACAATTTATTAGGGCACTAATTTAACTATTTATATATGTGAAAATAAACATTTCTAAATTTAAACATACTAATGTGAAAAATAAAAAAGTGTGATTTTTCGTCACTATTGCATGTTAAATAACGGTATTCATGTCATCTGTCTGTACACACGATACAGACATCATTTTTTTACTCATTCTGTTGTGATCCAGAGTAAACGTAAAATACTAATTCTGATGTGAAGAACTAATATTATTTTTCATTACTAACTAAAACGTTCTGCAGTTTCCAAGGCACTCTATTTTACTTTAAAAACTTACAAGGTAATGCGTAATTTGCAGCACACTCTTGGTAAGAACTATATATTATGATATTATGTTTAGTCGAGATAATATGCTTTCTATGAAGATGCATTTAATTTATATAAAATTATAAACAGCGCAAAAGTTAAAATATTATGAGAAAAACAGAAGTATCTAATTTATTAGTATATTTTTATGTATGCATTTTATACATCTGTATCTATTATACCTCTGTATTAATAAAATTTATTATTATTATTATTATCCTTTCTAAGTTCATTATAAAATATTATGACTTATGAGGTGTTTATCCAAGTGTGCAAGCTTTCACGGCCGGCATTGTTCCAAGTCTTCATGGTTTCCGGGCTTGTAGGCCGTGGTCCGGTGGTATTTCTACCTGACGTTTCGTCTACAACTGCGGTAGACATTCTCAAAGACGATGTGGCAGCGGTCGAAGTGTCCTCCTTGGCGGCTCACAGGTCAGTGTGTCAGTGACTGGTGTCCTCCCTTCTTTTTTTATGCCTAGTGCCAGTGTGTTCTCTGTTCGGTCGTAGTCCGTCTCTCTGTAATTGGTCAACTACACACCACTACGCACTACGCAGTTGACCAATTACAGAGAGACGGACTACGACCGAACAGAGAACACACTGGCACTAGGCATAAAAAAAGAAGGGAGGACACCAGTCACTGACACACTGACCTATGAGCCGCCAAGGAGGACACTTCGACCGCTGCCACATCGTCTTTGAGAATGTCTACCGCAGTTGTAGACGAAACGTCAGGTAGAAATACCACCGGACTACGGCCTATAAGCCCGGAAACCATGAAGACTTATGAGGTGTTTACTGGAATTTATTTAGATCTATACATAATTATATTTAAAACACAAGCCTTTATATAGAAATACATTTTTTTTACATCGACTAAAGCTATATATATTTCGATTATTTTGAGGAAAAAATTATAAATAGTAACTACCTACTCTAGCAAGACTGATGAAACACATTGTGTATGTTATTACCTCAGAACAGAGATAACTATAGAAGTGGCAAATCAAGCTTGTAGATATGTACAACTGAAGCCAGTCGAGTCGTGTGGGGAACAATAAGTCACATTAAAAATATAATAAAATATTTTTACTTGCCGATGATAAGAACACCTTGATTTTAGTGTATAGTTGTGACTTTACAAACAACGTGATATTGTGCTGTTTCTATAGCTATCTGTTCTGAGGTTATTACACATAGTGCATTTATCATGCAATGTCAGTATCAAAGTTGATATGATGAGACAACTAATTAATTTTAATCTGCTTATTCTAAAAGGTCTAAGCAGCAAAGCAAACTTTCTGAAATATCTAGACTTTAAAGGTATCGTTCTCTAACTGATTTCATGCCTTTAAAATATAATATTAATATTGCTCAATCAAACATCAATAAGTACATAACTCTGTTGTCGAGCGTCTATAATCTACAATAAGTACATGAAATTCGATGCAATTAAGCGTTCTGTCGCTATAGTTAATATTAAATACCAATAATAAATTTTTAGTTAAATTTTTCATTTAAAAAAAGTTTTTTTTCGGAGACATGAAAATATTTCGTTTGCAACAGTCACTAACAATGATTTCAATTATTATTCCAAAATTGTTACTTTACAACTTGCCTGAACCTTCCCATGGTGGGAGAAACGGAATATTTATGGTGGAGGTGACGTGATAGTTAGAAACTGAAATTGTTATAAAGTTTGTCAGACTTTTAACTGTATAAAGAAAAGTTTAATATTGATATTGTTTTTTTTTTTCTTCGAACTAAACTCTTTTCACAATTTTCTTTACATATATGCACAGAGATCTACGATTCCCTTATATAGCAAAATCCTAGTTTTGTGGGGTTGAAATGTTATGTCATATAACTCTGCACCATTACCGCAATAACCCTAGCGGTTTTTATATCCCCGTCATAAACTATGCCAGTATTAGGGGTGTGTAAATAGGGGAGAAGGGGGCTAGTTGTAACATGTTTAAGCAAAACGATTGTGTTGCAAAAACTAACCATATTCTCGGGAATAGGTCACTTACTTCGACTTTTTGCAGTTATAGCTTTCTAAAAACTAAATTTATTTATTTATTGTAGATTATAGACGCTGGGCAACTTAGGTCATTAGCGTCTTAATGACATTAAATAACATCATCTATTAAAACCAAGCGACATCACAAAACATCCATGAGTGAGGTGTAGAGGTTATAAAAGAAATTCTGTTCAATTATTATTTAAAATTTTTAATGGGGGTAAGTTACTTTATTTAGCAAACAAATTTAAAAATATCCAGGTGTGCAAGCTTTCACGTCCGGCATTGTTCGAAGTCTTCATGGTTTCCGGGCTTGTAGGCCGTGGTCCGGTGTTATTTCTACCACCGGACCACGGCCTACAAGCCCGGAAACCATGAAGACTTGGCATTTTAAAAATATATACATCGAAATATTTTTTTGAAAATACATTGTCCTACGGAAAACGTTTCGGTACAACCAGAGTTGAATTCACACTATTTTTTTCTTAAGACTATTGGATATCTACGAATACCCCCTGAACTTTTCATTTCAAATCATTTGCCTTCTCCTAAAAACGCGTATGGGTTTCCCGACGCTATTTTTAGAGCTAAATGGTTCGTGGATACGCCAAATGAAGGGTCAAGAAACACGATACAGTTCCTTCAGATGAAGAATTAAAAAAAAAATTAGAGCATCAAAAAATAATAAATTAAGTATCTAATATTTCAACGTAGCCAAAACTTTTTTCAAAAAATTCGCTTGTAGGATCTTTAATCGGATTCTTGATTCTTCACTTGGCGTTTATCCGAACTCTTTGGTTTTAAAAATAGCGTTGGGAGAGCGGAAAGGATTTGAGATGAAGAGTGCAGGGGATAACTTCCGAAATTAATAATAATAATAATAAGCCTTAACATTCCCACTGCAGGGAAAAGGCCTCCTCCAGCTTCTTCCATTCGGAACGATTCTCGTTTTTTTTGACCAAAGGGGTTCGGCGAATTTGGCAAGATCATCCCTCCATCTTGTGGTTTGTCTTCCAACTTTCCTTTTACTAAATATTGGATACCACACTGTTGCCCTGTACGCCCATCTATTATTTGTACAGCGATGTACATGACCCGCTCACTTCCACTTAGCTTTTTGGCATACATCAATCAATCAAGTCTGCCATGTCTGCTACAGACGTTGGCTATCATGGACTTCCACCCTTCACGGCTATCCGCCATTTTTAAAATGTCTATTGGGTTGTAATTAGTTCTTAGACTTTTTAAAAACATTAGTCTACTTCGACCTCTATTTTTTAACCCGTTAATTTTTCCTGTTAAAATTAGGTGTTCAAAACCCTTCCCCCGCACAATATGGCCGAGAAATTCTAGTTGTCTCTTCCTTATCATAGCTAAAAGTTGTCTTCCTACACCAGCACGTGTGTTAGATGTTTTCGTTAGCCATGAAATCTTCATAATTTTCCGCCAAGTCCACATTTCAAATGCTGCCAAAGCATTTTCCATTTGTTTCGAGATCGTCCATGACTCGCAGCTATAAGTTAAAACTGACCATATGTAACTTTTTACGAAACGAGATTTGGTTTGTAGAGATATATATTTATTAGTAAACATGTTTTTTAGCTTTACAAAGGCTAATTTAGCTTGAACAATTCTGCTTTTTATTTCTGAGTCTTTCCTACAGTTGTCGTTTAATATTTGACCTAAATATTTATATTTATTAACTTGTTATATCACATAGACCACAAAATTGAATACCCCTAATTAATAGTTTCTCTTCCACGTTTTGTTCCAACAGGTACGATGCAAAACGGATAACACTCCATCCTTGGGATTTAGTATACAATAGTATATCAAAACAGTGTATTGGTGCACATATAATACAATGGCCCAACACATTCCTGTATCTGTAATAATATATCGTTCGGTCGGTATGCGATGTCGCGACCGTCAGGACCCCAAGGCTTGTCGGGAGCAGCATACAGAAGATGCTTTACGGTTGCCCTCTTATCCCTCTAATACCATGTTGTGTGATACTGACAACTATCAGCTATATATTATAACGCACGGCAAGGACCGGCGCGGGGGCGACGGTTGGAACATCTGCCCCAGGTCTAACGCTCACTGAACATTCCTATAATATTCGGCCTCTCTTTGTGTTCCACAAAAAAACAAAAACAAAACCAATTTACAACATGAGTTGTTGATTTTTTACTTTTATTATTTAATGTAGCACATCTACAATACTTATCTATACCCACTAATATATAAAGAAAAATTTGTGACTTCGTTTGTGACTGTGAGTAATCTCTGGAACTACTGAACCGATTCTAAAAATTCTTTCACTAATAGAAAGCTACACTATCCCTGACTGCTATATAGGCTTAATTTTGTTTTTATAAATTTCTCGCGGTAGGGGGGGGATAATTCCTGTGGGATAGTAACAAAACGTAACTCTGAAATTCCTTTGCATTTTTTGGCGTATTGGCGGAATCCAACTAATATTATGCACACCACCAGCCCGACTTCGCGGGGAGGGGGGGATAATAAATCATAAATTCTTAGCACCCGGGTGAAGCCGGACGGGACCGCTAGTAATTAATATTATTGGTTTTTTTCGTCCATCATAATAATATATCTCTAATAATAGCTTAATAACGGGAAATTTGGACATTTACCTGTACAATAGGTTTTATTTTATTGTCAACGTTTCGTCAACATTGCTGATTTCTTCAGGAATCAGTAAATAAAAATACGTAATTTAGAAAAACATATCACATACACAATTACTAATTAATAACCAACGCAATCATAGAATTACGATATTTACCGGTTATTTACTAATTGTGTTAAATTTAATGATATTACACACAATAATATATTATCATATTATTCAAGATTAGCGTAAAATGCATGGGAAATTCCTAAACGGTAAGAGATAGAGATTTGGTTAAATGAGAGAAAATGTGCAGAGATCTAAAATCTTCATAAAAAGTGCTTTAATAAAGGGAAAATATTTTTTCAAACTTACTTAATAAGCGAGTTATAAATAAAAAAAAAGGGTGTGGGTCTCGGGACCCCCGACAGATGTGAAACATCAAAGAAAACGTTATTGAACTCGGTGGTATTCTCTATGTAGTAGTATATATTTTTTCAAAAGCAGCAACTAACTGTTATGCTGACGTAATCCTATATACTGCACTGTAACACCGCGTGTGTTACAGTGCACGCCTGAGCCAAGAGAGAGAGAGAGAGAGAGTGCCGCAGTGGTGGGGAGAACAGCAGCGAAGGAGCGGACCAAACATTTCGTTGCATATTTCCCCTCACGCGGCTGTTCACAGTCCGACATAAGATGTTTCACATCAAAAACGAAAATGGGAAAATCTCTTTTTTCAACTGTCTGTCGCAAGCCAAGCAAAATATGGAAAGTTTGACTGCGCGGGGTAGTAGTATAGGAGATTCTGCACATTTTCTCTCATTTAACCCAATCTCTATCTCTTACAGTTTAAGAAATCCCTGTGCATTTCATGCTTATCTTGGACACGCAATATATACTAGCGTATAAGTTGAATTGTATTATTGCAATATCAATCTAGGACTGTAGGACTCATTAATCATATAAATTATAAACCACAACTTCTTCTGTCCTTTCAGTGATGGTCGTTAATTTCAGTTTGGGAAACTCTGTTCTATTTGATAAATTTCGAATAAAACAGTGCATCAGAGAACTTAGTTGTCATCAACAGCTGTTCCCTGACCCGTTTTCAATTAAAATTATATCAACAACCAGTAAAAGAAGCCCTACATCTATTTACAATCCGACCGCTGCTTCGGCTCTGCCATCCGATGGGTTGCGACGATCGCTTCGTATTTCTCATAATATTGTGAACCCAACAACAATGTATAAAATCTGTTCATAATTTGTTTTTTATTGCTGATAGTTTTTATTTACACCGAGTTTTGCAGGAGTTTCGAAATTTATTCAAGTGTTCCGATCGAACTTGTAAATATTTTTATATAACACATGCATGCATTTAGTGTTTTTTCGTATCTGTTTTGCGAACCTTAAATAGCCGTTTATTGACTAGTGACCAATATGTAACGCTTTTCAGTAAAATTAATAACTATTTGGGTATTATTTTTTTATTTTATTTATTGTAGATTATAGACGCGTCGACAACTTAGGGCCTTTGGCGTCTTAATTACAATAAATAACAACTCTCTTAAAACTAAATGACATCACAAAACATCCATACGCGGAGGTGGGATTCGAACCCACGACAGTCTGTTCCGGAGGCCACGACGGTAACCACTGGACCACACTGTCCTCGGGTATTATTTTACTTTAGGTATTATTTTGATCAAATTTCTTAAACAAAATAAAACGACTGTATCTCACTGTCTATGTTAAGGTAGTTGTCGTGCTATGGGCATAGTGTCAGAAAATTCTAAATTTTCGTATACTCATTAAGGATACTATAATACAAATGCCATTAAAATTTTAAGTTGATTGACCATCTTTAACTCGAGATAAACTTAATTAAAGTTCGGATAATTAACACGGAAAGCATAGGAAAGGTTGTGTTTTTGACAAGTTTTTTAATTAAAAAAAAAAGTAACAGAAATTTTCAAAAAACGAACCGTTCATTGATGTTTTTGTTCTGAGTTTAAAAAAGAAAATCCAAACATTATTGACCTTTTTATTGTTGAGATATAATAACGCAAAGTTCAACAATTTATAAGAAAAGATTGACATTTTCATATAATCCAAGCGAACAAACTAAGTGAAATATGCGTTACTATGTGAACAACAGTTTAGGTACAATCTCTAACAAATTTTTTTTACATTTAACACTATACTTATTTATTGTTTTACAGCGTATTATGAACGAAACTTTTGGATGTTATAATTGTAGCACGACAACTACCTTAAATTTTAGTTCATGTTGTAAGTCGTTGCTATGGTATCTAGTTTTTGAAACGTCTAACGCCGGTTACATAGAACGTAACTCGGCTATCGAGACGCCTAGAACAACAGGATACACTGAACAATGGAAATTTACGCACAACCTTCGACACCCTGTTCACTGTTCATAAAGACAAGGAAATGTAAACAATGCAAGTGCGATTTATGCTTTGATGGCAAATATTTACACTTAAAATATCGATCAGTTTTCCAGACGCCAGACATTTCATTCCAGAAGGAATAGACAAAACATTGTGAATTATGTATTTAGTTGTCATGTCCATCGTAACTATATATATAATATAAGATATTAACGGGAACTTGGACCGTGGGTTGATTGAAACTCAGTTAAAGTTTTAACTGAGTTTCAATCAACCCACGGTCCAAGTTCCCGTTAATATCTATATATATAAAACAGTTCCGTTACTGACTGACTGATTGACTGACAGACAACGCCCAGGTCAAACCGCTAAAGATATAAACTTGAAATTTGGACAGTAGATTCCTTTTGTGACGTAGACACCCACTAAGAAAGGATTTTTCGAAATTCAACCCCTAAGGGGGTTAAATAGGGGATGAAAGTTTGTATGGAAATTCGTCATTTTTGAAGTTAGAAGCATGAAATTTTGCACAGGAGTTTCTTATATAACGTAGATGAGCACTAAGAAATTTTTTTTTGAAAATGCATCCCCTAAAGGGACTAAAAAGGGGATGAAAGTTTGTATGGAAGTTCGTCATTTTTAAAGTTAGAAGCATGACATTTTGCACAGGAGTTCCTTATAGTACGTAGGTGAGCAATAAGAAAGGATTTTTAAAAATGCATCCCCTAAGGGGGTTAAATAGGGGATGAAATTTTGTATGGAAGTTTGTAATTTTTTAAGTTAGAAGCATGAAATTTTGCACAGGAGTTCCTTATATAACGTAGATGAGCAATAATGTACTAATAAAATTCGATCGAACGAGCGAAGCGAGTGAGTAATGTGTTAATAAAATTTGAGCGAACGAGCGAAGCGAGTGAGTATTGTATTATTAATATTCAAACGAACGAGCGAAGCGAGTGAGTAATGTATAATTATTACTCAAACGAACGAGCGAAGCGAGTGTGTAATGTATTAATAAAATTCGAGCGAACGAGCGAAGCGAGTGAGTAATGTATTAATAAAATTCGAGCGAACGAGCGAAGCGAGTGAGTTATGTAAAATTCGAGCGAATAAACACCACCAGCCCGGCTTCGCTTCGCAGGAGGAGAATTTCTCGCGGGGGATAATAAATCATAAATCGAAAAATACGTGGGCGAAGCCACGGGTAACGGCTAGTCTTATATATAGTGAATTATTGTAATATCCTTGTTTCTCAGATTTCATACACAAAACTTGGACAAACTAAATTAATATAGATTTATACGGCTGAATTGCATTTAGTGACTTGTGACTTGAAGACCTAACACTCTAAAAATGTATCAATAAAATGTTTCCTTGAATATTTCGAGCAACTATAAATCAATATATTTTAAGAAGATTTGCAAAAAAAGGAAGTAGTTCAGTATCAATAAAAATGCGATATTTGTGCCTGTTTTTTTTATATTGAACGAAAGCGTAGGTACAACTAAACCAGCTGTCACTCAATATTTACATTGGTTTATTGTAAAGTGAGCATTACTGTACAAAAGCACCCTCCCATTCATCAATAATGTATATATGTATTAAATAAACAGAAGAGAATAACAAATCTACTTCTGAAATGTTTCTTTACTGTATATTCAGCTGTTTGTAGCGACATTCAGATGTTTCTATGAGCATAAATATTATTTACTGCGTATTGTTACGCACACGCTGCATGTCGCTACACAATTTTTATACTCCTTGTGTTTATGGCAAAGGCGTCCGCGTCTACTTTATTTTATTTATTTATTTATTGTAGATTATAAACGCGTCGACATCTCAGGTCACTAGCGTCTTTCAACTACACTAAATAACAACTATCTTAATACTAAAAAACTCGGGTCGCAGTGCCAAAACCCTGCCGACAATATAGTGTATTTGCTAACACTGGCATTCTGGCTTTATTATGTTTGTTTTTGGACAAAATAAAAAATTTAACCCCTTAATACATCCCTTAAAATTATATTTTTTTTCTTAATTTCAATATTTTTATCAATGCAACCTCGGTACCAAATTAAATACACCCTTCAGTAAGTAAAGCACTATCCGCAAACTAGTGTTTTCATAAAATTTGTAAGTTCGGTCCTGTCGGGCCGATTTTATTAAAATTCTAGCAGTACATTTTAATCGCTACTAAAGGGTTAAATTTCAATTTTGAAACGATTCTGACAATTTTTTAGGCATTTTTGGGCCCAAAAACATTTTTTAACCCCTAAAAACCACCCTTAAAATGGTCCGATTGGGCCCATTTTAAATAGGCTTCGTGCGGTGATGGATTTCAACGTGCCTACCAAATTTCGTCAAAATCAATTAACTCTTTCGAAAGTTATTGCCCGCACACACATATATATATAAATATATATATATATATATATATATATAAATAGACATTTCCAAAAATGGTGCCAAAGTGTTCAGGAGGCTATGAAACGTCGAGAAATTTTGGTCCGACCCTTAGGTCCCGCCATCCGACCGACGCCAATAGTGTATGTGCCATATGGCAAATACACTAATAACATCACAAAACATCCATGAGCGCAGGTGGGATTCGAACCCATGGCAGTTCAGTCCAGAGGTTGCGGCATTAAGCACGCTAATCACTAGGCTATACTGCCCTCTTCGTGTCTACTGAATGGGGATTATGTTGCAGGCTGAGAACGTCGAACGTATCAAGTGGTGCGTTTTTTCTATGTTATATATAAGCAGCCGACTAGTCACGAAATGTGACTAGTCATGTGACTAGTGCATTTCAAATATGTGTTACAAAAATTTATTTTATTCGTCCATTCACGTTAGTGATGGGCGATTACGAGATGTTTTTACAATCGAAACAATCTGTAATCGTTCGTAATAACAATCGAGTCCACAATCGACTCGGAGTTTGATTTGACAATAAATGTTCGATTATTTGCCACATAGGTTATAGCAATAACCACGAATGAGAATACATATAATCGCGATTCAAGGTTATATGCTAGTCGACTGACGTTCACACGACTCGTTGATTGTTTACTGTTCAGTCGGTTCTCACTATACTCTGTGATCTTTTCACAATTGAATTCGTATTACGCGATTACTGCACAATCGACCATCGACTCGACCACAGTTGTTGAGTGATGAACGATTATATATTATGTGGCTCTCGACAGTGTACGATTCAGTACTATGCGACTCGGTCTCGGTGAACTATGAAACAACAATAATCGAGTCCAAGTGACAACTATCGAGAGTCATCGAGATGTTTGAACAATCGAGACAATCGACTAAAACATCTCGTATCGCGGATCACTAAAGGTACGTGCAGTACGCAGCTGGGATTCTAGATGGTATCATGTATGGTAGATGGTGGCTGAAATTATAAGCGCTTATATACAAGCATTGATACAAGCGTTTGAAATGTTAGATAGCGAATACGAATATTTGTGTTCTTCTGCTACAAAGTGGTATATTTTAAATACAAATTTGTGTAGGACCTATCATGTCCACCCTATTAATAGAAAACGATCTAAACATGGCGAATTTCATCATTTATATACCAAGAATTAAAATTTTACCCAAACCGGTTTTTTGAATATTTACGTATAGAACCTAACACTTTTAATTACGTCTTAGAAAAAACTCAAAACAAATTAAATAAAAACTGGCAAAATTTCATTTATTAAACTAGTCACATCCATTGCGAAACTTGTAACGGCCATTTGATAGTTGTCACACGTTGATTGTAGTAGTCAGCGCGCTGAAAGAATGATGAGATACATTCTTGTATCTAGCAGCTCTTGTAACAGCGCTTATACCTGGTACACTCACTGTTTCGTTGTGTACGCTCGCATATATGAAAATGCATTAATTTAAGCAAGCCCTGCTATGATCTACGCTACCATCTAGAATCCCAGCTGCGTACTGCACGTACCTTAATTCACGTCGCCTGCACTGACTTTATTATGAGTTTATTTACATCGAAAAGGAAGAAAAGTCTTACACAATTTTAGTTTCTATTTTATTGAGATCCCGATGATATTTATTCTACACAGGCGCACAAAAGAACATAAAAACCGCATTTTTATAACACAAACGGCTGTCCTAATAAAAAAGTGAGTTTAATTCAGTTTTAAGAATTTTCAGTGGCAGAAATGTTTTACGAGCGGAATAAAAATAAGAATTCTTACCTTAAATATTAACAGTTGATATGCTTTTGCGCCTGGCTGTAATCTGTAACAAGCAAATTTTCCTTTCAGTCATTTTTATATAAATATTTTCTATTACTTTTTGAAATATTACGGATATATACCTAATATTATAGACCGAGAGCTAGTGACAATTTTTTGGTGTTATTTATTCAAAGCCTTATTTTTGTGAAAATGTTGAGGGAGGCATATTAAATAGCCCTACGTAAGGGATTTTGCTAGATAGCGGTATGGGAGGGATGCAGACCGCCCCCAACATGTAACAAAAAAATGGTCACAATTATTATTGCTTCAAGGCTGAAATTGTTTGTATAGCTTGTCGGTGACCCAATAATGCCATTATAATATTTGCAGATCGATTGGTCAGTATTAAAGGGGTGGCAGATCACCCTAAACGTGTCACGTACCCGACGAAATTAATATTATTAGTTCAAGGTTCAAATTTTAATATGTTGTTACGGCGACTGTTTTAAGCATATATTTCAATTTGCAAACAATTTCAGCCTTGAAGCAATAATAATTGTGTCCATTTTTTTGTTACATGTTGGGGGCGGTCTGCATCCCTCCCATACCGCTACCTAGCGAAATCCCTTACTCAGAGCACTTTAATATGCCTCCCTCAACATGTTCACAAAAATAAGGTCTTGAATAAATGACACCAAAAAATGGTCACTAGCTCTCGGTCTATTATATCTGAAACTTCAATTTTTATTTCTAACATACAATTTTATTCTTGGAAACAGCTAACGATATAGCTAAAGCTGTACGTTGATAACAAGCTTCAAGCGTTCTTATAAGAGTGCTTAACTCTCGGAGAATTTATATAAATAGATGATTTAATTCTGAGAACTGAGAAGTTATATTTATAAATAATACGGTATAATAATAATAATAGACAGCTTAGTCTAACAAAACATATTTACATAAAAACTTAATCCATTCATATTGAGGGCTAAAAATAGCCGAGCGCATAGGACTGCCGTTGTTTATATGTGACGTTTCTATTCTGAAAGTTTCAGGTTTGAGTCCCCACAGTGACACTGTGTAAATATTTTTTTTTTCATTTTGAATTGTAACGTACTTATGACACCAATGGCCGATGTTTGTTAATGGCAGTTTGGTAATTATAGCGAACGTTTTAACTTCCCATTGGAAGTTATTGTAATGGGTCCGAAAATCGAAATCAAAATGTAAGATCACTACACTATTTTTACAATATTTTTAGAAAGATGTCTGTGTGTGTATGTGTGTGGCCGTATGTACGTATGTGTCCATTTCTTTCTAAGACGAAATCTCGAGAATGAAAAATGATATCGTCTACGTTAGGGTGCCAATCGACGCGTATTAACGTAAATATGATCTGAAAGAAATTTTTTCAAAATCGGTTCAGCCGCGGTTTTTTTTTCTTAACCAAATAGACTCCAAAAAAGTAGATTTTACACAATATCTCGCGAATAAAAAATTATATAGACTTCGTAAGGCGTGTTAACGTCATTTTGATCCGACATAAATTTTATAAAAATCGGTTCAGCCGTTTTTTTTAAATTATTGTTAAAAATAAAATATAATAATTATGTGTTAATGATTAAAATGATTACTTTTCTGTGTAATATCTAATTTAGTTATTATTATTAAATATTTATCAAACTGGGAAGTTCGGCGTGTGAACCTCAAGGGTCGCACTTTAGTCCTCATAAACGACCCACCTCACGGCTTGTTATAAAAATTATTATATTGTATGTGCGTTATTTACAGATCTGTTGATGATGTGTAACCGATGTAAAAATTAATATTTTCAATTTTTCTTTATTATTTATTATATTGTGTTACTTGGGCGAAATTGGCGATTGAGACTCGGGTGATTGTCGCCATCGCTGCGCTCTGACTAGCAAACGCCACCATCCTTCACAATCGCCAATTATCTGCCCTTGAAATACAATTTACAAGTACAAAAGTGAATGATCAAGAACTAGCCCCTTTACCCTACTAATCTTTTTTAAGCGAGTTCAAAGTTACTACGCATAAAAAAAAAATCCGAAACGAAAAAAAACATATTTCGGATTTAAAAGAATGTTAACTTCTTAAGCCCATAAAACTTTACGATAAAAATATTGACTATGAAAGGGATTGCTTATTTATAAAGTTTGTCAAACTAAAGTTAATGCAAAAAGCTCTAAGCCTACAAGTAGAGGCTATAACCTGCACGAATTTAATGGTAAAGTTGAGTGCCGCTTTCAGAGCTTTCATTCGTAATGTAGGTACACTAAGTTAAAAGGTAATAGACTAAAATAGAGGCGCTATGCCGTATACAACTGCTTATACAAAGTTGAAGCCATAGGTATAACGTTACAGGGGATAACAAACATGGCGGCCAAATACATGCAGGGTGACAATTTGAAAACTTACAATGGCTATATCTGAGGAACCAAAAAAAAAATTTAACAAGCCGTGAAGTGGGTCGTTTATGAGGACTAAAGTGCGACCCTTGAGGTCCACACGACGAACTTCCCAGTTTGATAAATATTTCATAATAATAATTAAATTAGATATTACACAGAAAAGTAATCATTTTAATCATTAAAACATAATTATTATTTATTTTTAACAATAATTTAAAAAAAAAACGGCTGAACCGATTTTTATAAAATTTATGTCGGATCAAAATGACGTTAACACGCCTCGATTGACACCCTTACGAAGTCGATATAATTTTTTATTCGCGAGATATTGTGTAAAATCTACTTTTTTGGAGGTTATTTGGTTAAGAAAAAAGAACGGCTGAACCGATTTTGAAAAAATTTGTTTCAGATCATATTTACGTTAATACGCGTCGATTGGCACCATAACGTAGTCGATATCATTTTTCATTCTCGAGATTTCGTCTTAGAAAGAAATGGACACATACATACGTACGTACGTACATACATACGTACACACACACACAGACATCTTTCTAAAAGTAGTGTAAAAATAGTGTAGTGACCTTGAAACATAAATTTTTTTTTCCTTTTTGATTTCGATTTTCGGACCCATTACAATAACTTCCAATGGGAAGTTAAAAATCGTTGAAAGCAATTTCGATAATAGGAAGAGGGAACCAAAATTATGTAATAACTAACCTGTTTTCACTTACCCCCTTATCCCCAGCCACCCCAACTAAATAATCTTCAATGGCAACTCCCTACTTGTGATACCTTATCTGAAAGCTCTTAAAAAATGCTTCTTAATGGTACCCTACAAAGCAACATTCGATGTAATAAGTTTTGGTTTATTAAATAAAACATTATTTAATTCAATTAACAAATACTAAAATCCGAGTTAAAATCAGAAAAATAGAAATCGCCCATGTATGGGCGATTTCTTTTTTTGTTCCCTATCTCGATTGAATGAATTGTGAATTATAGACGCTCGACAACAGAGGTCATTAGCGTCTGTCCTTATCTTGAGGTGTATAGTTGAAAAGGGCCTTTTAAATAGACTATGAATGTATATTTATTTTATCAAAATTTGTAAGCTTTACCTATTTTGATTTTAGTCCACACTATAAACGAAACCCCCATTGTTATAAACTTATAATACGTTCAGAAAGCTTGACCGTTAATTAAAATCGTCGCAGACCGTCGTTTAATGTTATAATGAAAAGGTTAATAGAAACCATTTTTTTACGTAACGAGAAACAAGCTTTATAAGAAACACACTTTTGTTTACGTATAGGCCTTTATATATTTGCATAATAAATTTTAATAAAGCTACCTCAGAACAGAGATAGCTATAGAAACAGCATTTCACGTCGCTTGTGATGCCACAACTATACACTAAATTCTAAAATACGACCTGCCAGGTACATTATGATCATTCGTTGATTGTATTCCGCACTGTAAGAAATGAGAAGGGCGATTACATAGATTATCGATGGTCCATTTGTAGCCAGCGATTAATCTGGTAATAAGCACACAAAGAGACAATGGCGTCGCAAACAGGTATCGCCACATCGCGTAGATTCCATAAAAACACATTGCGCATGCGTGGTTACTAATTTTACGTTAATTTGTTTTGTATTCATCCATTTTATACATGTAACTATACATTTTATTTTGTAATTTTTACACACTTTATTGAAATATTACACAAATTATGTAATTTTAATTTACTTTATGTAAAAATCACAAATTTGTTTAACTTTACAGTAAAAGTCCAAGTTTTTATGAAGTTTTCTGTGTAAAAATAAATAATAATGTAAAATCACTTAGAAAATCGAGCGAATTCTACCTTAACTTTCAAAGTATTTTTACATCCATTTTTTACAGTGCGTAGTGTTAATTACTCTTTATGTTGTTTTGTGTGACTGGATGTTACAATAAAGGTTCCAAAGCGCTTCTGAAAAATCAAGGTTTATCCATCAGTAAGTAAAAATATTTCATTATATTTTTAACTAGCGGACCCGTCCCGGCTTCGCTCGGGTGGTATGAAATTATGATTTAATAGCGGTCACCCATTACTCCGCTCACGTATATTTAGTATAGCTGATCCGGCAAACGTTGTTAATAATTTCTAGGAATAATTACATTACTCACTTGCTTCGCTCGTTCGTTTGAATTTTATTAATACAGTACTCACTCGCTTCGCTCGTTCGCTTGAATATTATAAGTACACTACTCACTCGCTTCGCTCGTTCGCTTGAATATTATAATTACATTACTCACTCGCTTCGCTCGTTCGTTTGAATTTTATTAATACACTACTCACTCGCTTCGCTCGTTCGCTTGAATATTTTCGCCTACTCACTCGCTTCGCTCGTTCGCTTGAATATTATAAATACACTACTCACTCGCTTCGCTCGTTCGCCATATATGTATTTTTTAAAACTTAATATAAAAATCGCGATTAAAAATCAGGGGTTGATCGTATAAGGGTGAAAATTTAGAGTTGTATGTATTTTTCAATGCTGAATCATGAAAAAATTAAAACAAAAAATTTTGTCAAAAAAATAAAAAAAAAATTTTTGGGGTGGACCACCCTTAACATTTAGGGGGATGAAAAATAGATGTTGTCCGATTCTCCACCCTACACGATAAGCACACAAAATTTCATCAAAATCGGTCCAGCCGTTTCGGAGGAGTTCAATAACGTACACCGCGACACGAGAATTTTATATATAAGATTGTTCCCCGCACGTCTCGACTGGCTTCAGTAATTGTACTTACCTACAAGCTGTGATATGCTCCTTCTATAGCATTCTCTGTTCTGAGATACCTACCAATACATATAGTGTAGTTTAATAGGCGCGGTGTCGTTAAGATGTTAGTCTGGTCTAAAGCAAGCACCTTAAATGCCATAAAGCCAACGTTTATTACACGATTATTATCGTCTTTGATGTTCATTTGCACAGATATTAGAGAACAAGCATAATTGAGTTGTTTCATATATTATTACGTGGCTGATTCGTGCAGCCAGGGATGGCATTGTTAAAAAAACTCGGGTCGCAGTGCCAAAACCCTGCCGACAATATAGTGTATTTGCTAATACTGGCATTGTGGCTTTATTATGTAAACTTAAGTTTGTTTTTGAACAAAATAAAAAATTTAACCCCTTAATACATCCCTTAAAATAATATTTTTTTTCCTAATTTCAATATTTTTATCAATGCAACCTCGGTACCAAATTAAATACACCCTTCAGTAAGTAAAGCACTATCCGCAAACTAGTGTTTTCATAAAATTTGTAAGTCCGGTCCTGTCGGGCCGATTTTATTAAAATTTTGGCAGCACATTTTAATCGTTACTAAAAGGTTAAATTTCAATTTTGAAACGATTTTGAGAATTTTTTCGGCATTTTTGGGCCCAAAAACATTTTTCAACCCCTAAAAACTACCCTTAAAATGGTCCGATTGAGCCCATTTTAAATAGGCTTCGTGCGGTGATGGATTTCAACGTGCCTACCAAATTTCGTCAAAATCAATTAACTCTTTCGAAAGTTATTGCCCGCACACATATATATATATATAAATATATATATATATATATATATATATATATATATATATATATATATATATACATATATAAATAGACATTTCCAAAAATGGTGCCAAAATGTTCAGGAGGCTATGAAACGTCGAGAAATTTTGGTCCGACCCCTAGGTCCCGCCATCCGACCGACGCCAATAGTGTATGTGCCATATGGCAAATACACTAACAAAGTGTTTTAAATCATGTGTTTAAAAACACTTTTTAACAAAAAAAAAACACCTTCAAAAAAGCTACTAAAAAGAAGAAAATAATAAAATTTTGACGTCGGCGCCAATTTAATTACTAAAACTTTTTATAATGAATGAATTGTAAATTATGGACGCTCGACAACTGAGGTCATTAGCGTCAAAACTTTTTATATATTATTATCTACTTTTATTTTATTAAACTGGCACCGAACTCAAAATTTTATTATTTTCCTCTTTTTGGTGATTTTTTTTGAAAGTTTTTTTTGTTACACAGTTTTTTATTTTTTACGTTTTAGCGAGTTTTCTATTGACTTTACAAAACGTATAAGTTTGCATGTTATTAACCGACTTCTGTCTTGATATTTGATTACTAAACTGAAAAAAGAAAACCACTGAACCGATTTTAGTAAAATTTATGTCGGATCAAAATGACGTTAACACGCCTCGATTGACACTCTTACGAAGTCGATATAATTTTTTATTCGCGAGATATTGTGTAAAATCTACTTTTTTGGAGTCTATTTGGTTAAGAAAAAAGAACGGCTGAACCGATTTTGAAAAAATTTCTTTCAGATCATATTTACGTTAATACGCGTCGATTGGCACCCTAACGTAGTCGATATCATTTTTCATTCTCGAGATTTCGTCTTAGAAAGTAATGCACGTACATACGTACACACACACATACACACACAGACATCTTTCTAAAAATAGTGCAAAAATAGTGTAGTGACCATGAAACATAAAAATTTGTTATACATTTTGATTTCGATTTTCGGACACATTACAATAACTTCCAATGGAAAGTTAATGATAAAATTTTGAAGTCGGCGCCAATTTAATTACTAAAACTTTTTATATATTATTATCTTATACTTTTATTTTATTAAACTTACACCGACCTCAACATTTTATTATTTTCCTCTTTTTAGTGGTTTTTTTTGAAGGTTTTTTTGTTAGTTTTTTATTTTTTACTTTTTAGCGACTTTTTTGTGACTTTACAAAACGTATAAGTTTGCATGTTATTAACCGACTTCTGTCTTGATTACTAAACTGAAAAAAGAAAACCACTAAACCGATTTTAGTAAAATTTATGTGTAACCACTCTAAAGGTATGTCCTATTAAATAAAACAAGAAACATCAATTCACAAATGCACGAAATATGAGACAAACATGGCGAAACTATATAAGGGTTCCTTGTTTGACTACGGATCCCTAAAATTGGGTTGTTAAAATGTATTTATTATGTCGGTGTAAGTTGCTCAAACAACATGAAAACATGTTTCCATATTTAACATTATCGGCCCGATCCGGCTTCGCCCGGGTGGTATGAATTTATAATTTATTAATACATTGCTCACTCGCTTCGCTCGTTCGCTCGAATTTATAATTAATTAAAACATTTCTCACTCGTTTCGCTCGTTTGCTCGAATTTATAATTAACCAAAAGTTATCGCAGCGCGTACGCCAAATAATGACTTTTATAGGCAAAGTTTTGGTACCTTGGGTTACATTATTGTAATTTTCGTAGGGATCTCTAATTTCTTTGAAAATAAAATACAGCTTATGTTACTCGCGGATAATGTAGCTTTCTATAGGTGAAAGAATTTTAAAATCAGTTGAGTAGTTTTTGAGTTATATCCATTACAAACAAACAAACATACAAAAAATCAAATCTTTTCTTTTTATAATATTAGTTCAGATAAGAATGACAGTAGACAGCAAAGTATGAATTCTGACATATTTTGCATTATGTTCAAAAATCTTGATTATCAAATTAATTTGTTCAAACCCACACACAGTTCTCGGTCAACAATGCCATTTAAAAGGATAGTAAGTATAACAGCACAAGCCTACTTATGAAGTATAATACATTCACGATTGTTTACTTAAGTTCCCACTTCAATAAAATTGTGCTATTTATAAAGCGGATAAAAACGCATTATGATATAAAAAAATAAATACCCAAGCAGAACACCTGCGGTATTTTCCGTTAATTATCGTTTTCTGTTTACTTCTATAAATGATAAAAAACATTTTATTTAAAAAAAAAACTCCTTCAAAAAAGCCACTAAAAAGACGAAAATAATACAAGTTTGAAGTCGGCGCCAATTTAATTACTAAAACATGTTATAGATAGAGGTAATAATCTTCTTTTATTTTATTAAATTAGCGCCGAGCTGAAAATTGTATGACTTTCGCCTTTTTAGTGACTTTTTTGAAGGAGGTTCTATTTTTACAAGCTTTTATTTAACTTGCAATGTATGTTAGTTTGCGTGTTTGTTTGTTTAGGTCAAAACTTGCAAATCAATTTTGAACGACTTCCACGTATCCGATCGATTTGAAATTTTGTATACATATATGTATTCCCGATGACAAGACATGAATAAATCGTTTTTAAATAAATTCAACCCCTAAGAGGTTCAAACGGGGATGTAGGGTTTTTTTTGACTAATCAACGCCCAGGCCAAATCACTGAAGCTATAGAAACTTGAAATTTGGACAGTTGGTTCCTTTTCTGACGTAAGCATCCACTAAGAAAGGATTTTTCGAAATTCAACCCCTACGGGTGTCAAAAGGGGGTAACATTTTGAAAGACTAAAATGAACAAAATAAATATTAGTAAAAAAAACTTTTTAGAGACAAGCTTTTATTTAATTGCACTAAAAATGAAAAAATAATTTTTAATAATTTAGGTTCATAATTATAAAAGCGTAGGTCGTGACTAATAAACTATTATAGAGTTCACGACCCACGCTTTTATAATTATGAACCTAAATTATTAAAAATTATTTTTTCCAGTTTAGTGCATTGAAATAAAAGCTTGTCTCTAAAAAGTTTTTTTACTGATATTTTTTTAATTTATTTCTTTTTAGTGACTTTGCAGTAGGTACCTACGTAGTTTTCACGTTATTAACCGACTTCTTTCTTATAATATATTTAGATTACTAAAGTAAAAAAAAATTACAGAACCGATTTTAGTAAAATTTATGTGCAACCACCCTAAAGGTATGCCCTATTAAACAGAAAAAGAATCATCAAAATTGCTTCACAAATGCAGAAGATATATGAGGTAACAAAAAAAATTATTTAAATTACTAGGAAAAAAGACTGCTGAACTGATTTAAGAAAAAATGATACCTATGGGACGAAAAAAATAATATATAGGTACACGTTCGTTTATTTCTGGACTCCTGCCCTAGCACTGGCCTCCCAAGTTGGACAGGAAATCCTCTTAATGTACATAATCATTATATAAATTGTTATACCTATTTTTTTGGAGGAATAAAATTTTTAATTTGAATCCGATATGTTTCTGAACACAAGGAAGACAAAATTCTTCAAATCGGTGCAGCGATTCCTTAAAAATAGGTGGACATACATTAAAAAAACTTCCTTTTTTGAAGTCGATAAAAAACGAATTCATTTACTAATATCTGCAAGAAAGTGTGGTCTAGTGGTTAGCTTGCTAGGCTTTAGACAAAATTGTTTCACCTCTGCGGCTGTTGTTTAGATTATTATCAACATTTGTTTCGAATAATTTAAATATACGTTCATCTATAGACTCCTCGAAAATCTAAAATTAAATATTTTAATAACGTAAGTGATTAAAAAACCACTCTTACATAATGATCTCGCTTGACGAGACGTGTCTATAATCTACAGTAAAAAAATCAACTTGTATTAGTGTTATAAAATCATAATTACCAATAATAGAGTATTTATAACGTGTTTTACAGCACTAAACCGAGCTCCCTGCTAATAATCTTAGTTGTCGAGTGTCTATAAACCACAACCGAGTTTCACGTGACCACAAACACAACACACAACATAAAAAATGACCGATCGAAACACATCTTAATCGCAACTAACCAGTCTAAAAAATTGACTGCAGTTGTACGATATTTCTGATGTCATTGACCGAAATTACGTAAGTTATTTTTTTCATAATGCAAGTTGTTCGGCAAAACCAGTGGCGGCGTAGATATATAGTTACTAACTGTCGATGCATTAGAATTAAAATTAAATTATTTTATTTATTGTAAATTATTGACGCGTCGACAACTTAGGTCATTAGCGTCTTGTTTACATCAAATAACAACTCACTTAAAACTAAATGACATCACAAAACATCCTGAGCGGAAGCGGGATTCGAACCCACGACAGTGTGATCCAAAGGCCGCTACGCTAACCGTTACACCACTCTGTCCTCTAATTAGAATTAAAGGGTAGGGCCAGAAGGTATACACTACGACCAATATATAACAATGTTCCATCAGTTCTTTAGGATTCCCAGACAGTGAATATTATAGTCCCGTCGATGCATATTATAGGAGCTAGTTCAGACGCAGCGGAATCCGCATGGAAACCGCGCGGATCAACCGCGCGGAACTTATTTACATTAGTAGTCCGTGCGGCTGCCGTCACTCGGAAAATGGAACCGCGCGGCGTCCGCACTCAGGCCCGAATTTCAGCCTAGGCCAACAAGGCACCGGCCTAGGGGCCCAGCCACCGAGGCGACCCCGGCCAGGGCGGAGATGGAAATTTAAGAAAAAAAAAAACCAAAAATGTTGTAAGATAGCCCTTACTTGGCGACTTTTTTTTTGCTAAATTTCCATACCATTTTTTCATTTCCCCCCCTTTTTTTGGGTTTGAGGGCCCAACTGTCCCCAAGCCCAAAAAAGGAGGGAAAATGAAAAAATGGAATTGGATGGAAATTTAGCAAAAAAAAAATGTTTGGGCTTTTTTTCTTTAATTTCCATCTCCGCCCTAGCCGGGGCCCACTCGGCGGCTGGGCCCAACTGTTAAGGGCCTAGGGGTCCTGGATCTTTAAGTCCGGGCCTGTCCGCACGGTTCTATTATACTATGGCGTGTTGTGGTCGTCGTTCAGCTGCTTTGCGGAGACCGCGCGTTTCGGACGTGCGCACAAACACAAACACATTGCTTCTTCGACTTCCATCTTTGAAATGAGGTGTATGTAATCACTAAAACTAGGAAAAATTCATTAATTCAAACCTATGTCACCGTAGGGATTCTAACCCTAAACTTTCCACTATCGCGGCGGACTGAGTTGACAATTACTCACACAGTGACACATTTTCAAACGACCGACTTTCTCCCTTTAAAACATTCTGTCACTCAAAAACCACTACATGCGAGAGTCGATATTCCAACACCACTGCTAGACTACAGAACATCTCAATATGTAAAGAAAACACAACAGGTGATACAACGATGAAGTATCCATTGTCAACTCAGTCCGCCGCGATAGTGGAAAGTTTAGGGTTAGAATCCCTACGGTGACATAGGTTTCAATCAATGAATTTTTCCTGATTACAGCATTGTGTTACGTCATTGTTCTTACAATAGGTGTTCATACAGATTGTATCAAATTAAACCTGTGCATAGGGCATTCTGTGTGTAAGACAGATATTGATACATAAAGCAATAAGTAAGAATGAGATAAATGATCGCTAATAGGATGTTACGTAGTTACTGTAAATAAATATTATGTAATACCGAACAACTGTCATCGTTGTTTTCTACAGTAAAAATAGTCACTACTGAAATTGATAAAATGGCAATTTATACTGTTCGGGAAAAAATTCAAATAATTAAATGGTTTTATGGTGGCCTTTGAAAATAGATCGTCTCCTTCTGCCACAACAATTCGTAATGTCATAGCAGAATTTGAATCAAATGGTTGCCTATCACCGAAAAATCATAAAAAACAGCTTCGTGTGCAAATTGATGGTAATAGAGAAATGCTGGAAATAATGATTTGTGCAAGCATAGAAGGAGCGAAAAAACAAAGATGACGCTATTAGGTTGTTTAAATATTATTTATTTACAGTAACCACGTAACATCCTATTAGCGATCATTTATCTCATTCTTACTTATTGCTTTATGTATCAATCTCTGTCTTACACACAGAATGCCCTATGCACAGGTTTAATTTGATACAATCTGTATACTGTTTGCAGTCATTATGCATTCATTTAATTATTGTGTATTTACTCACGACGTCCGTGTTAAAATTTGAAGGTATTTACTAAAATTAGGGTCTGAGTCTAAAATGTTGAAAAAAATAGGGAATATAGGGCCTCTTTCATAGTTTACAGGAAATTCTAAACAAAAATCATGTCTTTAAATTCCACGGGAAACGGAATAATACGGTACCCACTCTCCACGCGAGTCCGACTCGCACTTGACTGGTTTTTTAAAGGTTTTATTTTGCTTGACCCAGTATATTTGTTTGTTTGTTTGTTACTATCTTTGTTTCAAATCTTGCGACAGCTTTTTCAACTCCTTTTACTTAACCGATTCTTATGAAACTTTGCACACACATTGAATTCCCGTGACAATACAATATTATGATAATTTCAACTTGGTAACGAGGGTCTAGTGATGGAATCAGGAGGTGGACAGTTGAAAGGATGAGAAGTTTGCATAATGATACGGGCCAGAAATCAAACTAAAAACTAGAAAATAAAAATAGGTTAAAAAACTTTTAAGTTAAACGGTTTTATTTTAAATCATCAGCTATACCAAAATCTAGAAAATAATTAGGACACAAACCAAGGCGCACTTTGTGTCGCTGCGTCAGCGGAATAAGTAATAAAAACGTGGGGCGCATAAAAATCTGTATAACGACTGTATACAACAGAAATATTTTAAATGCGCCCCACGATTTTATTACTTATTCCGCTGACGCAGCGACACAAAGTGCCCCTTGGTAGATATTTAGCTAGATGCAATATTTAAATAATGTCGTAAAGTGCAAAGGAACTAAAATGTTTTAATATTATCAGCAATAAGTTTCTGCAGCTGTGTACAGTAAAACTCTATTAATATACATCAGAATGACAGATAACAACTTTTCGTGTAAAGTTGTTAAATTGCTCTAGTAAAGAGGAGTCGGTTTTCATTCTGAGATAATATGATAAATTATTATTTCCAACACGTGCCAGTCTCTTTTATACTAAATTCAGGGCTACTGACTGTAACATCGTCTAAAACTACTCCCTTTAGGCTTTAATTATGTTCTGACTTATAAAATATCGCTATAATATGCCTGTTTCATTTAGCTTCGTTATCAAGAAAGAGAATGAAATATTAAACAACAAGAGATGTTACATGTGAATGTACATAAAAAAAAATTCGACTGATGACCAGTCCTATACTTCCCACATAGTAAATATTTGCAAAAAATAAACACTCTTTTATTTTCTTTTCTTTGACTAGGCCCAAATAACTTCAGCTGTTGGTGGTCTTTAAAACACAATTTAATTTTTATTCTTTGAAAAAAGCATGGCCCTCTTTTTTGTTTGGTGATCTACTGATGGCTAGCTTAATATAGCAAAAATCATGGTTACCTTGATTTAGGTACAATTTTTATTTTTTTTAGTAAAATATTTTTACTTCCCACCTCTACTATGGTAGGGAAGTAATGGATTCAGTCCGAAAACAATATTTCGAGATTTTAACAGATTTTCACGTTTTGAGACCCTAGCAATCGTTTAAGATCATTTTCTGACTGATGTCTGTATGTGTGTGTGTATGTGTGTATGTGTGTATGTGTGTATGTGTGTGTGTATGTGGTCAATTTTTCGCCTTCGATATCTTAAGAACGGAACAACATACGGGCATGCCGATTGTTCTATTGTGTTTATCAGCCTTTAACTTAGATCTGATTAGATTTTGAGTCAAATCGGTTCAGTGGATCCTGAGATATTCAAAAAAACGTCCTCAATGTCACGTATTAACATAGGTAAAAAAAAATATAAATGAATTCTAGATGTTATAATATGAAAAAAATGTAAATATTTTTTTTCTCTAAAATGTATAGTTTTCGAGAAAAAAAATATTTTACTAAAAAAAATAAAAATTGTACGTAAATCAAGGTAACCATGATTTTTGCTATATTAAGCTAGCCATCAATAGATCACCAAACAAAAAAGAGGGCCATGCTTTTTTCAAAGAATAAAAATTAAATTGTGTTTTAAAGACCACCAACAGCTAAGGTTATTTGGGCCTAGTCAAAGAATAAAAAAAAGAGTGTTTATTTTTTGCAAATATTTACTAGGTGGGAAGTATAGGACTGGTCATCAGTCGAATTTTTTTTCTCGAAAACTATACATTTTAGAGAAAAAAAATATTTACATTTTTTCATATTATAACATCTAGAATTCATTTATATTTTTTTAACCTATGTTAATACGTGACATTGAGAACGTTTTTTTGAATATCTCAGGATCCACTGAACCGATTTGACTCAAAATCTAATCAGATCTAAGTTAAAGGCTGATAAACACAATAGAACAATCGGCATGCCCGTATGTTGTTCCGTTCTTAAGATATCGAAGGCGAAAAATTGACCACACACACACATACACACACACACACACACATACACGTGAAATCTGTTAAAATCTCGAAATATTTTTTTCGGACTAAATTCATTACTTCCCTACCATAGTAGAGGTGGGAAGTAAAAATAAAAAACTTTCTAACAAAAAAAAATCTCCTTCAAAAAGCCACTAAAAAGAAGAAAATAATGAAATTTTGAGGTCTGCGCCAATTTAATAAAATATGAAGTCGATTAAAAAGTATAGTATAGTGATTAATATCTTCTTTTTAACCAACTTCATATTCTATTAAATTGGCGCAGACCTCAAAATTTCATTATTTTCCTCTTTTTAGTGACTTTTTGAAGGAGGTTTTTTTTTTGTTGGAAAGTTTTTTATTTTTTACTTTTTAGTGTCAAAAAGTGACATTTACCTTAAAGGAATCTCACGCCGTTCCTCACTTTTATTAAACCGATTTTCTTACGCTGATGTGTCAAAGAGTGACATTTACCTTAAGGAATCACACGCCGTTACTAACTTTTATTAAAATATCAGCCGAATTACTGAACCGATTTTGATGAAATTTCTATGGGACCAATCTGAAAGTATATCCTTTCAAAAAAAAAAAATTTCAAAATCGGTTTATAAATGACTGAGTTATGAGGTAACAAACATAAAGAAAAATACAACCGAATTGAGAACCACCTTCTTTTTTTGAAGTCGGTTAAAAAAGTTAAAAAACCCGACTACGAAAAAAAAGAAAAGAGGCAAATTAAAACGTAAGACAGTATGTTTTGTTATCAGTAGTCGGGAACTCGAAAATCGAATTTTTTTCAGTTCCAGAACAGGTCCCCAACTACTGATAACAAAAAATGCTGTTTTACGTTTTGATTTGCTTGTTTTCTTCATTTATACGTAGTCGGGTTTTAGTTTTTTTAACTTCAATTTTTTTTGTCTTTTTTATAATTTCATAGATAATAAATAAAAACATTTTGAAACAACACCGTCGTTAGACGAATTAGCGTCATTTCTGCGCACAAACAAGTTTCGGGTCGAACCGGTCTATGATTTGTAAATTGGGGTGCGTCTCGACGCAATGAACAACTAAATGAGAAATACAAATATATTTTCTTTATAATTTTAAAATGCATAGTTTACAAGATATTAAAGAAAATATACGAAAATCGAGCATTCCCCGAAGCTACCGAGTCTACCGAAGCTACTGAGTCTAAAATTTTGAAAAAAATAGGAAATATAGGGTCTCATTCATAGTTTACAGGAAAGTCTAAACGAAAATCATAAGTCTTTAAATTTTCACGGTTTTATTTAGCTTCACCCCGTATATTTGTTTCAAATCATGCGACAGCTTTTTAACTACTTCTACTTAACCGATTCTTATGAAACTTTAGATATAGTCCGGTGGTAAGCAGCCACAGCGCAAATGAACCTATATATAATATACCTAGAAGGAGATACAGTGATAGTGAAATTTCAGAATTTGTTCAATCTTTGGTAACAGTGGATTGGTCTAATGTTTATGAGGCTGATGATGTGGATAATTGTTTTTATGAATTTTATCTTACTTTTTTGTGGCATTTGGACTGTTTTTGTCCTAAATCTAGGAAACCCAAACGTTTGAAATCCCAAGGTAATAATGAATGGGTGACTAGTGATATCATATCTGAATCTAAGCGGCTTAAGGACCTATATTCGTTAGCAAGATCTCTTAAAGACGTCAATCTGTTAAATCACCATAAATCTTTAAGAAAATTATTTAAAAATAAAATTAAACATGTGAAGAAGCAATTTTTTCAAGATATAATTAGTAATTCTGTTAATAACTCAAAAAAATTGTGGTCGATTATAAACAATAAAATCAAATCAAATAATTTTAATCCTAATATTGCTTTACAGACAGATAATGGATTGGTTACGTGCTCTACAGAAATCTCAAACATGTTTGGTGATTATTTTTCTAATATAGCTGCGAAAACCATTGTAGATAAATTTGGTAATGATCTATCCAAGTCCTGTACTAAAGGTGGTAATATTGTAAATTCTATTGTTTTTCCTGAAATGACGATAGATGATGTTGTGAAAGTCATCGAAAAGATGCCAAATAAAAATTCATATGGTATAGATGAAATTCCCTCCAAAATTTTGAAAATCTCTTCGTTTTATATAGCGCCACCTTTAGTACATATAATAAATATTTCTATTAATAGTGGTAAGTTTCCAGCTTGTTTAAAAACTGCACTAATAAAGCCTTTACATAAAAAAGGCAATCGTCAACGTATTGAAAACTACAGACCGGTAGCATTATTGTCTGTAACCTTAACGTTATCACTATGTATCTGAATAAATTTAATCTGATTACTGATAGCCAGCATGGCTTTAGATCTGGTCGATCAACAGAAACAGCAGCTATTGACCTGATGGATTTTATTTATTACCATTTAGATCAAAATAAACTTGTAGTGGGAATTTTTTTTGATTTATCTCGAGCATTTGATGTTTTAGAGCCTAATTTTTTATCTGATAAATTAAGCAGCCTGGGTATTAGAGGTAACATAAATGACTGGATTACATCATTCCTTTCCTTTAGGAAATTGATTGTAAGCGTGAAACACGAACATTCTTCTGATTTTTCCAGTAATCTAGGTGTTCCTCAGGGATCTGTTTTAGGCCCTCTGTAATTTTCTCTTTTTATTAATGATATGCCGAAACACATTAATGCTAATAAAATAGTTCTGTTTGCTGATGATACATCCATTGCTGTATTTGCCGATACATATAGTGAATTGCAATGCAAAGTTAACACAGTACTTTCTGACTTCTCTAAATGGTGTTCCAATAATAATTTAGTGCTAAATAGTGCCAAGACCAAATGTGTCCTGTTTCAAAAAAGAAATGGAAAAGTTACTGACATGAAATTTAACCTGGAATCTACTGAATTAAGTTTAAGTGATAACTGCAAATTCCTGGGTTTATCAGTGGATAAAAATTTAAATTGGCAAGACCATGTTGACTATATTAGCAGTAAACTATGTAGTTCTTATTATGCCATCAGACAGTTAAAATCTATTTTATCGTCGGAACAACTTTTAAATGTATATTATGCTTTAGTTTATTCGCATCTCAGCTTTCATATCATTTTGTGGGGCCAATCAAGTCAAGTAGATCGAATATTTATTCTACAAAAGAGAATTGTGCGGCTAATATTTGGATTGACTTACAGACAATCGTGTAGACCAACTTTTGTAAATAAAAACATTTTAACAGTTCACTGTATCTACCTCTACAATCTTCTGATAAAGGTTAAAGAAAATAGGGGTAAATTTATTAATAATTCTGATGTGCATGATTATAGCACTAGGCAAACAACAAAAATACACATCGATAATTACAAAAGCTCTTTTTATAAAAAATCGCCTCACTGTGCTGGGTCGTAGGTACTTGTTTAACCACTTGCCTAACTTTCTGCAACAGAATATGACCACGAATACTTTTAAAAGGAAACTTAAAATATTTTTAATTCAAAATTGTTTTTATTCAGTAGCGGAATTTTTAAATTGTAAATTTTAAATATTTATTTGATATGTTTTGTTTTGTTTTTTTAACTTTGTATCCCCCTATATTATTAAACGAGTAAATCTTGTATATATGTTTCTATGTATCTATATAAATATTTTCTCGAAAACGGCTCTAACGATTTTGATCAAATTTACCGAAAAGGGGTTTTGGGGGGCAAAAAATCGATTTAGCTAGGTCTCATCCCTGGAAAAATTCGTTTTCTTATCGATTTTATCATTTTAAAAAACAGTTTTTTAACGTCAAAAAACAGTGTCGTATTGTGAGTAGGCTTTGGAAAAAACAAACTATTTTCATTATTTATGTCAAAATTACTCTGACAGTCAATCTTTAACTTATTAAAATAATCAGGAATTATTTGAAAAGTAAAAAAATAACAACAATAAAATCTAAACATAAATATGTAAGTAGTTTTAGCTAATATTTAAATAAATAGGTATGTTATTTTTATATTACTTATATAAAATATGTAGTATAGGTAAGTAGGTACGTTAAATGTAGTATGACGTATAATCTTACCTAGACCTTTTTTTCTCAAAAACGACTAACGATTTGATGAAATTTACAGAATGAGGATTTTTCGGGGCGAGAAATTGATCCAGGTAGGAATTTTGGTTCCAGAGGGGAGCAATTAAAAAAAAGGTGTTTTTTTATTTATTATAACTCGCTCAATTAAAGTTAAATTGATTCTAAGTCTATTTCTACATAGATTTTATATAATATATCACAAGTGTTAAAATTGTTAATGAACACTAATATAAGAAGTGTCTTGCACAATATGTAAATAATGACAAAACGGCGGCCCGAAGGGCCGCACTTCTGGCGCCGCGGGTCTGTGTAAAAACACATCGATTTTTAAAAACTATTGTTAAGATACGTACAAAAAAGTTTTGCGTATCTAAAAATTAGCACGGCGGCCCAAAGAGCCGCACTTCTAGCACCGCAGGCATGTGTATCAAAACATATCGATTTTTAAAAACTATGGTGAAGATACATGCAAAAAAAGTTTTGCGCAGGTTAGTCTGACGTTTGTTATTAAAAGAATCGATTTTTGTGAGTTTTTCAATAGGTAGGTACCTATGCAAAAAAAAGTATTTGAAATTTACTGGAAGTTGTTAAGATGACATCACAGAGAAAAAGTACTTCGATAAAGTTGATATTTGGTATTAATGCTTAAAATTGGATTGTTAAAATGCTAACGGGCGAGCAAAATTTCATCTGATTCGAACATTTTTACAAGATATTCAATCTATGAAAATCGGTTTTTGCGAGTTCTTCAGTCAACAAAACAATAACGGCGGTAGATTTGAAAATGGCGACCTAAATAATATTTACAGGAAAAAATGCTTGATTCAAGTTGATACTTAGTTTTTACGCTTAAAAATACACATAGGTAGTTAAAATATCAGAAACAATTATTTTAAATTATGTTACAAAAATAAATTCGTTTCGGAATAATATTCTGAGAAAATAATATCTCACAGCATATTAAGTACTGTTTTTATTGAACTCATCCGAGCAAAGCTCGGCCACCCAGATATTGTTTCTATAATTGACAATGTTATGTACTCTTTGTATGGAACGACTGCAATATATTACTTACTTACTTACTTACTTACTTACATTGAGTTCCCGTGACAATACAATATTATGATAATTTCAACTTGGTAACGAGGGTCTGGTGATGGAATCAGGAGCTGGATAGTTGAAAGGATGAGGAGTTTGCATAATGATACGGGCCAGAAATCAAACTAAAAACTGGAAAATAAAAATAGGTAAAAAAACTTTTAAGTTAAACGGTTTTATTTTGAATCATCAGCTGTACCAAAAACTAGAAAATAATTAAGACACAAACCAAGGGACACTTTGTGTCGCTGCGTCAGCGGAATAAGTAATAAAAACGTGGGGCGCATAAATATCTGTATAATTATTAAATAAGAACGGCTTGTCTAGAAAAATGTATTTCCAAGTCCACCAACAGAAATATTTCAAATGCGCCCCACGTTTTTATTACTTATTCCGCTGACGCAGCGACACAAAGTACTCCTTGGTTTGTGTCCTAATTATTTTCTAGTTTTTGGTACAGCTAATGATTTAAAATAATACCGTTTAACTTAAAATTTTTTTATCTATTTTTTTCATATTATTATGATGTTGCACGGTTGATTGAACACAATTATAGTCGTCCTTTGCAATCCACATCTTGAAGATCAGAGTACAAATAAAAAGTTATGAGCTGTACTAGACAAAGACTTTTAATCTAATAATTCTAAAGTAGTTCACAACTGTTTTGAATGCCCTGAGGAACATAGAAAAGGCACAACTGTGCGCTGTCTTTATTCTGAATGCGTTTCGAATGTCATCTGAACATTTAGCTATGGCGCATAATATTACGCTCGTCCCAGTCTTATTGTCGATTACCAAGAAGTGAAAAGTCTATTAAAAGTTTTTATTGAAGTCAGTCGTACGCTTGAAAAATTTTATTATGGCTCTTGCTTAAAAAATTAAATTTTAAATTCGGAAAAATTACCTATCTCGGAACGTTTTTTCTTGTTTACAAATGTTATATACGCTAATGACATGTGTTGTCAAGCTTCTATAATCTACTCTCTCTCTCTCTCTTCCTACAAAATGTTACTATAGCTACCTCTTATCGTTTGTGAGATAGAGCCTTATGACAGACGGACGGACGGGACAGACATCGTGGAGTCAGTAATAGGGTTCCGTTCAGAGATACGGAATCCTAAAAACACTTGAACATGTATGACGTACTCCATTTGTAAACAAATATATTTTGGTAGCAAATACGTTAACTTTTTTGTTTCATTTTTAAGTATCAATTTTTAGTCTTATCTAATTTCTTGTTACCTACTTGTTATTTAACTACTTTTACATTTTTGATTGAAATAATGTTAGCTTCACTTCTTGATTTTGTTGTACGATATTTAAATTTTTTTAAAATATAGTCCATATAAATTTTTAGATCAGAATAACGTTTCTTATTCAAAAAATATTTACGGGAAAAACTAAGACATTCTGTACAGACAAATGGTATAAATAAATTTTGATTTAAATTAACCAATAATTAAAAAAAATCATGTATTCCATAATGGATATCAGTCATCAAAAAATGTTAATTCTCGATATTGTGAATTTTAACCGTGATATTTATCCTTTATTGTTACTGTCAATTACGATTTATGAATAAATGAACAGATTTGAATTGCAAATTTTTATCGACGCTGTATGACATGCCATAATTTAAATTTGCAACTTGTGTAGTCAGTTTTTTCTTCATATCGTAAAATCTGGTCAGCTATTGTACCTACATGCAAGAAATATGAAAATCGGTTCAACAGTATTAGAGTTATAAACGGACAAACAGACAGACAGAGAGGCGAGAAATTGTGTTTCAAAGACCATGCAACAGCTTAGGTTATCTGGGTCTAGCACCAATTCATATTGTAGCAAAACCCCAGATGATACGCCGCTGGCGATAATAGAATCATCGAGAACAAGTAACAATGGTGAGGCGTGGCATGATATCGAAAACACAGGTAATCACCAGAATGTTCTGGAAAGCGCGCGAGCGTTGGGGAGGGGTCAAGCTGCTAGCTCTATATAAGCAGGAGCAGTCACCGGAGAGAACAACGAGAGTCGTGTGACAGTGTCGATTTGAAATAAATACAGCATATAAATTGTTCAGTGTTATTTAAGCGCTTCAGTTCGTTTAAGAATTACTGTTCGTGTTATTATTATATAAACAGTGCTGACTGTTAGAATTGAGATATAATTGTTACATTTTATTGTTATCTATTTTTGTTACATTTTTAATTATTGTAAATAAATAATTTATTCCACCCACGTAAGAAAACAGTTTTGTTACAATATTTTCAATTCATTATTTAGATAGAGGGGCGTTGCGTTTTATAAGGATAGAAATTTTACATTGCTTTTAAAAGCAAGTACTAGGTACAAAAAACCGATTACAATAAGCACTCAAAACTATAAATATATTACAAACGAATCTGAATATTTTTTTTTGTAGGAAACAACTGAAGTATAATAAAATCGAAGCTTTTATTATTTATCTCCTTGTCTGCAAGCTCACAATGTACACTCCTAGTCAAAAATAAAGCACCACTCAGTTTTTCTGCTATACAGATTGTATCAAATTAAACCTGTGTATAGGGCATTCTGTGTGTAAGACAGAGATTGATACATAAAGCAATAAGTAAGAATGAGATAAATGATCGCCAATAGGAAGTTACTGTGCTTACTGTAAATAAATAATATTTATACAACCTAATAGCGTCGTCTTTGTTTTTTCGCTCCTTCTATGCTGTGAAAATGTAAATCTTTTATCAGTTTAATTTAGAGTAACCACGTTACATCCTATTAGCGATCATTTATCTCATTCTTACTTATTGCTTTATGTATCAATCTCTGTCTTACACACAGATTGCCCTATGCACAGGTTTAATTTGATACAATCTGTATAATATGGCCGTTTCCTGGCGGCTCAGTACAGCATATGTACGGCAGCGGTGCAACATAATATAACAATACGGCAACGCTGTCTCAGCCATATTTCGATACTTGAATGGCGCGTGTCTTTTGATTGGTCCTTTAACTAGCGGCAATTTTAAATTACTGTAAAATTAATTTTTTTTTTTATAATAAACGCTTCAAAATTCCTACCAAAAATTGATATGGGTTATACACATAGAGTAAAAAAATAGGTAAAAAACTTTTAAGTTAAGTTAAACGGTTTTATTTTAAATCATCAGCTATACCAAAAACTAGAAAATAATTAGGACACAAACCAAGGGACACTTTGTGTCGCTGCGTCAGCGGAATAAGTAATAGAAACGTAGGGCGCATTTGAAATATTTCTGTTGGTAGGCTCGGAAATACATTTTTCTAAGGACAAGCCGTTCTTATTTAATAATTATACAGTCGTTATATAGATTTTTAAGCGCTCCACGTTTTTATTACTTATTCCGCTGACGCAGCGACACAAAGTGCCCCTTGGTTTGTGTCCTAATTATTTTCTAGTTTTTGGTACAGCTGATGATTTAAAATAAAACCGTTTAACTTAAAAGTTTTTTTACCTATTTTTATTTTCTAGTTTTTAGCTTGACTTCTGGCCCGTATCATTATGCAAACTCTTCATCCTTTCAACTGTCCACCTCCTGATTCCATCATCAGACGCTCGTTACCAAGTTAAAATTATCATAATATTGTATTGTCACGGGAACTCAATGTGTGTGCAAAGTTTCATAAGAATCGGTTAAGTAGAAGTAGTTGAAAAAGCTGTCGCAAGATTTGAAACAAAGATAGTAACATCCAGGTGTGCAAGCTTTCACGGCCGGCATTGTTCCAAGTCTTCATGGTTTCCGGGCTTGTAGGCCGTGGTCCGGTGGTATTTCTACCTGACGTTTCGTCTACAACTGCGGTAGACATTCTCAAAGGCGATGTGGCAGCGGTCGAAGTATCCTCCTTGGCGGCTCACAGGTCAGTGTGTCAGTGACTGGTGTCCTCTCTTCTTTTATGCCTAGTACCAGTGTGTTCTCTGTTCGGTCGTAGTCCGTCTCTCTGTAATTGGTCAACTGCGCAGTGTGTAGTGGTGGGGGTGAGTTCTCTACTCGGTCGTATTCCGTCCTTGTACGATTGGTCATTGGTTTTGTATGTCGGAGTGCTGGTGTCCAGGTTTTACTGAGATTGAGGCCTTTATCTTTTCGGTTGAAATTCTGTGTGTGTTTTTGTTTTTCTATGGCCTCTCTGTATATATACAGAGAGGCCATAGAAATACAAAAACACACACAGAAACCATGAAGACTTGGAAAGATAGTAGCAAACAAATATACGGGGTCAAGCTAAATAAAACCGTTTAAAAACCGGGTGGCGCGTCAGTTCTGACTAGGAGTGTATTTCCATTTCTTTAAAGAGTATAGAGGTGCCAGTTTCAATATTTTATTTTCTTCACAATATTTCTAAAGTGTATTTCTCCATAGAGACTTTTCACGCGCTGCAGTGAAAATCTACACGTTCCATTCCTATGGTCGGATTTATGTCTGTGGTTATTTGTAGGGCTGTGAAGGATTTAACTTATGTATGTATTATCTGCTTACAACTTCTCGAATAAGTTCGATGGTTTTTGCAAGAACATAGGCATGCTATCTTAAAAACTTATTCTCTGCGCTCGACTAGACTGTCGTGGGTTCGAATCCCACCTGCGCTCATGGATGTTTTGTGATGTTATTTAGTTTTAAGTTAGTAAATTCATAAAAGAACCCAATTGACAAATTAAATTTGCTATTTAATTTGTAAATATCTCAATATTTATTAACTTTAGCTCATATGTACCTTAATAATTTACTGTTCACTATTAAATACTGTACCATATTCTGGAATAAAAATGCACTGTTACAATTAAAAAATGGAAGCTGACCTTCTCCTGACCTTCAGAGCACCACCTATGTTAAATCAGTCTTCTGTCCCCCTTGACACTCTATAACTTTTGTATAAAACATTTTTTTTATGGTTTGTACCGTTTACGAGATATTTTACTGCATTGTTTAAAATGTGCCACCCTGTAGAATTAGTGAAGTTGGCGGTACAAAATGAACTGATAAAAATTTTTGAAAATACTGAAAATGAAATGAAATGCAGCTATTTCATATTATGACACGTGTGACTGTTAAAAATCGCTATCGTTCGTTTTAATATAATGTCACTACTCGTCGGTAATATACCTCATTACGTCACTAGATATAAACTCTACCGTATTAAGGTACGTGCAGTACGCAGCTAGGATTGTAGATGGTAGCATGTATTGTAGATGGTGGCTGAAATTATAAGCGCTTATAGGTTTGCACAACGATGCTTTGATACTAGCATTGATACAAGCTATCGCGTTTGAAATGTCAGTTAGCGAAGACGAATATTTGTGTTTTTCTGCTACAAAGTGGTATATTTTAAATACAAATTTGGGTAGGAGCTATCATGCCCACCTTATTAATAGAAAACGATCTAAACATGGCGAATTTCATCATTTATACCAAGACGTACCAAGATTAAAATTTTACCCAAACCGGTTTTTTGAATATTTACGTACGAACGTAACACTTTTAAATACGTCTTAGAAAAAACTTAAAACAAATTAAATAAAAACTGGCAAAATTTCATTTATTAAACTAGTCACATCAATTGCGAAACTTGTAACGGACATTTGACAGTTGTCACACGTTGATTGTAGTAGTCAGCGCGCTGAAAGAATGGTGAGATACATATTTGTATCTAGCAGCTCCTGTAACAGCGCTTATACCTGCTACACTCACTGCTTCGTTGTGTACGCTCGCATATTATATAACAATGCATTAATTTAAGTAAGCCCTGCTATGATCTACGCTACCATCTAGAATCCCAGCTCCATACTGCACGTACCTTTAGACAACCCTGTAAATTTCTTGCAGAACATGATGACGTTGCGATTATAATAATCTAGGACGTACCTATATAGTGTTTCCAAACCGTGCCGCTAGAAAGAAAATTCCGTGCTACCTACAAGACAGGTGCGTTGAGATTTTGCTATGCCGACGGAAAAAGTAACAAATAAAAATGCTTCATTTGCAATTTCCACGTTGGAAAGTCTGTTCTTTTTATAGTTAAGTATAAATGTCAAAGATGAAAAGCTATACCTAACCTAGATATTGAATTACTCGAACTTAACTGGATTTCAGTTCTGTGAAACGTTATAAAATTTCAAAGAACTTTGAAATTTAAAAGATACTAAATTTTGCATAAAGTTTCCACCTGGAAGACATACTTTTTTAGTAGTGTTGCCGTCTAGACTTTCAAAGTCTTGTCTTGTCTTGAAATATCAAGACAAGACTTCACTTAAATCTTGTCTTGAAATATCAAGACTTCACTAAGTCTAAGTCTAGATTAAAAACTTCTGTTATGTCTAATATCAAGACTCTAGATTATTTTCAAGAGTCTAGATTAACCGAGTGGTTTACTTTACCTACTACTACTTAGTTTATCTAGACTTTTGAAAATTGTCTAGAGTTTTAATGGCAAGAATCTTGATCTAGATAAAGCAAGTCTTGTCTTGTCTTGAAAATTTCTAGACAAGACGTTAGCAAGTCTTGTCTTGAAAATCTAGACAAGACAAGACAAGAGTCTATAGAACTAGACGGCAACACTATTTTTTAGTGTATTTTAGTGATGAGCAGAATCGAATTCTTTTAATAATCGAAAACCCGGTATTCGAATACTTTTAAGAATCGAATGAGTATTCGAGAACCGAGAACCGAGAATATTATGAATAATATAATACCTATATTATTCCATAATATTCTCGGTTCTCGCTTCTCATATTGTGATATTCTTATTTCTTTGCACCGCGACAATGTCATAATACCATAGTCTTTACGGACTCTACCGATTAGTACCGATTGCACTCGATTCAGAGTGAGTTGTGCTACACTATGTGTGGGAAATAGTTTGACTTTGACTGGATGAGTACCGGAATCGAGAACCGAGAACGCCGAATCTTCGATTGCAGTTTATTTGCAATTCTTCTTACGAGAACTCGGTATTCGAATACTTTCAAAAAAGTATTCGAGAACACCGAGAACTTATGAGAATCGGATACTTCTCGATTCTAGCATTCGAATACTCCCATCACTAGTGTATTTGCCATATGGCACATACGCTATTGGGTATCGGTGTGATGGCGGGACCTAGGGGTCGAACCAAAATTTCTCGACGTTTATTATCCCTCCCGCGAGAAATTCTCCCCCTGCGAGGCGAAGCCGGGCTACATGTGGTGTTCATAATATTAATAGGATTCCGCCAATATGCTAATTATATGCTAATATCATCATAACATTAGCTAATTTGCATAAAATGTTCATAAATTATACACCTAAACCTTCCTCGTGAATTATTCTGTCTATTGGTGAAAACCGAATGAAAATCCCCACAGTAGTTTCTGAGTTTAGCGCGAACATACATACAGACAGACGCGGCGGGAGACTTTAATTTATAATATTGTTACGGATCATCCTGTATATAAACGTCAGGCAAGAATTCTGAGAAGCGGTGTCTGCTTGCTGAACAACGAGTAACTACGCGAAGTTTCTAGAGAACGCGAGAATCACTGGGCTTCAGCCATGCAGCGTATATAAACGAGTGAGCAAAGCGATCAGTCAATCAGTCAATGGTGAGTCGTGCAATCAAGTGGATCAGTGACATAAATAGTTCCGCGATATAAATACACCTGATAAAATAAATATTAGTATAGTCAATTGTATATAATTAAATGTTAACTACCGTTTAGTTATTGTTTACTTGTGTTGATTGTTAGAACTGACTTTTCGTTGTTGCATTTATTGTTATTGTATTTTTAATTATTGTAAATAAATATATATTCCGCCAACTCAGAAAACAGTTTTGTAACAATATGTAGTGATACATACTTTATGTTACTATCTGAGAAAATATCAATATTTTTTTAAACGTCGGTAAACCAGATAAGGCTTATATAACATGACAGAATAACATTAATTCAATATAAAACAGACAGACAGACAGACAGACACGAGAGTGATCCAGTAAGGCTTCCGATTTTTCATTCTGAGGTACGGAACCCTAAAAACGTTATGTGCGAACATTTTTAAATAAAAATATCAAATGTATGTTGAAACAACTGTTGGTATTTATTATTGCACTAGCTACAGCTGCTGTAGCAATATTTTTGTGACTTTTTTTTAGGATTGTACGAACGCTGTAAAGAAAAATCCATACAGAGAAGAACACAAATTTAATTTGTGTAAAACGTGATCTGCATATTTTTATTGCGATCTCCCGACACTGAAAATGCAAAGTACTGAATACTACAGTCGTAACTAGATTTTTAATATAATGCAACAAAACTATTTTCTGCGTGGGCGGAATAAATATTTATTTAAAATAATTAACAATTCAATAACAATAAACGCAACAACTATATATCAACTAACAATCAACACATTAATAATAACGAAACAGTAATTCTTAAACAAAGTGAAACACTTAAATAACACTGAACAAATAACTACATTTATATACCAAGAGTACCTACTGTATTTATATTCGCAGTTCAACACGACACTGACTCACGACTGACTGACCACTGACTCACTCGTACTTCGCTTATATAGGCCGAGCAACCTGGCCCAGCACGCTCTCGCGCTCACCAGAACATTCCGGCAGGTACGCGTATCTTCGATACCATTCCACGCCTCACCACTGTGACCTTTCCTTCTCGACGCTTCTATTGTAGACAGTGGCGTAAAATCTTGGGGTTTGCTAAAATAAGTTAGCAATATATTTTGTACGTACTATACCTGGCGTAGGTACATTCAACCGTAAAATAAAACGTTTGAAAAAATACTATGTAACCATTTAAAGAAGCACGATTCGCGGAGAAAAAAAAGGAATATATTTGAATATTTTTTGTTCAATTAAATTTTACAACCTTTCAATTATCCCATTCCTTTTTGAGGTAACGCAGACTACAGATCACCTTAAATAAAACTTATAGATCGAGAGCTAGTGACAATTTTTTGGTGGTATTTATTCAAGGCCTTATTTTTGTGAAGATGTTGAGGGAGGCATATTAAAGTGCCCTGAGTAAGGGAGTTTGCTAGATAGAGGTATGGGAGGGACCGCCCTCAAGATGTAACAAAAAAAAATAGTCACAATTATTATTGCTTCAAGGCTGAAATTATTTGTATAGCTTGTCGGTGACCCAATAATGCCATTATAATATTTGCAGATCGATTGGTCAGTATTAAAGGGGTAGCAGATCACCCTGAACTTGTCATGTTGACTACGAAATTTGTATTATTAGTTCAAGGTTCAAATTTTAATATGTTGTTACGGCGACTGTTTAAAGCATATATTTCAATTTGCAGAACAAAATGTCGGTATATTAACCCACTTGCAGAACGATATAAACACATAGGTAAGCAAGTTTCCCTCTAAGAGAGGGGGTTAATATCGACATTTTGTTCTGCAAATTGAAATATATGCTTTAAACAGTCGCCGTAACAACATATTAAAATTTGAACCTTGACCTATAAAATTGCTGCTTTCCACTTTATTTTCAGTATTTTCAAAAAATGTTGACAGTTCATTTGCGTCGCCAACTTCACATTTATAGCAAACCGTGAGTGGGCAATAGCGGGCAAATCAGAGCGAATAAACATAAATCACTATGGAAACTGTTTAGTTACCACACTATTGTGTTTTGAAAAGACTTTCAACACATCTGCCTGTTAACTGAACCACATGCATATATACACGCATGTACAGTAGCTATTTTATTATGCTATCCTTGTTTAATGATAATAACAACAAAACTGACACCGATAATAACGGCATTGATATATTATTGTCCTTAAGATGTCTTCAGCGTTTGTGTTATTGACAGCAAACACACACATGACACACCTCCACCTTTTTACGACTATCGAAAAAAGTGTTTTTATGTTGTAACCTTTCTTACCGTATCATGAATTTTATTATCTTTAGACACTATTCCATGCCTCGATACCCTACTTGTTGTCTGGGAAAATGTGGAAATGTGGTCGTAAAAGAAAATGATTTTTATAGATTTAAATAATTTAATATTACTGAAATATTATCTTAGCTGCGAGTAAAAAAATTGTAACGGTCCGAATTTTTTATTCATACGTACAAGAAAATAACATATGTGATTTTTATATTAGGTATGGATTACGAGTATATTGTAGCGAACCCCAAGATGTTACACCGCTGGCGACAATAGAAGCGTCGAGAACAGGTAACAATGGTGAGGCGTGGAATGATATCGAAGACACGGGTAACCACCAGAATATTCTGGAAAGCGCGCGAGCGTGCTGGGTCAAGCTACTCGAACTATATAAGCGAAGTACGAGGGAATCAGGCAGTCAGTCGTGAATTAGTGTCGAGTTGAATTTGCGAACATAAATACAGTATATAAATAGTTATTGTTCAGTGTTATTGAAGTGCTTCACTTTGTTTAAGAATTACTATTGCGTTTATTATTATTGTATATAGTTGTTATTGTTGCATTTTATTGTTATCTATAATTTTTTTGTTAACATTTAATTCTTCCCTAAAAAATGGTGGAACCTTTGGTGTAAAGATACGAAATGTTACAATTACCACAAAACACCAAACCATAACAAACACTCTCGACGTACGTTTCGCCAACCAAGTTGGCATCATCAGGAGATGATTAAAACTGTTTTAATCATCTCCTGATGATGCCAACTTGGTTGGCGAAACGTACGTCGAGAGTGTTTGTTATGGTTTGGTGTTTTGTGGTAATTGTAACATTTCGTAACATTTAATTCTTGTAAATAAATAATTTATTCCGCCCACGTAGAAAACAGTTTTGTTACAATATTTTTAAAGTTTTATTGATAATGTTCCATTGTGTAAGTTTTCGTTAGATCTAAGAAATGGAAAATTACAAGTTAATTAAGCGCAATTGTCTGTAAATTATACTTTAGCAAACCCCAAGATGCTACGCCGCTGACTACAATAAAAGCGTCGAGAATAGGCCACAGTGGTGAGGCGTGGAATGACATCGAAGATACGAGTAACCATCGGAATATTCTGGAAAGCGCGCGAGCGTGCTGGGCCAAGCTGCTCGAACTATATAAGCGAGGTACGAGGGAGTCAGGCAGTCAGTCGTGAATTAGTGTCGAGTTGAATTAGCGAACATAAATTGAATTGTAGATTATAGACGCTCGACAACAGAGGTCATTAGCGTCTAAGCGAACATAAATACAATATATAAATAGTTATTGTTCAGTGTTATTGAAGTGTTTCACTTTGTTTGAGAATTACTACTGTGTTGACTGTTAGAATTGACATATAATTGTTGCTTTTATTGTTATCTATTTTTGTTAACATTTAATTCTTGTAAATAAATAGTTATTCCGCCCACGTAGAAATAGGTTTTGTTACAATACTATCTAGCTACAAATAATACGCAATCTTTGTATGTTATTATCACGTATATAATATAATATACCTATACAAAGTAGAAGATAATTCTTTGTCATAAAATATTTACAACATACAAGACACTAGAAAACAACTATTCATTCATGTCGGAGATAATGTCTGTATCGTTAATTACACTCGTTGCAGAATTCAAAGATATGGAAAAGTTCTAATAACCGAGAAGTCTTTCAGAGATGTTTATCTTTAACCCTTTTTATACTTACCTTACCCTTATTCAAACTTTCACTATACAAAAAAATTATTATCAGCATAAAATACCTCCAGGGTAAATTACTGCCATGAACTACTTCTAAATTTGGTATTATGTAGAGTCATTTTAATAAATGTATTATAACAAATTGTCTGTTCATTTTATGGGAATAAAGTTGTATTTTAAAATCACATATCTCTATCTCTAATCTCTAAATAGTATAAATCAAAGTCGCTGTCTGCCTCTGTCTGTTTCTCCACTTACTTCTTCTAAACCACGCAACGGATTTTGAAACGGTTTTCTCTAATAGAAAGAGCGATAAACGAGGAAGGTTTGTGTGTATAATTTGTAAATATTTTGTACCAAAGGGCTGAACTATGACGGCTCTAAATAATATAAAACAAAGTCTCTGTCTGCCTCTGTCTGTTTCTCCGCTTACTTCTTCTAAACCACGCAACGGATTTTGAAACGTTTTTCACTAATAGAAAGAACGATAAACGAGGAAGGTTTGTGTATATAATTTGTAAATATTTTGTACAAAATGGCTGAACTATGACGGTGTTTTGTCAAAAAAAAAAACTGTTTTCGTACGCTTAATCATAATTTCACACCACCCGGGCGTCGCCGGGACAGGCCACTAGTTATCTATAAGTCCTTAAAACACAAAACGATTTTTTTTGACCAAGAATTTTCAGCGTCGTTTAAGTTATTTGCGTAATCAACTGTTTTGCTTGTTTTAAAGTAAAACTTTATTTGCCTCATTTTTTTTCGTTCGCTTGTCGAGCGTCACGTCACGTCCACGTCCACTAGAAGCGATCGACTAGACCACTAATCATCGAAAAGCAGCGACGTTTATGTCCATAACTATATTGTAGTTCTGCATAACTAATATCGTACGAATATCAGTCGAGCAGCACATCAAATACCCATTGACCATCACGCACTTTTTAAAACTACCCACGGACTTTTTAAAAATATCCACGGATTTTTCAAAACCACCCACGGACTTTTTAAAACTAAAATTTGATATTGAAATCATGAGGATCGAAAAAACGTGTTTAACCTACTTTTTATAAATTTAGAAAAAAAAATCTTTCACACCTATAAAACGTAAGTATAGGCACGTCGAAGCAGGACGCAGTAAGAAAACCTATAAATTTAGATGATATAAGGAGTTGGTTTCAAGTAGAGTGTAGAGGATATTGTCAGCTGGGTAATAACTGACTGATATACGAAGTGGTGATTTATTCTCCTAACAACAGCCGATGCCTTTTATAAAAGTGTATAGAAAGTATCGAAATGCTTTCATGTGATTTTTATTGCCATGTTTCTTGATATTTCTGCCGCAGTTTACAAAAAAAAAACACCTCGGGACGCTATGCACAACCCTCCCGATAAAATAGTGTATTTACTAACATAGGAATTGTGGCATTTAAATGTATTATCATTTGAAGTTAAATTTTATTATTTCTTTAAAAAAGAAGTGTATGGAAAATAATACAAAAAATTCGACTGATGACCAGTCCTATACTTCCCACCTAGTAAATATTTGCAAAAAATAAACACTCTTTTTTTTTATTCTTTGACTAGGCCCAAATAACCTTAGCTGTTGGTGGTCTTTAAAACACAATTTAATTTTTATTCTTTGAAAAAAGCATGGCCCTCTTTTTTGTTTGGTGATCTACTGACGGCTAGCTTAATATAACAAAAATCATGGTTACCTTGATTTACGTATACAATTTTTATTTTTTTTAGTAAAATATTTTTTTTCTCGAAAACTATACATTTTAGAGAAAAAAAATATTTACATTTTTTTCATATTATAACATCTAGAATTCATTTATATTTTTTTACCTATGTTAATAAGTGACATTGAGGACGTTTCTTTGAATATCTTAGGATCCATTGAACCGATTTGACTCAAAATCTAATCAGATCTAAGTTAAAGGCTGATAAACACAATAGAACAATCGGCATGCCCGTATGTTGTTCCGTTCTTAAGATATCGAAGGCGAAAAATTGACCACATACACACACACATACATACACACACACACATACAGTCATCAGTCAGAAAATGATCTTAAACGATTGCTAGGGTCTCAAAACGTGAAGATCTGTTAAAATCTCGAAATATTTTTTTCGGACTAAATCCATTACTTCCCTACCATAGTAGAGGTGGGAAGTAAAAAGGAGGGATAGATTTATAGGACACTTAATCAGGCACGATAGTCTCGTTAGAGGTATTCTAGAGGCAGAAACGGGTAGGATGTTCTAGAGTAAGAGAAATGAGGAAACTAAGCCCTGTCTGATTTTGATATATGATTTTCGTAGTCGGATAAAAAAAATGGAATCAATACTACGCATACATTCTCAAACGTACCATCAATTTTTGATGATAATATTTACATAATATTATTTATATAAATGCAGCCTATAAAGATTTGCCTCAACCGAGGAAGTTAGCATCCCTGAAGAATATTTGTCTCGTGAAATAAACGTATGAACTCGTTGATACGCGTTTCTTTCTTTAATCACGTAATTGCAAACAGAAAGGAAGTCGTCTTCCATTTGAGAGAATCTCGCTTCCTGCCATTATATTGCAGCGCGTTTCCTCAAGAACAATGTACCTATATGATGCGAACGTCAGTGGCGTATGGGCTAGATGGCCTGCATAAAAAATTGTCCCTCATTAAAAAACGGGGTAGGCTGCGTCACCTATACGGCCGCGGATGTTTGGGCGTGACTACGTCTGCCTAGAATAAAAGCGTAACTAGAAGAGGGCCGGGTGGGCTCGGCCCACATCAGAGTACGGTCCATCCTAGAAGTAAGGATTAATTTTAAGACGTTGTCACGTCAAAACTACTGAACCGATTTAAATAAAATTTATGTGAGACCACCCTGAAGGTATGTGTTAATGCGTAAAAAATGAGGCTAAAAGTTTTACTTAAAAAAAAGGGTGTGGGTCTCGGAACCCCCGACAGATGTGAAACATCAAAGAAAACTTTATTGAACTCAGTGGTATTCTCTATGTAGTAGTATATATTTTTTCAAAAGCAGCAACTAACTTTTATGCTGACGTAATCCTATATACTGCACTGTAACACACGCGGTTGCGGCGTTTGAGCACGCCTGAGCCAGACTAAATACACAGCGAAGTATCTATATTACATACCTACACGTGTATACATATACTTTTGCTTTACAGTACGTTCGTATGTATACTCTCTCTCTCTCTTCCCGTGCCCGAGCGCGCGGAAGCCGAGAGAGAGATTGCCGCAGTGGTGGGGAGAACAGCAGCGAAGGAGCGGATCAGAAATTTCGTTCCATATTTCCCCTCACGCGGCTGTTCACTGCCTGACATAAGATGTTTCACATCAAAAACACGAGATAGAGCTCCCGTTTCCATTTTGTTTATTTTGATTTATCAATTACATCAAATATTATTATCATTCCGTTTCAATACTTATATTATGTTTGGTTTAACTTGAAAAAGGATTGCAAAGTATTTTGTTGACAGTATTATTATTAGCTATTAAATAATAGTGGTTGTTGATAAACTAAAAAGTCTCAGTTGTTAGGTCGTGAGTGCTTTTGGCAATTTACTCTATTGTTTCTGTTCCATAGCCCGTAAATATTACATAATATTATAGGCTATATTCTACGTCACTCTGTTACACGTGGTTTAAATAGCAAATTTAACCCTTTACTAGTAGTGTGTGATCTATTACACCATTGTATTGGAATAGTACTTGCTCAGTATATAAATTTTGGAGATATAAAAATGCATGAAAAGTTATTTTTAGTGTATGTTAAACACAAATATTTGATGCTTAATTTGGAAATCTGTGATTTACGAAACAATTTAGCATGAAGTATAATTTATATGGGTGAGGCACGTAACAAATTAAGGGTTATCTTGTAGAATATTATCTCGTTTCGTTTTGACAAAATATGAAATATACATAGGTAAATATTTTGAGTTCACAAAGGCATAAATTATTTTAGTTCTGATCTTATGTAAACGTGAAGTTAGGTTAACTCAACTAAGAAGCTGCTAACACAACAGTCAGAAGAGCGTTAAGCAAGCGATGAGTGTTGACGTCTAGATCTAGACTTTCTAGACTCTTGTCAACAATCAATATGATTAATGTCTCTAGATCGTAACTAAATACTTAAGAATATCAGACGACATTATCCCCATGATATTTATATAGAAGGCTGTATAGGAAAAATGTAAATGCACCGCCGGGATACGATCCCAGAACTCCCGATTTCGCGTCAGGAAAGTTTCCACTTACTACGCAGTGCCCGATAGTGAACATTTAATCTTTCATCATGTGTATTTTTTACTACTCCTTAGTTTATCTAGACTCTTAAAAATTGTCTAGAGTTTTGCCAAGAGTCTTGTCTAGATAAAGCAAGTCTTGTCTTGTCTTGAAAATTTCTAGACAAGACTTTTGCAAGTCTTGTCTTGAAAATCTAGACAAGATAAGATTTGCTTTATCTAGATCAAGACTCTTGCCAAAACTCTAGACAATTTTTAAGAGTCTAGATAAACTAAGTAGTAATAAAAAATACACATGAGGAAAGATTAAATGCTCACTATCGGGCACTGTATAGTAAGTGGAAACTTTCCTGACGCGAAATCGGGAGTTCTGGGTTCGAATCCCGGCGGTGCTTTTACATTTTTCCTATATAGCCTTCTATATAATATTATGGCGATAATGTCGTCTGATATTCTTAAGTATTTAGTTACGATCTAGGGAAATTAATCATATTGATTGTTTATCTTTCATTGTTAATTAAGTAGTAGTAGGTAAAATTGAACAATCGAACATTTCGATTGTAAAATCAAACTCCGAGTCGATTGTGGATTCGATTGTTATTATGAACGATTGCAATTGTTTCAATTGTAAAAACATCTCGCATACGTCCATCACTAATGTGAAACTTCTTGCTGAAGAAATACATGTGAATAAATAGTTATTTATTGACTCGCACAAGCGCTCGCTCGCTCGTTCGGTGACCTTGGTGTGTAAACCGGCTATGTTTCACAGAATTATTAAGATTCTACGTGTGAAACGTGACTAAACTCGTTGATAAAAAATTGAGATGGGGAAACTTGGAGAATTTGTGATACATGCAAAGTAGATACACTTGCCACGTTATTTTCCCAGTGAGTAGACTTGCACAGCTGTACATCATAGGGTTGCCACCTGCATGAAGTAAAGAGCCGAGAGGAGGCGAAATAGCGTTGTGAGAGGGGAGGGGGTCCAGCTTCAGGTGGTTCGGGGGCCAGCAATTTCTCAAAACAACATTTTTTGAGTTTCAAGGTCGCATTTTTCAAGGACAAAGTTAATTAAAGAAACGCCATTTTTTTTTGTTTTTTTTACCGACTCCAAAAAAAGGAGGTGGTTCTCAATTCGGTTGTATTTTTTTATGTTTGTTACCTCAGAACTCCGTCATTTATAAACCGATTTGGAAAATTCTTTTTTATTTGAAAGGATATACTTTCAGATTGGTTAAATAGAAATTTCATCAAAATCGGTTCAGTAGTTCGGCTGATTTTAACAAAAGTGAGTAACGGCGTGTGGTCCTCAATTCGGTTGTATTTTTTTTTATGTGTGTTACCTCAGAACTCCGTCATTTATAAACCGATTTGGAAATTTTTTTTTTTATTTGAAAGGATATACTTTCAGATTGGTCCCATAGAAATTTCATTAAAATCGGTTCAGTAGTTCGGCTGATTTTAAAAAAAGTAAGTAACGGCGTGTGATTCCTTAAGATAATTGTCACTTTTTGACACATCAGGCAGCGTAAGAAAGTCGGTTTAATTTTTGTATAATTTTTATATAAAATTTTTAACACAATGCAATGGTCAAAGTAAAATCTAGATATGATTCAATTAAATACTATAACTCAACTAATAAACTATAAGATTTGAATTGAATTGTAGATTATAGACGCTCAACAACAGAGGTCATTAGCGTCTAAATAACTATAAGACCTATTCTATGTAAGCGTGGACGAAAAACAATCCAGGAGATAAATAATAGTTTTATACGGCTGAAATGCAATTGAAAAATTTTTTTTCGTTGGAGAGCAGCCAATTATATAATTGTTTCGAAACATATTGGAAAAAATCATTTTACCAACCAGTGCGGTCACAGTCAGGATTCTAACCTGAACCTTTTCACTTTCGCGGCGGAATGAGCTTACAATACTCAACCGTGACAAGATTGCTAAATTAACATTCTCCTTATATGCTTCAGAATCAATACATTTTAGCATATATGAATTGACACTCGCATGTAGTGAAAATCTATTGATTCTGAAGCATATAAGAAGAATGTTAATTTAGCAATCTTATCACGGTTGTGTATTGTAAGCTCATTCCGCCGCGAAAGTGGAAAGAATCCTGACTGTGACCACTGGTTGGTAAAATGATTTTTTCCAATATGTTTCGAAGCAATTATATAATTGGCTGCTCTCCAACGAAAAAAAAAATTTCAATCCAGGATATTTTAGCACTATTCAGGGAACCGGGAGCAGTGCTTTTAAAAACGATCGAAATAGCGGGAGATTCCAGGAATAAATTTTTCAATCCAGGAGATTTTAGCGTTATTCAGGGAACCGGGAGCAGTGCTTTTAAAAACGATCGAAATAGCGGGAGATTCCAGGAATTCCAAGAGAAGTGGCAGCCCTATGTAGAGCACGTGTTTCACTGCACCATTTATGAATATGATGTAGGTAGATAGGTAGTACCTGTACTTACTTCATATTTGCAGTCAGCCTTTATCGTTATATGTCTGTGCAAAAGTTCTCAAGGGGATTTCAACGTTTCAACTTTCAAAGTGATGATAAATATATAAGAGTAGGTACTTCTTTTAAATACGCGTCGATACAAAATACTAACTTGTGGGAAATTTGTTGTGACGTTAATGGGAAAGAACAGGCCTGTACTTAAAAAAGTGTGTAAAATTCGGCAATATCGATTATAGCAGATTATATGTCTATACAGATACATAGTTGGGCATATTACGGCGAGCGATGATAGTATGTAAAAACGAGCGATAGCGAGTTTTAACAGTAACACGAGCCGTAATACCATTACGTATGAAAAAAATTCTTGAGCATTATATTATAATTTTTGTTTGTTTATATTATAGATATTAAAACCTAAATTTTGTAATAAAAATAAAAATTATCCTATATTTTAACATCTATTCTTCTATCTATTGTCTCCTGCCAATTTTAAGAAAAAATCTGCACGAAGCACTTAACACTTAAAATTTCATGTGACGTCATTCCCGCGCTTACGCTGATTGGTCAGATGGAACGAGACAACCTATACTCTAATAACCTTGGTTTCACTGTAATAAAATTGTAGCAAAACCCCAGATGATACGCCGCTGGCGACAATAGAAGCATCAAGAACAAGTAACAATGGTGAGACGTGGCATGATATCGAAGACACGGGTAATCACCAGAATGTTCTGGAAAGCGCGCGAGCGTGGGGGGGTCAAGCTGCTAGCTCTATATAAGCAGGAGCAGTCACCGGAGAGAACGAGTCGTGTGACAGTGTCGATTTGAAATAAATACAGCACATAAATTGTTCAGTGTTATTAAAGTGCTTCAGTTCGTTTAAGAATTACTGTTCGTGTTATTATTATATAAACAGTGTTGACTGTTAGAATTGAGATATAATTGTTACATTTTATTGTTTTCTATTTTTGTTACATTTTTAATTATTGTAAATAAATAATTTATTCCACCCACGTAAGAAAACAGTTTTGTTACAATATTCTAAATAGAAAGCGTAGTATATAGTCTATGTTTTTCACATTTCTAAGTGAAATAAAATAAAATATTGAACGGCTCTGCAATTATGATTTAAATAAGGCACAAGTATAAAATTGAATGATAAAATGGGAACACGTAATCTCCATTAGACATATTATTACGTGCAAGCGAAATGAGAAAGAAAGAAAAGTGTTGGGGAGAAGCAGACATATTTCCACTTTGCGTTTTATATATAAACGGACATCGCATGAAATTATTGTTCCAAATTCTATGTATTATGTAATGTTCAATTTAAAATAGTTAACATACCTTGATTATTTTTTTCGGTCACACGATCTGAAAAAGAAATTATTTATTAATAGATACATTTCATCATACACAAAAATAACAAAAACTAACCACACATTTATTTCAGTCTCAAAATAGAGATAGTTATAGAAGCATCATATTATCACGTCGTTTGTGAAGTCACAACTATACACAAAAGTACGATCTTTCAGGTATACTATGCTCGTATTCCGTAGTGTTAATTACTCTTTATGTCATGTTGTGTGTCTGGATGTTACAATAAAGGTTCCAAAGCGCTTATGAAAAATCAAGGTGTACTCGTACCTTTTCAGTACGTAACAATATTTTCAATGCCCCCCAGAGGGGACATTGGGATGTAGTTGTTATCGCAATTGCATTTCAAACGTTCTTTGGGAATTAGCGCTCCCATGGGACCCGAGCTCATACTGGTCGGTTTGTGTATGCCGGCTGGCGGATTTTAATACACAAATATGTTATTTGTTGTGTAGAAGACGCTAATGACCTGAGTTGTCGACGCGTCTATAATCTACAATAAATTAAATATTTTCAATGTGACTTTTTGTTCCCCGCACATCTCGACTGGTTTCAGCGAGGGTTTTAGTTATAAATACCTACAAGCTGTGATATGCCACTTCTATAGCTATCTCTGTTCTGAGATTTCAGCGAAACCTGCTTTTTTGAACTTTCGTAAATCAATATTGTTACCAAGAAGGCAAACTGAAATATTTTCTAACAGTAGATTAATCATTTCTGTGTTACCGACACCCTATATACAGGGTGCTGAATCGTTTTGCGGGTAATAGGGTTTTAACCCGTAAAATCAAACTTTTGCGATTTCCTGCTCCCCTAATTATTTTAGGAAAAATATCTTCGAATAAAACTTTTAGAACATAAAATTTTGCATCTAAATCATTAAACAAAATTAATTTTGCATGCTTTGTAACGGTAGAAATTTGATATGAAAATGTCAAAATTACGTCAAAAACAGATAGCGATAGCCATGGAACTTGAACAAAATGATTAGAAATTATTCTGACAGCTAAAACGTCATCATTTTGTTCAAGTTCCAAGGCTATCGCTAGGTATCTGTTTTTGAGGTAATTTTGACATGTTTATATCAAATTTCTGCCGTCACAAAGCATGCAAAATTAATTTTGTTTAATGATTTAGATGCAAAATTTTATGTTCTAAAACTTTTATTCGAAGATATTTTTCCTAAAATAATTAGGGGAGCAGGAAATCGCAAAAGTTTGATTTTACGGGTTAAATCCCTATTACCCGTAAAACGATTCAGCACTCTGTATATGACTGTAAACAATGTATTAATAATCATACAGTAAAATTGGTGAAATTTTAATGGGTTGCTACAAAGGCCGGCTCGATTAATATGCATAAATTCTGTTTAGAATTGCAAATGTTTAAGAATAAATTTAAACAACGAAAAAGTTTATAATGAACTGTTGAAAAGATATTTATACTAAATATTCAAAGCTAAATAATTGCAACATCAGTTAAAGAACTTTTAAAATTCAGAATTATTTTAAATATTGCATAATTTGTCTTTTTCTACCAAACTTGACAGAAGCCAGTGCTAGGGTAGGGGTACACTTTTTGATAAATTTCTCGCGGGGGAGGATAATTCCTGTGGGATAGTAACAAAACGTAACTCTGAAATTCTTTTGTATTTTAGCGTATTGACGGAATCCTACTGTAGCAAAACCCCAGATGTTACGCCGCTGGCGACAATAGAGTCATCGAGAACAAGTAACAATGGTGAGGCGTGGCATGATATCGAAGACACCGGTAACCACCAGAATGTTCTGGAAAGCGCGCGAGAGTGGGGGGGGTCAAGCTGCTAGCTCTATATAAGCAGGAGCAGTCACCGGACAAACAACAACGAGAGTCGTGTGACAGTGTCGATTGGAAATAAATACAGCATATAAATTATTCAGTGTTATTAAAGCGCTTCAGTTCGTTTAAGAATTACTGTTCGTGTTATTATTATATAAACAGTGTTGACTATTAGAATTGAGATATAATTGTTACACCTTATTGTTATCTATTTTTGTTACATTTTTAATTATTGTAAATAAATAATTTATTCCACTCACGTAAGAAAACAGTTTTGTTACACTACTAATATTATAAACACCACCAGCCCGACTTCGTTTCGCAGGGGGAGAATTTCTCGCGCGGGTGGGAGTAATAAATCATAAATTCTTAACACCAGGGCGAAGCCGGACAGGATCACTAATCTGGTATAAAAGAGTAAATATACGACCTTTTTACTATCTAAATCTGTTTGACATGTTAATAAGTTTTAAAAGTTGTCGCCACATCGCCTCAGTTTTCTAAATTTTGGTAACTTCCGTGAAGATCGTACGTAATTAGCATTTTAATAGTACCTAAGTTCAACATACAGAAGCATTCAAAATTCAAAACATGAATCGATACGTTATTCTCTTAGAAGTGAGACAAAGTTTTAATCGACTAAATTTCCAATCAAACTTTCATGAAGTGAACAAATTATCAAAAGGTTTAAATGAATTGACTCTAAATAATCACTAGCAGATATTATTTATTGTGAATTTAAGTTTTATAACGAGAATATATTATAAGTAAACTGTTTTTAATATTCTTTTTTTGCGAAATTTATAAATAAGCTAGCGGTCCCGTCCGATTTCGCCCGGATGTCTAGATAGTAGCATGTATGGTAGATGGTGGCTGAAATGATAGGAGCTTATAGGTTTGCACAGCGAAGCTTTGATACTAGCATTAATACAAGCTTCAGTCGCGTTTGAAATGTCAGATAGCGAAGACGAATATTTGTGTTCTTCTGCTACAAAGTGGTATATTTTAAATACAAATTTGGGTAGGAGCTATCATGTCCACCCTATTAGTAGAAAACGATCTAAACATGGCTAATTTCATCATTTATACCAAGAATTAAAATTTTACCCAAACCGGTTTTTTGAATATTTACGTATGGAACCTAACACTTTTAAATACGTCTTAGAAAAAACTCAAAACAAATTAAATAAAAACTGGCAAAATTTCATTTATTAAACTAGTCACATCCATTGCGAAACTTGTAACGGCCATTTGACAGTTGTCACACGTTGATTGTAGTAGTCAGCGCGCTGAAAGAATGGTGAGATACATTCTTGAATCTACCAGCTCTTGTAACAGCGCTTATATATGCTACACTCACTGCTTCGTTGTGTACGCTCGCATATATGACAATGCATTAATTTAAGCAAGCCCTACTATTATCTACGCTACTATCTAGAATCCCAGCTCCATACTGCACGTACCTTAATAGAGTTTATAATTGTATAAGTTTGATTACGCATGATACATAGGTTATCAGAATAGTAGAAAGGTATAGTAATCATGTCACCTGATCATTTTCTGTAGGTATAAATGACACGTTTGTAAAAGAGACATGAACTGTCAACCTGCCTACACGATACAATATTATTCAGTGCAGAAGAGAGAAGACAGAGTTCACGGAGGAGATATGTATATCTATATTAAAATTACCTCGACGTTGTCAACTGCAATTTCAAACTAAATTTGGAGACGATGAATGGAGGTGGAGGGTAGATACCGGGTCACAAGGAAAAAAAGGCTCGATGCCTATACAGCCTGTTCATTTTACATGTTAATTTATTTTATTTATTGTAGATTATAGACGCGTCGACATCTCAGGTCATTAGCGTCTTTCAACTACACTAAATAACAACTATCTTAAAAAACTAAATAACATCACAAAACATCCATGAGCGCAGGTGGGATTCAAACCCACGGCAGTCCAGTCCAGAGGTTACGGCACTAAGCACGCTAACCACTGGGCTATACTGCCCTCTTTACATGTTAAGAATAGTAACTCCTTTCCCACATAACGAATTCACTATAACGTATAGTTAAATGAATAGATTTATACGGTTGAATTGCAATTGAAAATTTTTCGTTGGAAAGCAGCCAATTATATAATTTATTCGAAACATATTGGAAACAAGCCGTGAGGTGGGTCGTTTATTAGGACTAAAGTGCGACCCTTGAGGTCCACACGACGAACTTCCCAGTTTGATAAATATTTAATAATAATAATTAAATTAGATATTACACTGAAAAGTAATCATTTTAATCATTAAAACATAATTATTATTTATTTTTAACAATAATTTAAAAAAAAAAACGGCTGAACCGATTTTTATAAAATTTATGTCGGATCAAAATGACGTTAACACGCCTCTATTGACACCCTTACTAAGTCGATATAATTTTTTATTCGCGAGATATTGTGTAAAATTTACTTTTTTGGAGGTTATTTGGTTAAGAAAAAAGAACGGCTGAACCGATTTTGAAAAAATTTCTTTCAGATCATATTTACGTTAATACGCGTCGATTGGCACCCTAACGTGGTCGATATCATTTTTCATTCTCGAGATTTCGTCTTAGAAAGAAATGGACACATACATACGTACGTACATACGTACACACACACACACAGACATCTTTCTAAAAGTAGTGTAAAAATAGTGTAGTGACCTTGAAACATAAATTTTTTTTTCCTTTTTGATTTCGATTTTCGGACCCATTACAATAACTTCCAATGGGAAGTTAAAAATCATTTTACCAACCATAGTCAACGTCAGGACTCTAACATGAACCTTTCCACTTTCGCGGCGGAATGAGCTTACATTTACTCAACCGTAAAAAGGTTACTAAGGAGAATGTTAGATTAGTAACCTTGTCACGGTTGAGTAAATGTAAGCTCATTCCGCCACGAAAGTGGAAAGGTTCAGGTTAGAGTCCTGACTGTGACTATGGTTGGTAAAATGATTTTTTCCAATATGTTTCGAATCAATTATATAATTTTCCAACGACAAATTTTCAAAAAAACTCGGGTCGCAGTGCCAAACCCTGCCGACAATATAGTGTATTTGCTAATGCAGGCCTTGTGGTTTTATTATTTAAACTTAAGTTTGTTTTTGGACAAAATAAAAAATTTAACCCCTTAATACATCCCTTAAAATAATATTTTTTTCTTAATTTCAATATTATTATCAATATAACCTCTGCACCACATTAAATACACCCTTCCATAAGTAAATCCGTATCAACAAACTAGTGTTTTCATAAAATTTGAAAGTCCGGTCCTGTCGGGCCGATTTTATTAAAATTTTAGCAGCACATTTTAATCTTTACTAAAGAGTTAAATTTCAATTTTGAAACGATTCTGACAAATTTTTCGGTATTTTTGGGCCCAAAAACTTTTTAGAACCCCTAAATACAACCCTGAAAATGGTCCGATCGGGCCCATTTTAAATAGGCTTCTTGCGGTGATGGGTTCCAATGTGTGTACCAAATTTCGTTTCAATCGATTAAGTCTGTTGAGAGTTATCGTGTACACACACACACACACACACACACACACACACACACACACACACACACACACACACACACACACACACACACACACACACACACACACACACACACATACATATATATATATATATATATATATATATATATATATATATATATATATATATATAAATATATATATACATATATAAACAGACATTTCCAAAAATGATGCCAAAGTGTTCAGGAGGCTATGAAACGTCGAGAAATTTTGGTCCGACCCCTAGGTCCCGCCATCCGACCGACGCCAATAGTGTATGTGCCATATGGCAAATACACTAATAACGTATAGTGGTAACGTTACGATGCTATATAGGAATATTTTTGAAGAAGACAATTATTATTTTCGTGTGGACCTCAAACGTTAGCAAATTATAGTTCTACATAATTGGGTTTTTAAATGAATTTTTTTTTTACTTAAATGGAAGGACCACATACAAGTTTTATAGCAAAACTGTTTTTATTTAATTTTTTTGCTTACTAATTAAAAAGTTATATTTAAATAAAAATTAATTTTTGAACTCAGTTCCGATAACGCGCCGAAAGAATCCGAACGCGTGTGACGTCATTATGTTATCTATGGTCTTTGTATCCATGGTTACCAAGTTAAAAATTTATTATTTTTGATAGTATGTGTAATACATATACACAAATACCAACAAATGCAGACATATTTTAACATAACGACGTCACAAACATTCCTGGCGCGTTTTGAAGTCACGTGATATTTTTAAAATTTTTATATATTTTAATTAATTTTTAGTAATTTATCTATAGCTTTAAAAAAAATTTTCTTTTCGATTTTCAATATTATTTATGTTAAATTATTACAAAAAATTAAAAAATTAATAATTTTTTTTAAACTTAAATACCTAATTATGAACTATTATACATGAAATCTATGGTTTTTATATAATGTTAACTTCCATTTTTTGTGAAAAATAATATTGATAAAATGTTTGTGTAGTCAACAATAAAATTGGCAAATATTAGTAATAAAAATAATCTTGTTTAAAATAGAAAATTCGCTCCATTTTATTAGCTATAAATTTACTTATTTTTTAACCGACTTAAAAAAAAGGAGGTGGTTCTCAATTCGGTTGTATTTTTTTATGTTTGTTACCTCAGAACTCCGTCATTTATAAACCGATTTGGAAATTTTTTTTTATTTAAAAGAATATATGTACTTTCAGATTGGTTCCATAGAAATTTCATCAAAATCGGTTTAGTAGTTCGGCTGATTATAATAAAAGTTAGTAACGGCGTCTGATTCCTTTAAGGTAAATGTCATTTTGGACACTAAAAAGTAAAAAATAAAAAAACTTTTTAACAAAAAAAAAACCTCCTTCAAAAAGCCACTAAAAAGAGGAAAATAATGAAATTTTGAAGTCTGCGCCAATTTAATAAAATATGATGTCGGTTAAAAAGAAGATTTTAATTCTCTATTGACTTTACTATACTTTTTAACCGACTTCATATTTTATTAAATTGGCGCAGAGCTCAAAATTTCATTATTTTCCTCTTTTTAGTGGCTTTTTGAAGGAGGTTTTTTTTTGTTATAAAGTTTTTTTCATATTTTGTATACAATTTTCGTAGAAAATATTTAGGATATTTTGAACTACAAAAAAAGTCCAGATAATTTTTTCACTTGTATAATATTCTTTGTATGGTGCATAAAATCAATAGAGACTCTGTTGATGTATAGATTGTAGATAACGGAATGGTAAGAAAAAGTAAATAAATTATAGACTAAGAGGAAATCAATGATGTCCGATGCGTCTAAAACATTTGTTTCACGCTTGCAGAACATCGCGCTGGCTGTGGTAAACAATTTGTCACTGGTTCCTCCGGGGGAAAGCGTTAAAGACAGCGAACACTTATTCTGCAATTAGGGGATGGTTTCAGTTTGAACTTTGCTGAAACACCCCCTGTCTGAACAGACCGCGTACTCCGCGTTCATACACATAATTTATCATTATATGTTCTGAATTACCCAACAAAGCTCATATTGGAACAAGCCGTTCAAGCATCAGATAATATGCATAACGACTGTTGGAAAATCCATTTTTCCATCACAAACAATTTTTCATTAGTGGGTTTGATTTTTTGAAGTTATCAGGCCCGGATTTAGAAATTTGACGCCCCTAGGCAGTTGCGAAAATTGCCGCCCCCCACCCCCCTCGAAAATTCTTCAATGGTGGAATAAGTTTGGTACGAAAAGTTTTCCAATAAATAAAATGCACCTTTCTGAGAGCAAATATTTTATTTTATTATGGTCGTTCATCAATGTTTAGTAATAATGACAGAGGAGGTTATGTGTATCACAATATACTGTAGGGGAGAAAATAAGATGATTTTCGATACAGAAACTTATCGAATATTCGATATTAGGCCAATATCGAGACTTACATAAATCGATGCTTTTCTCGATTCGGGCATTGTCCACTTATAATGTTGGTACGCGTGCCATCGAAATAGCGGGAAATTCAATTCCCACGAATATAACATAAGTTTTCAAGGTTTCCGTCAAAATTTGCCGCCCTTCAATTCTTGCCGCCCTTGGCAACTGCCTACTCTGCCTGCATGGTAAATTCGAGCCTGGAAGTTATACTTCTTTAGCGAAGGTAGTGAATTGAAATGACCTCGACTCAAAATTTATCCACTCAAAAATTAATTAAACGACAAAGATAAAACGGTTTTAACGATTTGGATGAAATTTATCGGAAAGTGGTTTTGGGGGGCAAAAATTGGATCAAGCTAGGTCTCGTTCCAGGAAAAATACGTTTTCTTGTACTTAGATTTTATAATTTTAAAAATCAATTTTTTGACGTTTCAAAATAGTGTAATATTTTAAGCAGGCTTTGGATACTTATGTTTCCATGACTTAAGGGAAATTTTATAAATTATCATGATATGTCAAAAATAGAAATATGCTCGGAAATATGTTAAATACTTAAAATTAAAAACGCCAAAAACTTCAATGCAGACGTGTTCTAATGATAAAAAACTTTTTAACAAAAAAAAAACCTCCTTCAAAAAGCCACTAAAAAGAGGAAAATAATGAAATTATGAGGTCTGCGTCAATTTAATAAAATATGAAGTCGATTAAAAAGTATAGTATAGTGATTAATATCTTCTTTTTAACCAACTTCATATTTTATTAAATTGGCGCAGACCTCAAAATTTCATTATTTCCCTCTTTTTAGTGGCTTTTTGAAGGAGGTTTTTTTTTGTTAAAAAGTTTTTTATTTATTACTTTTTAGTATCAAAAAGTGACATTTACCTTAAAGGAATCACACGCCGTTACTCACTTTTATTAAACCAAATTTCTTACGCTGTCTAATGTGTCAAAAAGTGACATTTACCTTAAGGAATCACACGCCGCTACTAACTTTTATTAAAATCAGCCGAACCGATTTTGACGAAATTTCTATGGGACTCATCTGAAAGTATATCCTTTCAAATAAAAAAAAATTTCCAAATCGGTTTATAAATGACGGAGTTCTGAGGTAACAAACATAAAAAATACAACCGAATTGAGAACCACCTCCTTTTTTTGAACTCGGTTAAAAATACTTATTTTCTCTTATTTAACCAAATTTCTTTCTCTTATAACATTTAGGAAATCCCCATACATTTCACGCTTATCTTGCAGGACACCGAGTATATTGAACTAATTGTCATTTCTTAGGAAAATTGATAGAATGAGATCGTAGAAGTTTAGCTTTAAATATAGAAAATTTAAAATGTTAAAAGACTGTCAATAGTGACTTTGAAATTTATCCCAATTTACCAAAAAGCACACGACATCGTAAACATTGTAGAACAGACCGCATAGGGGTCACTGACGGATCATTTTTCATGTTCTCTGGATTGAATCCGGAAACAGTATTATATGGATATTATAAAGGTTATGTTTAAATCATTAATTATAAAACATTTGTGACAGTGTCTGTGTGCACAAAGTTTTAATTTATCAAAGCTATAACAAACGAAAATAATATATTATTTATCTGCAATGAATAATTCTAGAGAAAAGTTTTAATGATATATTTCATTTATACAACTTTGAATAAGTTGATAAGATAACAAGACAGCTTTCAAAATAAATATCGATTTTTTTATAATTAATCAATGATTACGTATAGTTTTAATTGACTGTTTATATCATTCTCTATTTATACAAACTTAATTAATAAATCACTTTTACTAATCTTACGGCCGTTCCTTTTATTGTAGATTATACAGATTGTATCAAATTAAACCTGTACATAGGGCATTCTGTGTGTAAGACAGAGATTGATACATAAAGCAATAAGTAAGAATGAGATAAATGATCGCTAATAGGATGTTACGTGGTTACTGTAAATAAATATGTAATACCGAACCACTGTCATCGTTGTTTTCTACAGTAAAAATAGTCACTAATGAAATTATTGATAAAATGGCAATTTATACTGTTCGGGAAAAAATTCAAATAATTAAATGGTTTTATGGTGGTAATTCAACCGCCGACATAATAAAATTATTTGTAGCTGCCTTTGAAAATAGCATAGAAGGAGCGAAAAAACAAAGATGACGCTATTAGGTTGTATAAATATTATTTATTTACAGTAACCACGTAACATTCTATTAGCGATCATTTAACTCATTCTTACTTATTGCTTTATGTATCAATCTCTGTCTTACACACATAATGCCCTATGCACAGGTTTAATTTGATACAATCTGTAGATGCGTCGACAACTTAGATCATTAGCGTCTTAAAATACATTAAATAACAACTAACTTAAAACTAAATAACATCACAAAACTTCCATGAGCGCAGGTGGAGATCGAACCCACGACAGTCTAGTCTAGAGGCTGGTATCAAGTACGCTATTGACTAGACTACACTGCCCTCTTAAGGTCGTTCCGTTCTTCCATATGTAAGCCTATTACCCTGCCTACGTCGTCTGTTTGTCACAGGGCTCTATCTCACAAACGGTAAGAGGTATCTAATTGAAATTTTCACAGATTGTGTGTTGTTTGGGCATGAATCCTGCCAAATCATAATTAGGATTAAATATTTTTTATTCTGACAAGTGTAAGTGGCGTCATCTATTATCATCATAATATACAGGGTGTATCACAGGAAACCGAACATAGGGGAAAATACACAGTACAAATTAGTTAAGATCAGAGATTGCTTTGCTCTCTATTCATGTAAAAAACCATGATAATTAATTTAGTTAAGTTAGCCATGTGTATTCTATCTTTGTCACGCTACTCATTTTGTTATGTTTTCCTTGTTGCACTCATTACTTTTCTATGTATTCAATCCTGTGATACACCCTGTATATTATTTCTATTGGAATCAAACCATAATATAACAGTATCTATGCGAGGGCTGATAATTTTTAAGTTATAAAAATGTAAATTTCTGAAAAACTTGGCTAACTAACATAAATTATTAATAAATGTTCCTTACGTAAAATAAGTGAAGCCAACATATTAAAAAAATTATAATTTAAAAAAACTAAAAAACACGTTTTATAATGAACTGAAAAGTAAAAAATAATTAATTTTATTGTAAAAAAGCGTGGGGTGCTTTGTATCATATTTTCATACTACTCCACGCTTTTTTACAATAAAATTAATTATTTTTTACTTTTTAGTTCATTATAAAGCGTTTTTTTTAGTTTTTTTAAATTATAATTTTTTACAATAAAATTAATTATTTTTTACTTTTTAGTTCATTAAAGCGTGTTTTTTAGTTTTTTTTAAATTATAATTTATTTTTGCTTTTCAGTCCTGGAGATCCTGGTCAGGATAATGGGACAAACTTATGGAATTATTGTATTGTCGTCGGTCCTTGATAAGTCGACAAAGTTTAAACTAAATCTGACCGTTCAAAGTTGGTCAAAATCAAGTTCAAAGAAGTCGGTTACAAACTGACAAACAAGCAAGCACGCAAGCACGTAAACATACAGGTGAAGCTAATATAAGCGTGTTAAAAACAGGATGTTAAATTTTCTTAATTCAAATACCTTTCTAAAATTTCATTTAAATTCTCAGATATTGTAATTTGCAGTACCTAATAAATAAATAAAGAGGATTGCCCTTACTTGCCAGCTATCTTGAAAGATGAGTTGCAGGTTTGGCACAGAACACTCTTATTCACAAACTGAAGTACTTATAAGATTATTTGAAATGTAAGTCTATAAATATTACAACTTTAACTCAATTAATTTACTACAAGTTAATTAAATAAATCAAAATTCTTTTATTCATACAAATGATACACATCGTGACCTTACAAGAACACAACTGGATTTCAACCACGACAAAATTATAATCATTGTCATTTAGTTACATAATATTCTAAATACATCACATTGAACCAAGGTTAGTAGAGTATAGGTTGCCTCGTTCCGATAGATAATAGTGGGGGGATGACGGAATGCACCATGGTTGCTCACTTCAATAGAAAAGGTCAGACCATGGGCGCTGCTAACTTTTGGAAATAAAAATCACAGTAACCATGGTAGTGTGATGTGTTTTTACAATACCTAATAGAAATATTATAAGTTGTCAATTTTGCGATAGCTGTTAAGTGTTAATGTGTTTTGTGGTTATTTTTAATATTTTGTGAATATAAAAGATAAAATAATAATTTATCAATTTGTTATTTAATTCTATTCGTTTCTTAAATTTAAAAAAATAGTTAATTAACAAGATCTGCCTGAGTATTATTTAATTTTTTTTGTTTATATTATAGACATTAAAACCTAAATTTTGTAATAAAACTAAACATTTTTATGTTTGTTACCTCATAACTCAGTCATTTATAAACCGATTTTGAAATTTTTTTTATTTGAAAGGATATACTTTCAGATTGATCCCATAGAAATTTCATCAAAATCGGTTCAGTAGTTCGGCTGATTTTAATAAAAGTTAGTAACGGCGTGTGATTCTTTAAGGTAAATGTCACTTTTTGACATATCAGACAGCATAAGAAAGTCGGTTTAATAAAAGTGAGTAACGGCGTGTGATTCTTTTACGGTAAATGTCACTTTTTGACACTAAAAAGTAAAACATAAAAAACTTTTTAACACAAAAAAAACCTCCTTCAAAAAACCACTAAAAAAGGAAAATAATAAAATTTTGAGGTCTGTGCCAATTTAATAAAATATGAAGTTGGTTAAAAAGAAGATATTAATCACTATACTATACTTTTTAACCGACTTCATATTTTATTAAATTGGCACAGACCTCAAAATTTCATTATTTTTCTCTTTTTAGTGGTTTTTTTAAGGAGGTATTTTTTTTTTTTAAAGTTTTTTATAAACATCTGTTATTCTATCTATTGTCTCCTGCCAATTTTAAGAAAAAATCTGCACGAAGCACCTAATATAAATAAGCATAGTCTTCAACAATTTTTGTACTTGATTTAAACTGAATTCCAGCTGACATCATTCCCGCGCTTACGCTGATTGGTCAGATGGAACGAGGCAACCTGTACTCTAATAACCTTGACATTGAACAAACGCGTGACCTTGAAATGACCGATTGCTTTTGGGTTAAAATCGCTTTTGGTTATGGCAATAAAGTTTCCCTTGCACCGTGGGATCATAAAACCACACCCCAGTTTTTTCTCGACGCACGTTTAGCTAACCATGTTTAGCATCATCAGGAGATAAATAAAATTAATCATCCTGATTATTCAGTGGAAGAGAGTGCTGTACAAATCATTGAATTATTTCTTTGAATTGTTTGTTAATTAATCGCGAGTTGTTTCATTTTATTTCGACTTTTAATTAAGTCTTTGCTTGATTTATTACAACCGTTTATCTACAGCGTTACGTTTTGTTTTATTGGATTCTTAGGCTGTGATATTTTCTTAATAAAAACAGACATTAATAAAATTACTTACAATGGAAAATATGTGGTTATAACACGAAAATACAAAATACTTGGAAATATTTCTTGTTTTTTAGGGTTCCGTATCTCAATAAGAAAAAAATGAAACCCTTATAGGATCACTCGTTTGTCCGGCTGGCAGGCTGGCTGGATGTCCGTCAGTCAAGACCCATTTTGTCAGGAACGGATAGAGATATCAAGTTGAAATTTATACGAAATACTAAGGTCTACGGTCCCTTAAAGGTGTAAAGAATTTAAGCTTCTAGGTCAACGCAATCAAAAGATACGGCCATTTTGTCATCTCATCAAAAACCTATAGGGTACTTCCTGTTGACCTAGAATCATGAAATTTGGCAAAAAGCAAGGTCTCGCAGCACAAGTAAAGGGAAAAATCCAAAAATCACAAAAAGTAAAAATTAAAAGGGGTCCTCACACATAAAACGGAAAAACCTTTTGAAAGTTGTATCTTTGCAACCGTAACATGTAGCCGGTTGAAATTTTCACAGAATATGTCTACCTAATATAATTGTTGTAACGGTACGGAACCCTCGTAGCGCGAGTTCCACATGCACTTGACCGCTTTTTTAATTACTTACATATTTTTTGTATTCCGATTTTTAAATTTTTGTATTAAAATCAGTATTTTACAAGGTTTCTAGGTTTAGATCAAAGAAATGATAATAGTAGATTGTATATCTAGTTGCATAATGAGGCATATTACTAACGAGTAGTGACATTATGTTTGAACGAGCACAGCGAGTTTTTAACACATGAGTCATAATATAATTACGCACGAGATATATTATATGGTATTTTTTGCCATACCCACTATAAAATAGCTGTTTTTCACTTCATTTTCAGTATTTTCAAGAAGGGCAGTATAGCCTAGTGGTTAGCCGCAACCTCTAGACTGAACTGCCGTGGGTTCGAATCCCACCTGCGCTCATGGATGTTTTGTGATGTTATTTAGTTTTAAGTTAGTTGTTATTTAGTGTAGTTGAAAGACGCTAATGACCTTAGATGTCGACGCGTCTATAATCTACAATAAATAAATAAATAAAGTATTTTCAAAACTTTACATGAATACATACGTGCATGTTAGCGAAAAATATTATTATTGGTTATTATTTATGTTCCGTCTAGTTATTAATACTTAATTATTGAAAGGCTAAGACGTCATTGCGAGAAGTTCAGTCTACGGATGTTTGTTTATATAACGAAATACTCGTGTCGTCACAAGCGCTGGTCATTAAGACAAGGGCACACAGAGGGTATGGATTTTTATATCTGACTAGATATTATTATGTTGTGTCGACCAGCGAACGAGACGCTGCGATATATTATATTTTGTTAAAATAATACTTTGCCCGTTTTGAGTCGGGCTTTTGATTTGGCTTATTATATTTTGCTGTAACATGCATGTAAAGCAGCTGTTTTATAGTGGGTATGTGTCATGGAACAGTTCATGACAACAGATAATATTCTTTATCTAAGGTTGCCAATGCTAATTTATATTCATACTCTATGGTTGCGCGCTCGTTTTAATTCCGGTGCGACGTAATTCATTATCATTGCCAAGTGCCTCTTGTGATCGGCTTGATGTCGATTCTTTCTAGTTTGCTTGAACCGCGGCTCGCAGCCAGTATCGCCGAGACGGAATCACATATCTCGGGACGAGCTGGGGTTTTATGGATAATTATCGCCCATCGGAGTCCCCCAGAGCTTTAATTATCTTCAATTAATCAAAAACAGCTAAGTAGATATTTGTAAATAATTTAGAACTAATATAAGTGATGAATGAATGTTGTGTGAAAATTATAAGCATGAGTTTATAACATGGCCGTCTGCCATTTTAGAATAAAAATTTCATAAAGGTAAAATAAATGATTAATGCTGTCAGCAGCGTCATTTACGATATTACGTTTAATTACGGATAAAATTTAATATATAAAATTTAATATTTTAATATAACCTGTTGATCAGTGTTGTATTTTAAAAATACACCGACCACGTGTATGATAATAATTGTGGAATAAAATCGGGATATATTTTGCCAATCATATACCTACAATCAATTCATGGCATAGTTGTATTTTAACAGAATTGAATTTAATATAAAATTAATCAAAGATATTTTGATTCGCACACGCGATTTGATAATCAAAATAATATGGCCTTAACAAACCAATGTATAGTAGAATGAAGTATCACCAATTTGGTATATCACCAATCTTTACAAATTGGTGGAATTTGTTAATGAATTAATTGAGATAAGATTATACTGTTCTTTTGATCGATAATTTTAACCTATAAAAATCATCTGTCTATTTTCTTATGTCACAGATGGGTTATTCTCACCTGTGTTTAACTAAGGTAATTTTTCATTATTATCAACTAATTTTGGTTTCTATTGTGATCTAGTGTGTTTATAAAGAGATTGCACTATTTTTTGATTAATTTTTCATGTAACCTTGGTTGCCTACCGCTTATTATAATTTCGGTAGACATCATATGAATTCTTTTTTCACTTAAATTTTATACATTTTTGTATGGACAATTTTCTTATTGACAGCGACCACAGACGGTAGTTCCTGCGAATTATTTCCTTACCTATGTTAACACTTAATGGTCATAGAAAATAGCATATTAACAATTAACAAGATAACTGATTTACTCAAATAAATGAATTTGAGTTTCTTTCGGTTCCTTATTAACAATTAACAATCTTATAATCCTGTAGTGGTTTTTTGACTATCAGACGTGACTACACCTTTTCTTTGACGGTTGTTTCACTTCACTTCGTTAACCATATTTATACCATATCACGGACTACTATCACTTTAACAGACAGCTTGACAGATTTATACTATCGATTTTTAACGTATTACTCTTTATTAACTACTTTGTCAGTAACTTCTTATTATTTGCCTTCCTCTTTATACACTAGGTTACATATTAACTCTAATTGTGCATCTTCATAATTGATAAAAATTGTTCAGTACCAATCTAAGATTTTGATACAGATAGAGATTTGTAAATTATAATGCTCTTCAGCGGTTTTCAACTTTTTAATGTGTTGAGTTAAGCAGTATGTCTGCTTAACTGATTTAAATTGTTATTGCAGTAACGTTTGTGATTTGTAAAATTCTTGTTAAATTTATAGCAAGTTAATATATTATGATTGTTAAAGATACATAAAATTGTTTTTTTTCATGTATGAATGAATTAATTGATGAGAACCTTTGGATCTGAATAAGTTTAGTGAAGATTGTTCGAATCAATCTAAGACATTTTTGTTCAACTAAGCATCTCTCACTGTTAATATTAGAACAGTGAACTTCGTTAAAATAAGTATAACCTTTTGTAGAAAACATATTTCACTTTGTCTCGATAACAAGGACCCTCAATTGAAGTTCCACCCCTTTCTTTCAACACTTTGGACGAGTAAACATCCAAAGATAAATTAATGTGGGGAACCCAACCCTACCTTTATGCTGATAAAACTCGAACATCCAAATTCAGTTATAATTTGTAATTGTCGACAGCATAAAAATTATTCCACCACATATGAAAAGACGACTACATTATTTCCATTAATGAAAATATTGTTAGCTTCAGTTATTATTATACGAAAAAACGCATGCAATCTACATAAGGATTCCTTAATGGGGAAAAAATTGAACGTCACAGTCGGGACACTATTAGAGCAGTTACAAAAGTTAATTAAAAATATATTGATAAAAGGCTCATTAAATATAAATAACTTCGTAAATTTTTAATGAATTTGATATTTCCAACAATATTTTAAATTAACAGTAGCCTTTGTTGAATAATTACTATAAATTTTAAATATAATGATATTTTGTTAATTAAAATTGTTCACTTCAGTGATTTTACACAAAATATTATTAAAATGAAAATAGTTTGCTAATTAAATTATGATAAAATATTTCCAATTTAAAATTAAAAAAAAATCAATTCATCGTATCGTTTTTGTGAAATGAATTATAAACATGCCTTTGACAATATAATAAAATTAATTTTTAAAAATAATTTATAATATGTCACGGTTATTATTTTCTACTAAAATCCGGTGCTGGGTTGCACAAAGCATTGTCACAAAATTTGATATGACATAGACCTTAGATTGTGATAATATAATAATTTACAGTTTCAAGTCTTCATGGCTTCCGGGCTTGTAGGCCGTGGTCCAGTGGTATTTCTACCTGACGTTTCGTCTACAACTGCGGTAGACATTCTCAAAGGCGATGTGGCAGCGGTCGAAGTGTCCTCCTTGGCGGCTCACAGGTCAGTGTGTCAGTGACTGCTGTCCTCTCTTCTTTTATGCCTAGTACCAGTGTGTTCTCTGTTCGGTCGTAGTCCGTCTCTCTGTAATTGGTCAACTGCGCTGTGTGTAGTGGTGGGGGTGAGTTCTCTGCTCGGTCGTATCCGTCCTTGTACGATTGTACTAGGCATAAAAGAAGAGAGGACACCAGTCACTGACACACTGACCTGTGAGCCGCCAAGGAGGCACTTCGACCGCTGCCACATCGCCTTTGAGAATGTCTACCGCAGTTGTAGACGAAACGTCAGGTAGAAATACCACCGGACCACGGCCTACAAGCCCGGAAACCATGAAGACTTGGAACAATGCCGGCCGTGAAAGCTTGCACACTTGGATAATTTACAGTTTTTATACATGCATGTAAAGCAGCTATTTTATAGTGGATATGGCAAAAAAATGCGTTTCGTGTTCAGTGTTTATTAAATGTTTTCACGCACTTCAAGTAAAAATTCAGAAGGGTTCAAAATTATTGTCCATTTGAAAGAAACATATTTTCTTATTAGATCATCTGTAATATTTTCTTTACATTGTATAGTTCTTTTTCATTTTCTTTATAGAAAGTAAAGCAGCAGTTTGATTTATTATTTACCAAACTGCAAATGAAAAGTCGGAGAAGAAATAAGAAAATCAGTTCCCACAGGAATGTGTGTACTTCGATGGAATTCCGATAAAATCACGCATTTTCATGCCTATTGAAGAAAATGATTTGAATTCTGCAGCAGTCAACGTGCTGACCCAAGAAAACACAAACTTTCAATCAGCTTCGGGACTGTGTATTGTAAGAAACAAAAATAAACTCACTTGATTTATCTTTCTTGAATGTTAGTAATGCTACGATGTATTTTTACGTAGAATTTATCAATTAATGAAACAATAATAGTGTCTTAATTAGTGATGTAAAAATACGGTAATAAACTTTTGATGTGAAACATCTTATGTCGGGCTGTGAACAGCCGCGTGAGGGGAAATATGCAGCGAAATGTTTGGTCCGCTCCTTCACTGCTGTTCTTCCCACCACTGCGGCACTCTCTCTCTCTCTCTTGGCTCAGGCGTGCACTGCAACACACGCGGTATTACAGTGCAGTATATAGGATTACGTCAGCATAACAGTTAGCTGCTGCTTTTGAAAAAATATATACTACTACATAGAGAATACCACCGAGTTCAATAACGTTTTCTTTGATGTTTCACATCTGTCGGGGGTCCCGAGACCCACACCCTTTTTTTTTTAGTATTAAACCCATGGTATAATACCGTATTTTTTCAGTATAAAACGGTTTTTTCCTTTTTCACACTACGGTTACGGTGCATTATTCAATATTGCCAACTGCATAATAGGAAAAGTTCCTGTTCTCATTTTGGTATTAAACCGTTTTAAACGGTGTTAAACGTTTTATACGTGATGTATAAAATAGTAAAATACGCACCGTACCTAACCGTAGTGTGAAAAAGTAAAAAACCGTTTTATACTGAAAAAATACGGTATTATACCATGGGTTTAATACACAAAAAAGTTAAATACCATATTTTTATTTTTTTATTTATTGTAGATTATAGACGCGTCGACATCTAAGGTCATTAGCGTCTTTCAACTACACTAAATAACAACTAACTTAAAACTAAATAACATCACAAAACATCCATGAACGCAGGCGGGATTCGACCCCACGGCAGTCCAGTCTAGAGGATGCGGCATCAAGCATGCTAACCACTAGGCTATACTGCCCTCCAATACCATATTTTTACTTCACTACGATACATAGACAATATTGTTATTAGGTAGTACATAAAATTATGTACATATTTCTAAAATAACTGATCCGGTTGGCACCAAAATTGAGAATGTGCTTAGAGAGAACCGACTATATATTATTATGTCCTGTTTTCATTATATTTATAGCTGGATACGTTCCAGCTTAGATAAATTCATGAATAAAGAGAATATGTTTAGTAATATTAGAAATTTCTGAAATGCCTTGCATTGCTGCATCAAATAACATTACAAAAACAAATTGGTCAAACGCAAGCCGAACTTATAGACTATTAAGATTTTTAAATTCTTTAAAAATTATAATGCAATGCCGATAATTTTAACAAAATGTAGACAGGGCCGGATTAACCATTAGGCAGAGTAGGCAACTGCCTAGGGGCACCGCATTGGCTAGGGGCCCTGCAAAAGAAATTGGAAATGTTTCAGAGTGAAAATTTAATTGGAAAATTTGTATCCTCAATGACAATAGGTATTATTGCTTTTTTTCGACGCATGTTGTCAGTTGATGAAATACTTCAAACTTACAGAACAGAACCATCTAGTATCGAGTAGTAGAACTAATAATATGGATGCGTTACGTAGCGTATTGTATGAATCATACAATACGCTACCTTCATCAACTTGAAAAGAGCTGATCATCTTCAAACGGCTGAAAAGGGGCCCCGAGAATTGCATTGCCTAGGAGCCCCGATATGGTTAATCCGGCCCTGAATGTAGACCTCATTACCAATGTTTTTTCCAGATTTTTCTGTGCCATATTTTTCGATTGTGTTTTAAAGACCACCAACAGCTAAGGTTATTTGAGCCTAGCACCAATTCATATTTTCGATTCATTATTTTTTTTTTTAATAATAAATTGAAAATCCAATTGACACTTTTACCAGCTCTCGGGCTAGAACCCGGGAACTGGGGACTTGTAATAGAGGAACCATAGCAACGCCATGTAAACAACAGCACCGCTACACGCTCGGCCATTCTCAAGCCCCATATTTTTCGAGATATTACGGTGGGGAGGGCAGCGTTTTTAAGAGATTTTTCGGATAGACTATAAAGGGTTAGTGGTTCAAAAGATATCTTTATTTTTATTGTAGATTATAGACGGGTCGACATCTCAGGTCATTAGCGTCTTTCAATTACACTAAATAACAACTGTCTTAAAACTAAATAACATCACAAAACATCCATGAGCGCAGGTGGGATTCGAACCCACGGCAGCAGTCCAGTCCAGAGGTTGCAGCACTAAGCACGCTAACCACTAGGCTATACTACCCTCGGTTCAAAAGATAAACTGCAGGTAGAGTAGTATCGTTTAGAGAAGATAGTGGCATCTTTTCTGCGCACGAACGTTTTCGGGTAGGACGGGTCTATGTTTTCTAACAGGGGGTGGTTAATGGCGCGTCTCGACTTGCGACGAACAACTAAATTAACATATTCATAGGATAACCCCTTGTTAGACCAGTCCCGTCCCAAAACGTTTATGCGTAGAAATGACGCTATAATATATATCATCTTCTCTAGACAGAACTACTCTAACACTTCTGATGCACGCTGTACACTGAATAGACATTTTGGAACCGTCGGTAGTGCGAGAGCTTTTTGTAAACGTGCGGATATCTGTAGTATACAAAACTACGTATATTATTCAGCTGATAGCAATCTCTTCTGTTCAATAAAACGAATCAAATGAAGCCGTTTGATCCGGCAGTCTTTCAGCTGCTCCCCCATCTCATCGGTGTTCCCCGAGGAGCAACAGCCGATGCCGCACTGGTCGACCAGTGAGGGGTTTTTATTCGCTTCATGAGAGATGTGATGTTAAAACTGCTCAAACCTCCAACTCTAATGCTAGGTTGCACAAAGCATTGTTAGAAAATCTGATTTGACAAATGACCTTAGGTTGTGACCGCACATATTTCTACATATGAAAAGCATTGTAGAATTTTAAATCGATCTTGCTCGAAAAATAATTCATCGATTGAAACGATATTTTTTTAAACTAGGTATACATGTATTTAACATAGTTTTTTGTACAATTTCCACTTCGAAACAACATTTTCCTACGCGTATTGATCAATATTTAGGTTGAAAAGCGATCTTTTTCTATGCAGATCAATCATTTGTTTTTGTGTTTTTGATGTTTTAAGGTACGTGCAGTATGGAGCTGGGATTCTAGATGGTAGCGTAGATCATAGCAGGGCTTGCTTAAATTAATTCATTGTTATATATGCGAGCATACACAACGAAGCAGTGAGTGTAGCAGGTATAAGCGCTGTTACAAGAGCTGCTAGATACACAAATGTATCTCAACATTCTTTCAGCGCGCTGACTACTACAATCAACGTGTGACAACTGTCAAATGGCCGTTACAAGTTTCGCAATGGATGTGACTAGTTTAATAAATGAAATTTTGCTAGTTTTTATTTAATTTGTTGTGAGTTTTTTCTAAGACGTATTTAAAAGAGTCAGGTTCCATACGTAAAGATTCAAAAAACCGGTTTGGGTAAAATTTTAATTCATGGTATAAATGATTAAATTCGCCATGTTTAGATCGTTTTCTATTCATAGGGTGGACATGATAGCTCCTACCCAAATTTGTATTTAAATTATAACACTTTGTAGCAGAAGAACACAAATATTCGTCTTCACTATCTGACATTTCAAACGCGACTTAAGCTTGTATCAATGCTAGTATCAAAGCTTCGTTGTGCAAACCTATAAGCGCTTATAATTTCAGCCACCATCTAGCATACATGCTACCATCTAGAATCCCAGCTGCGTACTGCACGTACCTTTACATGACAGAGGCTTTCACAACGATATTAGACTGTTCCTGCGTTATAAAAACTTTAATTATATGATCACAATCTCAGGTCATTGTCAAATAAATTTTTTTGACAATGCTTTCTGCAGCCCAGCATATGTGTCCGTAATATGTACCTATCTAATACATATCTACAATATACACAATATCTATACTAAAAGATACGATACAAAAAAACTACAGATTCAATTTTATGTCCGTAACAAAAAATTTCAAACACGAATGTTCCAGAATATTATAATATATTATTTAAAGAATATCGGTACGGTTTGTTTTAAGGTTGGCTCTCTCATCAGCGGTACGCAACTTCGACGTCACAGCGACGATATACAAATGAGAGCAATCAGAGATGAGTTTCACGTCTCGGTATCTTGGTTAAAATTTGAAATAATATGCAGAAAGTTAATTTTTCTAGTATGCATTGTCGTTACGTCATTCGATGGATGTTCCTAAACAGTAATGCTTAAAAAACATTTATGCTGTGTATACAGGGTGTCCCAAAAAGAATGAGACATAAAGTAACAGCTGATTCCTTACAAAAAAATATTGCGATAGACTCCAACATGTCTATTCCGAAAGTTGATATTAAAAGAGATATAGGGTGTCAAAGTTTAATTTTTATTTTGATCATTATGACGCGGCATTTTAATAAGAAACATTGAATTTTTAAATAAAACTGTCAAAATTACCATGATAACGCCGCGCCGGCGCCGTTGTTTTCAAAACCACCTATGTTCATTTTCAAAATTTGCCATTTTAAACCACATTGCATCGATTATTTTAAGTGCAAAAATATCTTGAAAAAGGTTACTCCTATCCACTTTTACAAAGTATACATTTTTTACGTAAAAATAACGGAAAAATCAATTTTTTAATTCAAAAAAATAGTACGAGTGCGTACAAAAAAGTTATGACAATTTGAATGAGTGAAAAGGTGTGTAAGTGGCGCCCCCTACAAGTAAGAGCCATACCAAGGTCAGATTTGAATTTCTCATGTCAAAAAATCCCCATATACCAAATTTAATTAAAATGCCTAAATTATTTTAAAAGTTATTTAAGAAAATCAAAAATAAAAATTAAACTTTGATACCCTGTATCTCTTTTAATATCAACTTTCGGAATAGACAAGTTGGGGTCTATCGCAATATTTTTTTGTAAGGAATCAGCTGTTACTTTATGTCCCATTCTTTTTGGGACACCCTGTACTTGATAGCGAAAACATTGAACTAATAATCAAATTATGAAAGAATTGCCTGCGTCATTTTTAGGCTCGTTTTAACATCCTGTCACTACTCGTCAGTAATACGCATCTAGACATACAAACTATTTTCTGATATAGCACTGTAACGTGACGTCATTGGGTGTTTATATTTAGCGTTATTTGCTATTATGATGTATTAAAATGTTCAGTAGTTATAAATGTAAAATTTTTTCAAGTTTAAATGTTCCAGCGACATGAATATAATAAAAATAAACAATAAAAAATCTTTCTTGTTTCTTTATTTTTCAAAAAGACATTTTCATGTTTGCGTTTAACGATGGACGCTTCATATCGTTTAGTAACAGGCTTTTAATGACGTCATTAGGCCTTGTATATTTACAGGGAATATCTGGCAATAATATTATATAACAAGGGTCTCAACTAGGGTTACACTGATGTTCTTAGCATCAAGCCATTTATGCAATAACAGTAAGTATAAATAATCACTGACGCTTACTTATCCGATACAGCAAACTTTTCCAGTAAGTATTATTATTATTAGACAGATAGTTTTTAGGTTTCAGTATATAGAATGATTGTGTTATTTATCCTTAATTACAGCTTGCCGACGTTTCGACCAATATGTGGTCATAATCATGGCCTATGATTAAAAATTACATGTGAAAATTATTAATCTAGTACAATAAAATTATAACTTATGTTAATCTACTTACCACATATTGGTCGAAACGTCGGCAAGCTGTAATTAAGGATAAATAACACAATCATTCTATGTACTGAAACCTAAAAACTATCTGTCTAATACATTATATATAGTACAAAAATATATCGAAATTATTATTATTATTATTGTAGATTATAGACGCGTTGACAACTCAGGTCATTAGCGTCTTCAACAAAACAATTAATAATCTATTTGTGTATTACAATCTGCCAGCCGGCATAGACAAACCGACTGGTACGAGCTCGGGCTCCTGGGAACGCCAATTCCCAAAGAACATAGGAATGCCATTGCGAGAACAACTACATTTCAATGTTCCCCCTGGGGGATCAAGTAAGTATTAATTAAACATTTTTGGAGGCAATAAAAAATCAACCTACTTAAATCTGATATATTGTCGAGCGTGTAAGGATGCTGTTTAATTGTTTATATGACGTTTTTAATGGCTCCTGTATTACAAGCCCTCGGTTTCCAGGTCTAATTTAAGAAACTGCAAAAATATCAGTTGGAGTTTCAATTCATTATTAAAAAAATAATAAATTGAAAATAAATAAAATATTTTGGTTGCTTAAAAATGATAATAGTTTAAAGTTCGCACTATTCAAGTTTTTTATAGTTGCAGTACACTGTAAGAAATAAGAAGGCCGATTACATAGATTATCGATGGTCCATTTGTAGCCGCAGTGATTAATCTGGTAATAGGCACACAAAAAGACAATGTCGTCGCAAATAGGTATCACCTGCACATTGCGTAGATTCCATAAAAACACATTGCAAATGCGTGGTTACTAATTTTACATTAATTTGTTTTGTATTCATCCATTTTATATATGTAACTATACATTTTATTTTGTAATTTTTACACACTTTGTTGGAATATTACACAAATTATTTAATTTTAATTTACTTTATGTAAAAATCACAAATTTGTTTAACTATACAGTAAAAGTCCAAATTTTTATGAAGTTTTCTGTGTAAAAATAAATAATAATGTAAAATCACTTAGAAAATAGAGCGAATTCTACCTTAACTTTCAAAGTATTTTTATATCCATTTTTTACAGTGTAGTAAACGAAAATGTGATTTCTGTATTTTTATGCTCTTGCATAAATACTCCAATATTTTTTATCTCAGTAAAAAAATACTAGAACTTTGTATTTCAGTTTATTTTTTTATGTGAGGTTATTCCCATTTAAATTGTTAATTTTCGTAAGTTGGCATTATTAAACAACATTTTTACGTTCACATCGTAAAAAAAGTAATATTCACAGAGAGTTTGGAATTACAAATCCTACTATATTTGCAATATCTTTATTTGCACATTTTTTTTATTAAAATGGGCTTACAACGAAACAATGTTACATCTACAAAAAGCAGACATAATGTTAAAATAAATTTAAATTAAATTAAAAGATAAATTAAAAATAAATTTAAAAAATGGTCATGTGCGAGTCGGATTCGCGTGTAGAGTATTCCGTACTATTAAGACTTAGGACTTTAGTTTAGATTTTCCTGTAAACTATGAGTGAGACTCTATATTCCCTATTTTTGTCAAAATTTTAGGCTGAATAGTTTCAGAGATAAGGAGGAGGAATGCTCGATTTTCGTATATTTTCTTTAATATCTTTTAAATTATGCATTAAAAATTCACAGATTTCGCAATCCTTGCAACCATCGAGGACATTGGAAATGATAACAGCGTATATGAAACATAATTAACTGTTTATTATACACACACTATTTATCAATGCACTGTTTAGTTTTGTCAGGAATAACCCTATTATTCTTCTGTTATATACGCGTTCACTTTTGCTTGATTACTTAACTTTTAAATGGATTTTTCTACAGTATTTATTAACATTTGCTCAAAAATAACACCGCAGATCGTCGCAAATACCTCTCAATTAACTAGACATGATATAAAACACATTTCGAAAAAATTGCACTTGTTCAATTTTGCATGATTGCTCCTCACTTGATCGCGACACCGTTGTCTTTCGGCCTTGAACGAAAACTCGTAACTCTGCCCCCATATACGAACATAAACATTTTCAATGTTAAAAATTATATAAAAAAAATATATTTGTATTTCTCATAAAGCGCCCATTCATCTAATATGTCACCTGTTGTATTTGAGTTCCTCTATTACAAGTCTCCAGTTTCCGGGTTTTAGCCCGAGAGCTGGTAAAAGTGTCAATTGGATTTTCAATTTATTATTAAAAAAAATAATGAATTGAAAATATGTATTGATACTAGGCCCAAATAACCTTAGCTGTTGGTGGTCTTTAAAACACATTTTCAATTGATGTATTTGAAAGAAATATTTTTTTTTATTTTCTAATATTATGCTGTTTCTATAGCTATCTCTGTTCTGAGATTCTATGTCATGTTCGTGCCTAAAAAGTACGCTCATAAAATACAAAAAATGATTTTTCAAATGAAAATATTGTGCGATTTCGTTGTATATAAATTGGAGATTTTTTACAAATTTTTTTATACATATTATGCTAAAAGCACATCAAAACATAAAAGCATAATATCTACTAGGTATATAGGTATGTAGTATATACAGCCAGCGTTTTAATTGCTTTTCCATTTTAGAAAATGTTCCGCGTTATTACCTATCTCTGTCAGTCTGTCACTATCATGCCCGACGTTAAACATCATAGCGCAATGAAACGGTAAGCATAGCTCCACCTACATTAACCCTCCTATGTTCGATGTGAAATAACATCGATGTGAATAACATCATTATTCAAACAATACTATTATCAGAATAAAAACAGAGTCGTCCTATTTGTAACATATTATTCACATTATCGACATCGTTTTAACCGACTTCAAAAAAGGGGGAGGTTCTCAATTTGATGCGTATTTTATATGTATTGATTACTGAGGAAAAGCTAAAGCGATTTTGATGATTATTATATATATAATAATATAAAACTTTATTTTTCAAAGAATAATAAAAGAATAGAGATATTACAATATTTTTGTTTACAGTGTACCATAACAACCAACTGCGTACAGTTTTGTAAATCAGCATTATTAAACATGTTTAATAATTAAGTTATTTCTTTGGGAAAATTTGAAAGAAAAACCCAAACATGAAGGTGTTCGTGAATGCATTGGAGCGCTGATTTTAGATGATTATTAACTTCCCATTGGAAGTTATTGTAATGGGTCCGAAAATCGAAATCAAAATGTATAACAAATTTTTATGTTTCAAGGTCACTACACTATTTTTAGAAAGATGTCTGTGTGTATGTGTGTGTACGTATGTACGTACGTACGTATGTGTCCATTTCTGTCTAAGACGAAATCTCGAGAATGAAAAATGATATCGACTACGTTATAGGGTGCCAATCGACGCGTATTAACGTAAATATGATCTGAAAGAATTTTTTTCAAAATCGGTTGAGCCGTTCTTTTTTCTTAACCAAATAGACTCCAAAAATGTAGATTTTACACAATATCTCGAGAATAAAAAATTATATCGACTTCGTAACTCGTAAGGGTGTCAATCGAGGCGTGTTGACGTCATTTTGATCCGACATAAATTTTATAAAAATCGGTTCAGCCGTTTTTTTTTAAATTATTGTTAAAAATAAATAATAATTATGTTTTAATGATTAAAATGATTACTTTTCTGTGTAATATCTAATTTAATTATTGTTATTAAATATTTATCAAACTGGGAAGTTCGTCAAGTCCCTCAAGGGTCGCACTTTAGTCCTAATAAACGACTCACCTCACGGCTTGTTTTGATTACAAATTACTACAGTCCAGTTATAACATCAAATAAATAAAAAAACCGGCCAAGTGCGAGTCAAACTCGCGCACCGAGGGTTCCGTACAATAATAAAAATAGAGAATTAGGAAGGGGTAAAAAATTAATAGATTTCATTTATTTAAGCTTGTTTTTAAAAAAAAGTGTAAAGGCCAAAAAAACTTATAATAAAAAAAAAAGTTTTTTTTACTCACGTTTTATTTTGTTCTAGTGTTTCAAAATTTTTCTGTATCAGATTTATAATTAAATTAATTTTTAAAGTGTTGCTATATAACCGTATTGCTATAAAGTACTACAGACTCATATAAAGCGACTAGCATCATCGTAAAATCAAATAAACAATAATTTATTAAAATTAATTGCTTATTTAATTCTAATTATTATTTGCCAGGATTCATGCCACAACAACACACAATCTGTGAAAATTTTAACTAACGACCTCTTACTGATTGTGAAATAGAGCTTTGTGACAGACGGACGGACAGACATCGTAGGCTCAGTAATAGGGTTCCGTTCGGAGGTATACGCAACCCTAAAAAACTAATTCGGATATAAGTTTGTTCTGATTTGATACTATTTTACAGCACACCACAGCTGGTAGGTACTCAAAATTCCACTTGTGAAAAAATACAGTCTCTTTAAAAAAAAGTTACATATTTCATGAATACAAAAAGCTCCGCATTTTTGAGGGTGTTGACATTTATGACCACTTATATTTTGAGCTTTGCGCATTTCGTATTTTTCCAAATAAATTGTTACTCTCTTTTACTGCTAGTATATCGATTTTTGAAGCGAAGCTTTTTTACGGACGTTGTGCGCTTGGTCGTAGGGGAGTAAACAGAGTAAAAACGTGATCGTCACCGCTTCCATTATTATTATTTTCGTGATATTTTCTAAAAACTGGCTGTAAATAGTTTGCTTATACAGGGTATACCACAGAAAACCGAACATAGGGAAAACTCCGTTGTGCAAATTAGTTAAGATCAGTGATTGCTGTGCCCTTTTTCATGCTTAAAACCATGATAATTAATTTAGTTGAGTTAGCCATGTGTTTTCTATTTTTGTCATGCTACCCATTTTGTTTATGTCTTCCCTGTTGCACTCATTTATTAACTTCCCATTGGAAGTTATTGTAATGGGTCCGAAAATCGAAATCAAAACGGAGAAAAAATTTTTATGTTTCAAGATCACTTCACTATTTTTACACTATTTTTAGAAAGATGTCTCTCTCTCTCTCTGTGTGTGTGTGTGTGTGTGTGTACGTATGTGTCCATTTCTTTCTAAGACGAAATCTCGAGAATGAAAATGATATCGACTACGTTAGGGTGCCAATCGACGCGTATTAACGTAAATATGATCTGAAAGAATTTTTTTTAAAATCGGTTCAGCCGTTCTTTTTTTAATTATTGTTAAAAATAAATAATAATTATGTTATGATTAAAATGATTACTTTTCTGTGTAATATCTAATTTAATTATTATTATTAAATATTTATCAAACTGGGAAGTTCGTCGTGTGGACCTCAAGGGTCGCATTTTAGTCCTAATAAACGATCCACCTCACGGCTTGTTTTCTATGTTCTCAATCCTGTGATACACCCTGTATAACTGAGTAGTAACCTCCTTCAATCTCTTTGTCAACTATATTTGAATCTAACAGCACAGAGATGCGCGTTGATAATAAGATCATGTCCGCTGGTCAGAGACAGCTGTGAATACAAAGAACGATGTCGCCAGGACAAAGTACGTACCTACTGCATACTTTGTTCAACCGAATTCACAAATGGAGATGTTCTCACAAAGTCACTTGGTCGGAATAAACTCCTTGGTTCCAGTTTCGACTGCAAATGACCTGGGTACGTTTAAACTATATTGCATATCCTAATAGAATGAGATTAACTTAAATAAATATTAGTAAAAAAAACTTTTTAGAGACAAGCTTTTATTCAAATGCACTAAAAAGGAAAAAATAATTTTTAATAATTTAGGTTCATATTATTATAAAAGCGTGGGTCGCGAACTCTGATAGTTTATTAATCACGACCCATGGTTTTATAATTATGAACCTAAATTATTAAAAATTATTTTTTCTTTTTTAGTGCATTTAAATAAAAGCTTGTCTCTAAAAAGTTTTTTTTACTAATATTTATTTTGTTCAATTTAGTCTTTCAAAATTGTACCTCCTTTTGACACCCGTAGGGGTTGAATTTCGAAAAATCCTTCCTTAGTGGATGTTTACGCGTATATTAACGTAAATATGATCTGAAAGAATTTTTTTCAAAATTGGTTCAGCCGTTCTTTTAATTCTTAACCAAATAGACTCCAAAAAAGTATATTTTACACAATATCTCGCGAATAAAAAATTATATCGACTTCGTAAGGGTGTCAATCGAGGCGTGTTAACGTCAAAATCGATTGAGCCGTTTTTTTTAATTATTGTTAAAAATAAATAATAATTGTGTTTTGATGATTAAAGTGATTACTTTTCTGTGTAATATCTAATTTAATTATTATTATTAAATATTTATCAAACTGGGAAGTTCGTCGTGTGGACCTCAAGGGTCGCACTTTAGTCCTAATAAACGATCCACTTCACGGCTTGTTTTAGCATGAAATTGTCCAGCCCTGTATTGTTATAAGTTTAAGACACTCATGCAGTGACCCCATTTCTGTTGGTATTAGAAAAGACAACAGGTGCGAACTGTACGATAAGGATATCGAATATAAAAAGTAATGATTTACTAGTCTAACTAGTCTAGTTAACGGCAGTGTTTGCACTGAAATATCGAATAAAGTACTCTGAAGCTGACATAATTCTGTCCCCGAACGTGTTCTAAAGGCATATCTCTAACATCAAAAGAAATGCATTTTCAAAAGAATAAAAAAAGACTTAAATTTACCATGTGCATTAACGATTACAGAACTGGAAAGATTTATAAGTACAGTCGCGGACTTAAAAAAGTTTACACCTGTATCATTTAATTACCGGTTTTTTTAATTTTTGCATATTGTAATTTGGCTTTTGATAGTAATGTATCAATTACTAAGGTTACATCTTAAAAATTCAATAAAAAATTATTATCAAAACACCTCAGTTGTTTATGATACAATCCAAATTAGTCAATATTATTCAATTAAAACATAAAAAGATTTGATAATATTTGATACTAACAAATTCCTTCCTCTAATCTTGCAATAATTCTTCTTTTTTGTTCATCATTTTAATAATTTCGAGGCATTTAAACGACAATTATTTCTTTTAATTTTTGACATTTATATTTATCTATTAAAAACAAAATTTGTTGCTAAGCTACTGACTTTTTGTGAACTTACACAGAAAAACTCAAGTGTAAACTTTATTAAATCCGCGACTGTACATTAAAATTTTTTATGCTTATTTAAAAAATAAATATTTGAGACATCCAATGACGTCAGGTTACAATGCAATATCAGAATAATTTATTTATTAGTGTATTTGCCATATGGCACATACACTATTGGCGTCGGTCGGATGGCGGGACCTAGGGGTCGGACCAAAATTTCTCGACGTTTCATAGCCTCCTGAACACTTTGGCACCATTTTTGGAAAAGTCTGTTTATATATGTATATATATATATATATATATTTATATATTTATATATTTATATATATATATATATATGTGTGCGGGCTATAACTTTCGAAAGAGTTAATTGATTTTGACGAAATTTGGTAGGCACGTTGAAATCCATCACCGCACGAAGCCTATTTAAAATGGGCCCAATCGGACTATTTTAAGGGTGGTTTTTAGGGGTTGAAAAATGTTTTTGGGCCCAAAAATGCCGAAAAAATTCTCAGAATTATTTCAAAATTGAAATTTAACCTTTTAGTAAAGATCAAAATGTGCTGCTAAAATTTTAATAAAATCGGCCCGACAGGACCGGACTTACAAATTTTATGAAAACACTAGTTTGCGGATAGTGCTTTACTTACTGAAGGGTGTATTTAATTTGGTACCGAGGTTGCATTGATAAAAATATTGAAATTAAGAAAAAGAATATTATTTTAAGGGATGTATTAAGGGGTTAAATTTTTTATTTTGTTCAAAAACAAACTTAAGTTCACATAATAAAGCCACAATGCCAGTATTAGCAAATACACTATATTGTCGGCAGGGTTTTGGCACTGCGACCCGAGTTTTTTAACTTTCGTTATTTTTAGAACATGAAATTCTGCTGGATGCAAACTTTTATTTGAAGAATTTTTGCCTTGCACGTTAAAGTCGTATGTTCGGTAGTCACGGTCATCATTTTTAACCGACTTCAAAAAAGGAGGAGGTTCTATAATATTCAAGACCTATGTTTTTTTATGTATGAATGAACGAATGTGTGTTCACCGATTTCTCATGTATTTGTGAACCGATTTTGATGAATATTATTTTATTTAATAAGGCATACATCCGGGGTGGTCCCATATAAATTTTACTTAAATCGGTTCAGTAGTTTGACTGATTTTAATATAAAGTGGGTAACGGACTATAATATCGTTAAGGTAAATGTTAGTTATTTAGTAATCAAATATCAAGACAGTTAATAACGTGCCAACTACGTATTGTAAAGCCACTAAAAAGTAAAATATAAAAAACTTTTTATTTTTAACAAAAAAAAAACCTCCTTTCAAAAAAGCTACTAAAAAGAGGAAACTAATAAAATTTTGAGGTCGGCGTTAATTTAATAAAATAAAAGTAGGTAGATATAGTTATTGTAACAAAACTGTTTTCTTACGTGGGTGGAATAAATTATTTATTTACAATAAATAAAAATATAACAACAAATCAAATACAATAACTGTATGTCAATGCTAACAATCAAACGATAATAATAACGAACAGTGATTTTTAAACGAACTGAAGCACTTTAATCACACTGAACAATTTATATGCTGTATTTATTTCAAATCGACACTGTCACAACACTCTCTCACGGTGACTGACTCTGCTTATATAGAGCTAGCAGCTTAACCCCGCACGCCCGCGCGCTTTCCAGAATATTCTGGTGGTTACCCGTGTCTTCGATATCATGCCACGCCTCACCATTGTTACTTGTTCTCGATGCTTCTATTGTCGCCAGCGGCGTAACATCTGGGGTTTTCCTACATTATTAAATTTTATTATTTTCCTCTTTTTAGTGGTTTTTTTAAAGTTTTTTTTTGTTAAGAAGTTTTTTATTTCCAGTACTGTATGTTGGTTGTACCTAGGTACTGTACAAGAGCGTTAAGTATTTGAAGGATGCATTTTGATGTTTGTTCTTATTTTTAAAGAAAAAAACTATAAGAGATACTTTTTAAAGCTTTTGGCTGTCCGTACGTCACTATTCTGTAGAAACTTGGATGTAGAGTCAAAAACTCTTATCATGATAGCTTTCTTAACTTACTGACAAATAAGTAAATAATTTTTTGGTAAAATTTTGACTAAGTTCTGCTCTTCTTTATGTAGTTGGTCAAAAATTTTTTTTATATAACTATTATAGTAAGAATAACTCGCAGATGCATTAAGAAAGTTCTGGACTCTGGCTTGTAGATTAACAAAACTTTTTTATATCCGATCTCGGACCTAAAAGCCGTTATAAAAACTATTCCAGCCTCGCGATTATTTGAAAATATTTTAAGTGACAACTAGCAATATATAAACAGAAAACTATCCTCTATATCAGGGATGGCGAACCTATGGCACGCGTACCATAGCGTGCCATAGCTGTGGCACGTGACAGAATATTGTCGGCACGGCATTGATGGTATCAAAATAAGTAATAGTATATTGCATTACAAGGTAAAAGCTTGGCGTTTGCAACCAGTGTGAAGTTTGCTGCCCGAGGTACGAGGGCATGCAACCACACTTGTTGCAAACGCCAAGTTTCACACCGAGTAATGGCATATTATTTTTCACAACAACTCTATTGACAATTAGATTTGAAGTAACTACCGCTTTTAGGCGAGGGGAAAGGACTTGAGATGAGGAATGCAGAGAGTAACTTCCGGTAGAGAATACTTTTATTTATTTTATTCTTGTTTGTCAAAATAACTAAACCAGTCATTGTAAAAACTAAAAAGAAAATAGAGAAAGAGCTAACGACGAATTTACTTTACTTTACGCGGACATAAAAATGCGTGGGCAGACCCATGAACTCACTAGACAGGGACTGAGGGAATGGAAGATTTGGCACCACGACGAAGCTGAAATTAGTAACCCTTAGCTCTTAGAAAATAAAATGCTTCAAGGCTACTAAGAGGCCTTCCACAACCCTAAATTCACCCACTCATGATGAGAATGAATTGTTGGAAATTCAGACATGCGCATTTTAATAAAGCATAGTGATACAAAAATATAAATTGATAGGCAGTTAAAAAATTATTACTAATGAATATGTTACGATAGCACTCACGCAGAATTGAATAATGATGATAGGTCATGTATTATGTGATATGATCCAGGTGGAGCTATTTAATATTTATTCAACTGTTATGGCGATACTTAAAAAATGTTTGAGGATATAGTTTGAAATTTATGTGTCACAGAACAAAAATTAAAAATATTAATCATAAAATCCAGCGATAATATTTATTTATTTTTTAATTAAGCCATCGTTTTACATTTAAATCTGCCACATTAATCGATTCTCATTTATTTTGATTTTGAACACTTGAACAATTATAGGCATTAACATAATAATAGTCCCTATTATGATAATTACTATTAAGATAAATTAATAAGATTTATACGGCTGAATTGCAATTGAAAATTTTTCGTTGGAAAGCAGCCAATTATATAATTGTATCGAAACATATTGGAAAAAATCATTTTACCAACCATAGTCACTTTCATGATGAGCTCTCGCTAGTACGAAGATTCACTTCTACAACCTAGCTATATTGAATTAATACTCGCATGTAGTGAAAATCTAATGATTCCGAAGCATATAAGGAAAATATTAGTTTGGTAATCATGTCACGGTTGAGTACTGTAAGCTCATTCCGCCGCGAAAGTGGAAAGGTTCAGGTTAGAATCCTGACTGTGACTATGGTTGGTAAAATGATTTTTTCCATATGTTTCGAATCAATTATATAATTGGCTGCTTTCCAACGAAAAATTTATAATTATTATTATTTGGCAACTACTAAGTTTTTATATTTATTGTAAATTATAGATGCGTCGATAACTTAGGTCATTAGCGTCTTGATTATACATTAAATAACAACACACTTAAAACTAAATGACATCACAAAACATCCATGAGCGGCGGTGGGATTCGAACCCACGACAGTCTGTTTCAGAGGCAGCGACGCTAACCACTGGACCACGCTGTCCTCGCAACTACTAAGTATAAAAATACAGGGTGTAAGTGGTAAAACCGAACATAGGGAAAACAACTTTGTAGTAGGCTATGAGCCATAAGAACCAATGTAAATATGTAGATGTTTTGTTTTTTTTTATCAATTTTCAGGTTCCGAGCAAGGTTATTAGAGTACAGGTTGCCTCATTCCATCTGACCAATCAGCGTATATAAGCGCGGGAATGCCGTCAGCTAGAATTTAGTTTAAATCAAGTACAAAAATTTTTGAAGATTATGCTTATTTATATTAGGTGCTTCATGCAGATTTTTTCTTAAAATTGTCAGGAGACAATAAATAGAAGAATAGATGTTAAAAAATAGGATAATTTTTATTTTTATTACAAAATTTAGGTTTTAATATCTATAATATAAACAAACAAGAAATTAAATGATGCTCAAGAAATGGCAGATCTTGTTAATTACCTATTTTTTTAAATTTAAGAAACGAATAGAATTAACTAAAAATTTTGGAGCATACAAGTAATTCAAGAATTACAAGGCGCGATATTCATGTAGGTATTGTGTGTAAACGGTTTTACCGAACATAGGGAAAATAACACTAAGAAGATCAATTTTGTAGTAGGCTATGGCCATAAGACCTAATGTAAATATGTATTGGATTACATAGAAAAAATAGTGCAGTGAATTTTTTAAACAATTTTCCATAGCAACGGTTGACTATTAAGCGAAACTCGGAACCAGCTAAAAAAAAAGTCTTGAGGTGTCGTAAGATACCCGACAGAAGCTATGTTTCTTACGCATTGTATATAAAACCGAATTTATCAAAGATATAAACAATACAAATAAAAAGTTATTATTTGACTGCCATTTTGAAATCTGACGCCATTTTATTTTTTTGTGTCTTATTAAACTCTCAAATATCCATTTTCAAAAGGATCGGATAATTTTTACAAAGAAGTATATACCTATGGCCGCCATTTTAAAATATGACGTCATTTTATATTTTTGCGTTCTATAAAACTCGTCAATATCTATTTTCAAAAAGATCAGATAATTTTTACACAAAAAGTACATATTGCCGCCATTTTGAAATCTGACGTCATTTTATTTTTTTGTGTCTTATGAAACTCTCAAATATCAATTTTCAAAAGGATCGTATAATTTTTAGAAAGGAGTACATACGGCCGCCATTTTTAAATCTGATGTCATTTTATTTTTTTGTGTCCTTTGAAACTCTCAAATACCGATTTTCAAAACAATCGGATAATTTTTACAAAAAACTACATTTGGCCGTCTTTTTTAAATCTGACGTCATTTCATTTTTTTGTGTTCTATGAAACCCTCAAATATCAATTTTCAAAAGGATCGGATAATTTTTACAAAAATGTACATACGGCCGCCATTTTGAAATCTGACGTCATTTTATTTTTTTGTGTCTTATGAAACTCTCAAATATCAATTTTCAAAAGGATCGTATAATTTTTAGAAAGGAGTACTACATATTTCCGCCATTTTGAAATCTGACGTTACTTTCTTTTTTTGTGTCCTATAAAACTCGCAAATATCAATTTTCAAAAGGATCGGATAATTTTTACAAAAAAGTATATATAATGGCCGCCATTTTGAAATCTGACGTTATTTTATTTTTTTGTGTCCTATGAAACTCTCAAATATCAATTTTCAAAATTCTTACAATTCTTACAAAAAAGTACATATGGCCGCCATTTTGAAATCTGGCACCATTTAATTTTTTTGTGTCCTATGAAACTCTCAAATATCAATTTTCAAAAGGATCAGATAATTTTTACAAAAAAGTACATATGGCCGCCATTTTGAAAAATCTGACATCATTTTATTTTTTTGTGTCCTATGAAACTCTCAAATATCAATTTTCAAAAGGATCGGATGATTTTTACAACAGAGTACATGTGGCCGCCATTTTGAAAAATCTGACGTCATTTTATTTTTTGGTGTCCTATGAAACTCTCAAATATCAATTTTCAAAAGGATCGGATAATTTTTACAAAACAGTTCATATGGCCGCCATTTTGAAAAATCTGACGTCATTTTATTTTTTGTGTCCTATAAAACTCTCAAATATTAATTTTCAAAAGAATCGAATAATTTTTACAAAAAAGTACATATGGCCGCCATTTTGAAATCTGACGCCATTTTATTTTTTTGTGCTTTATTTCCTTAGTCTGATTTTATAACATTTATCCGATCCACTGAAACGTTACCGGAGAAAGACCTTTTGCCTGTGAAAATTCAAAAGTACGATTTGCACCCGGACGAAAGCCGGGCCGGTCAGCTAGTTATCATAATATTGTATTGTCACCGGAGCTACACATGTGTGCAAAATTTCAACTCAATCGGATCACGGGAAGTGGGTGAAAATTCCAAAGTACGATTTACACCCGGACGAAGCCGGGCCGGTCAGCTAGTTACCATAATATTGTATTGTCACCGGAGCTACAGATGTGTGCAAAATTTCAACTCAATCGGATCATAGGAAGTGGGTGAAAATTCAAAACTACGATTTGCACCCGGACGAAAGCCGGGCCGGTCAGCTAGTTATCATAATATTGTATTGTCACCGGAGCTACACATGTGTGCAAAATTTCAACTCAATCGGATCACGGGAAGTGGGTGAAAATTCAAAAGTACGATTTACACCCGGACAAAACCGGGCCGGTCAGCTAGTTACCATAATATTGTATTGTCACCGGAGCTACAGATGTGTGCAAAATTTCAACTAAATCGGATCATAGAAATTGGGTGAAAGTTCAAAAGTACGATTTACGCCCGGACGAACCGGGCCGGTCAGTTAGTTACCATAATATTGTTTTGTCACCGTAGCTACACATGTGTGCAAAATTTCAACTCAGTCGGTCGCAAGATTTGTAACAAATATACGGAATCAAGCTAAATTAAACCATACCGTTTAAAAAACAAAGCATCTACTACCTACTTACTTTTGCGTGATGCCAGAACATACGTTTTTATTTGAGAATCAGTTCGGTTGCTTTTGCGTGATGCCAGAATATTTTAAAACTCGCAGTCGCATAAGAAGTTATTTACTTAAAAAAAAATCATATAAATCGGATCAGTGGTTCTTGAATTATAAGCGTACAAAGAGACATACAGACAGAGAAAGTCAAATTGTTCGGGAAGGTATGAACGTCGAGAAATTTTGGTCCGATCCCTAGGTCTCGCCATCCGATCGACGTCGATAATTAGTTACACGTCATTTTAACTCAGTAGGCCAGGGTTTTTAAACTTAAATTCAAACATCAGCAGTCAAAAAATTGAATAACTATATTAAAATAATGCAATATAAGATAGAGCATACGCTATCTTCCAATATCCATATCACACTGTGCAACAGACAAGGACAACCGAAACAAGTTCGCGATTTATTAGATAAAGTCGCATTTATTTAGTTTAATAATCATATAAATCTGTATAAAAAAACTGTTTTGACACAATATTATACATGAAATCTATCTAAAATTTTCTGCTCTTTCGTTTAAGACAGGTTTCGAATCGATCTGACTTAAATTGAGCAAACTATAAGCAAAAAACACCGTTTTTTCTAATTTGCTCCCCTCTGGGGCCAAAATTCAAAAATCGGGCGACGTTAGGATCAAATAGACCCCGAGAGGAATCGAACAAAAAAAAGTTTTTGAAAATTGGTTCATCCGTTTGGGCTGTACGCGTGACACAAAATAGCGTGACAGATTCACAGATTCACAGATTCACAGATTCACAGATTCACAGATTCACAGATTCACAGACAAAGCGAGTGTATATAGGCGCTTCTAGCTTCGCTAAGATCGCGCCTAACAAATTGATAAATTAATTATTTTATCTTTTATATTCACAAAATATTAAAAATAACCACAAAACACCATAACACTTAACAGCTATCGCAAAATTGACAACTTATCATATTTTTTTCACTAACAGAAGAATCATGTTTCTATTAGGTATTGAAAAAACATATCACACTACCATGGTTACTGTGATTTTCATTTCCAAAAATTAGCAGCGTCCGTCTGATCTTTTCTATTAAAGTGAGTAAGCATGGTATATTCTGAGTGACGTCATCCCCCCCACTACTATCTATCGGAATGAGGCAACCTATACTCTACTCAAGGTTAGTAGAGTATAGGTTGCCTCATTCCGATAGATAGTAGTGGGGGGATGACGTCACTCAGAATATACCATGCTTGCTCACTTCAATAGAAAAGATCAGACGATGGACGCTGCTAATTTTTGGAAATAAAAATCACAGTAACCATGGTAGTGTGATATGTTTTTTCATCTGTTAGTGAAAAAAATATGATAAGCTGTCAATTTTGCGATAGCTGTTAAGTGTTATGGTGTTTTGTGGTTATTTTTAATATTTTGTGAATATAAAAGATAAAATAATTAATTTATCAATTTGTTAGTTAATTCTTTTCGTTTCTTAAATTTAAAAAAATAGGTAATTAACAAGATCTGCCATTTCTTGAGCATTATTTAATTTTTTGTTTGTTTATATTATAGATATTAAAACCTAAATTTTGTAATAAAAATAAAAATTATCCTATTTTTTAACATCTATTCTTCTATTTATTGTCTCCTGCCAATTTTAAGAAAAAATCTGCACGAAGCACCTAATATAAATAAGCATAATCTTCAACAATTTTTGTACTTGATTTAAACTAAATTCTAGCTGACGTCATTCCCGCACTTACGCTGATTGGTCAGATGTAATGAGGCAACCTGTACTCTAATAACCTTGTACTCTACTAACCTTGGGTTCCGAGTTACTCTTAATAGTCAACCGTTGCTACGGAAAATTGTTTAAAAAATTCACTGTACTATTTTCTATATGTAATCCACTGCATATTTACATTAGATCTTATAGCTCATAGCCTACTACAAAATGTAAATGTTCGCAATGTTATTTGGCCTGTGTTCGATAAAACTGTTTACACACTGTATATACACGTGTTCGACCCGACGGAAATGGTATAAAACCTGTGCCTTTACCCTATTTCAAGCTTAGAAACACTGATCCTAGATTGGTCACTTGTGCTTGTTTAAATACATAGCACTTGACGTTATAAAACATGGCAGGTTTATGTTTGGTAGCCTATAAAAACAAGTGGACAACTTAAAGTGCTAAATATACATTGTAACTCTTAGTTACGAATGTAACAGTAAGAGAGTACCTACTAGAGATATGGCTGTTTATGTTACGTTACAAAATTCCATGGGCGTCGTTTGGCGAAAGAGGGCAGAGTAAAACGTTTGCTGACTTTAACAGTCGCGAAAATGGAATAAATTAGAACCTATAATAATAAAACAACGAACTTAATTTTGTTCAGAGTATTCTCTATACCGGAAGTTACCACCTGTTATATGTTGTCATTCATTTAGTAATGTTTTATAAAAAAATAATATTCTTTATTAATATTCAAGACTAGCGGCCCCGTTCGGCTTCGCCCGGGTGCTAAGAAAGTCCGGGTGCAATACACTACTCACTCGCTTTGCTCGTTCGTTTGATTATCATAAATACACTATACTCACTCGCTCCGCTCGTTCGTTTGAATATTATAATTACATTACTCACTCGCTACGCTCGTTCGCTATATATATTATAAACCTTCCGTGAAAAATTATCTAACTGATGGTGAACACCGCATCAAAATCCGTTGCGTGGTTTAGGAATTATATTACTCACTCGCTACGCTCGTTCGCTATATATATAAACCTTTCGGGAACAATTCCGTCATACATGATTTTTGCGTAACTTTAACCGTTTACGCAGCGCACGCAACGGAAGCTCTTAAAAGGAATAATTTTTTCCGTTTTTGCAACATTTTTCATTGATGCTCCGCTCCTATTGGTCGTAGCGTGATAATAGCCTATAGCCTTCCTCGATAAATGGACTATCCAACACAAAAATAATTTTTCAATTCGAACCAGTAGTTTCTGAAATTAGCGCGTTCAAACAAACAAACAAACAAACTCTTCAGCTTTGTAATATTAGTATAGACTCTTTATTAATATTCAGGATACAATATGATTCACAGGTTCAGTTCAGCCGCCATGCTTGTCTTTCACCCTTGACTCTCAACTATAAACTAAACTTTACACTGACCTTGTCTTCTTTCCTCGCGCCTAAAAACGGTTACAGCTCTCCCTACGCTATTTTTAAAGCTAAAGGATTCGGGTAAACGCCAAATGAAGGGCCAAGAATCACACTACAGATCTTACAGGCGAAAAATTAAAAAAAAAATCCTGGAAAAACTTTACACTTTTTAAAAAATACGTAATCTTAACACGTAGCAAAAACTTTTTTTCAAAAAATTCGCCTGTAGAATCTGTATTGTGATTCTTGATCTCTCATTTGGCGTTTACCCGCGAACTCTTTAGTTTTAAAAATAACCTCGGGAGAGCGGTATCCGTTTTTAGGCGAAGGGGACAGGATTTGTGATGAAGAGTGCAGATGTAACTTTCGGTAAAGAATACTATTATTCCGAAATATTATGAACCAACACCCGTCTGTTTATCAAAGAAACCTCCTTCAAAAAACCACTAAAAAGAGGAAAATAATGAAATTTTGAGGTCTGTGCCAATTTAATAAAATATGAAGTCGGTTAAAAAGTATAGTATAGTGATTAATATCTTCTTTTTAACCAACTTCATATTTTATTAAATTGGCACAAACCTCAAAATTTCATTATTTTCCTCTTTTTAGTGGTTTTTGAAGGAGGTTTTTTTTTTGTTAAAAAGTTTTTTATTTTTTACTTTTTAGTGTCACAAAGTGACATTTACCTTAAAAGAATCACACGCCGTTACTCACTTTTATTAAACCGACTTTCTTACGCTGTTTGATATGTCAAACGTGACATTTACCTTAAAGAATCACACGCCGTTACTCACTTTTATTAAAATCAGCCGAACTACTGAACCGATTTTGATGAAATTTCTATGGGACCAATCTGAAAGTATAGCCTTTCAAATAAAGAAAATTTTTTCAAAATCGGTTTATAAATGACTGAGTTATGAGGTAACAAACATAAAAAAAAAATGCAACCGAATTGAGAACCACCTCCTTTTTTGGAGTCGGTTAATAAACTTTAGTAACCATCCAACCTATTTTCTTGAATAGGTGACCCTGTAAGACTATAACAGTGTTTATGGAACATTAATGTTCTTATTTCAACGCAAATAATTCCCCCTTAACGGCACCCCTGATGCCAAGCTCTAAATATATAAAATACATATTAAAGATAATACGCCGACAATGTTTTTATAAGTTCTGCACTGTAGAAAACAGTTTCCAGTGAATTATTTTCTAGTATGTTCTGTTTCAAATATCATGTTTATTTATTAAGCGAAGTTACCGAGCGAAGTAGCTTAGTGGTACAGCCTTCAGAAGGTAAAGGGTTCGAATGCCGGCGGGGGCAGGACTTTTTGATGTGAAACATCTTATGTCGGGCTATGAACAGCCGCGTGAGGGGAAATATGCAACGAAATATTTGGTCCGCTCCTTCGCTGCTGTTCTCCCCACCACTGCGGCACTCTCTCTCTCTCTCTTGGCTCAGGCGTGCACTGTAACACACGCGGTGTTACAGTGCAGTATATAGGATTACGTCAGCATGACAGTTAGTTGCTGCTTTTGAAAAAATATATACTACTACATAGAGAATACCACCGAGTTCAATAACGTTTTCTTTGATGCTTCACATCTGTCGGGGGTCCCGAGACCCACACCCTTTTTTTTTAAATAATGAATGAAATGATGATACTACTACGCTTGTGTTACGTAACCTTAATGTTTGCAATTATGTAGCTTAATATTGCATAATATTTTTAACGTTTATTGATTTATAATCAGCTATAAAGCGTACCTATATTATGGTTGTTTAAAGTAGGGAGGAATATTCATTTGATTAATAATTCAACAAACAAAACTCATTTTGAATGCACTTAGTCTCGATAAATTTTGTTCTTGTTTGAATATTTCTCGGTGTGAATCTTTTCTTACAAACCGTTCTTTCACCGCTGCTTGTTGAGTAGGGGTGGGCGATATTTAAAGATTATCTAAATTAATAAAACTAAGAAAAATCGCAGGATAGTGGACAAAATATTTGATTTATTAAATGTACAACGTATCATCTATAATCTATAGATTTAGACTTTTTCAAGTACATACATAAAAATAACAATATTTATGAAATTATTTTGTCCACTATCCTCCGATTTTTAACATTGGAAATGTTTATGTTCGTATATGGGGGCAGAGTTACGAGTTTTCGTTCAAGGCCAAAAGACAACGGTGTCGCGATCAAGTGAGGAGCCAATCATGCAAAATTGAACAAGTGCAATTTTTTCGAAATATGTTTTATATCATGTCTAGTTAATTGAGAGGTATTTGCGACGATCTGCGGTGTTATTTTTGAGCAAATGTTAATAAATACTGTAGAAAAATCCATTTAAAAGTTAAGTAATCAAGCAAAAGTGAACGCGTATATAACAGAAGAATAATAGGGTTATTCCTGACAAAACTAAACAGTGCATTGATAAATATTGTGTGTATAATAAACAGTTAATTGTGTTTCATATATGCTGTTATCATTTCCAATGTCCTCGATGGTTGCAAGGATTGCGAAATCTGTGAATTTTCCGGAATTTTCTTAATTTTATTATAATCACGATGGACACGATTTCTATTATAAATTATCTAAATTAGCAGCATTTAAAAAAATATCGATAAAATTGATCTATATATTATAATATAACAACCGGACCCGGCCCGGTGTCGCCCGGGTGGTATGAAATTATGATTTAATAGCGGTAACGGGCGGTAACCCATTGCTTCGCTCACGTATATTTAGTTAATTGTTAATTTGTTATCCTCCCACGAGAATCTCCCCCCCCCTAATTTGCTATCCCCCCTCGAGACCTCCCCCTGCGTAGCTTTCTATTAGTGAAAGAACTTTTAGAATCGGTTTAATAGTACCAGAGATAAGAATTTATGATTTATTAGCCCCCTCCGGAAGTTTCTCCCCCTACCCCCTCGCGAGAATTTCTCCCCCTGCGTAGCTTTCTATTAGTGAAAGAATTTTTAGAATCAGTTTAGTAGTTCCAGAGATAAGAATTTATGATTTATAACCCCCCCCCCCGATTATCGGGATCAAAACTGTCCTATCTCTCAAGTTGGAGCAAACAATACACATTTACAAAATTTCATTAAAATCGGATGAGCGGTTTCGGAGATTAGCGTGAACGAACATCGTGACACGGGATTTAAAAAAATCCTTAAATTCGCAATAAAAAATATTGAGGGTCACTTATTGGGATAAAAACTGTCCCATCTCTCAAATTGGAGTAAACAATACACATTTACAAAATTTCATTAAAATCGAATGAGCGGTTTCGGAGATTGGCGTGAACGAACATTGTGACACGGGATTTTTATATTATACTAGCGGACCCGTCCTGGCTTCGCTCGGGTGGTATGAAATTATGATTTAATAGCGGTCACCCATTACTCCGCTCACGTATATTTAGTATAGCTGATCCGGCAAACGTTAATAATTTCTAGGAATAATTACATTACTCACTCGCTCGTTCGTTTGAATTTTATTAATACAGTACTCACTCGCTTCGCTCGTTCGCTTGAATATTATAAATACACTACTCACTCGCTTCGCTCGTACGCTTGAATATTATAATTACATTACTCACTCGCTTCGCTCGTTCGTTTGAATTTTATTAATACACTACTCACTCGCTTCGCTCGTTCGCTTGAATATTATAAATACACTACTCACTCGCTTCGCTCGTTCGCCATATATGTATTTTTTAAAGCTTAATATAAAAATCGCGATTAAAAATCAGGGGTTGATCGTATAAGGGTGAAAATTTAGAGTTGTATGTATTTTTCAATGCTGAATCATAAAAAAATTAAAACAAAAAGTTTTGTCAAAAAAATAAAAAAAATTTTTTTTGGGTGGACCACCCTTAACATTTAGGGGGATGAAAAATAGATGTTGTCCGATTCTCCACCCTACCCGATAAGCACACAAAATTTCATCAAAATCGGTCCAGCCGTTTCGGAGGAGTTCAATAACGTACACCGCGACACGAGAATTTTATATATAAGATTAAGATAATTGATAAATCGAATATATGACATCCTGCAATAGAGGGTAGGCTAAATTATTTTTTGCCATACCCGCCGTAAAATAGCTGCTTTACATGCATGTATGTATACATGTAAAGTGACCTGTGACAGGTCGGTGTGCGCGAATATATCTTTCTCACACTAGTGTGGGAAAGCATTTACATAATGATTTTTATGTTTATTCGCCCTGATCCGCCCGTTATTACCTGGTGACAGCTACTCTCGGCCTACTATAGAAGTGAAGTTGGCGACACAAAATGAACTGTCAAAACATTTTGAAAATATGTACTGAAAATGAAGTAAAAAACAGCTAAAAAAATTGAATTGTGTTTTAAGACCACCAACAGCTAAGGTTATTTAGGCCTAGCACCAATTCATATTTTCAATTCATATTTTCAATTCATTATTTTTTTTTTAATAATAAATTGAAAATCCAATTGACACTTTTACCAGCTCTCGAGCTAGAACCCGGGAACTGGGGACTTGTAATAGAGGAACCATAGCAACGCTATGTAAACAACAGCATTGCTACACGCTCGGCCATTCTCAAGCCCTGAAAAACAGCTATTTTATAGTGGGTATGGCCAAAAAGGGTGTGGGTCTCGGGACCCCCGACAGATGTGAAATATCAAAGAAAACATTATTGAACTCGGTGGTATTCTCTATGTAGTAGTATATATTTCTTATACCATAAATATTTTTTTTACCATAAAATTTTAATTTATTCATTATCATCGCATGCAACAATTGAAACTGTAGAATTTTCTATTTCATTTTCTAGCATAGTAACAATTGGCACCCACTGTAAGATTAAGACAGAGCCTCGCCTCGTGTTATATTTATACGCACTCTCAAAAGCAGCAACTAATTGTTATGCTGACGTAATCCTATATACTGCAAATTAAATAGCCGGAAGCTATTTGTTTTAAAAAAAATGATTTATTAAATTTAAGTTTCTTATAATTAAGATTACAATTTGTTTTCTTTTATAATTATGATTACAGTTATTTCTTAACTTTATAACTTGTGAAGATACTTTCTTAGAAGTATGTTATTTTATTATTTGTTTTAATATAACTTTAATATTTATTATTTTATGTATTGACAGATTAATTATGAATATGTGTCATATGCATTGACACATATACAAAGTACCAGGTGTACGGATAATTAATTGTCCCGTTTCATTGTCTGAAACCCTTTTTATAACTTATGAATACATAAGGAGATGAGAGGGGTAATCACTATCTTCCTCGTATTCATATTATCTTTATTTTATGTGTGGGAGTTATATATGCAATATTACATCTCCCAACCTTAGAAGATTTTGTCCCAAAATCTCTTATTTATTTATTTTGATATATTTTATTTATTTTTATTCTTGAACATTTTCTGTTATTCTAGTTGAAAGAACGGCATTTAATTTGCTTTTAAATTTTTGTAAAGATTTTTTCTTGTCATTTCTTCTATAAATATAGATAGCAATGATACAAATTATTGAAAAAATTATATATACATATGTAGGAATATATGAATATTTTTGGAATGATTCCCAGTAGCTTAAATTAATATTTGGAACTTTTTCTAGTTCCGTGATTTTCTCATGAAGATATCTCAAATCAAAATTGTTTAGCTTTATTTGTTTAGTTACAATAGATTTTTGATCTATTATATTAGGCAAAATTAATTCTTTCTTGAATTTCTGCGTTTCAAAGTTAAAATAGGTAATAACATTTATTGTCATATAACAATTTATAGGTAAATCAATAAGTGATTTATATTTAATTACAGGTAAAATTAGTGGACAATTTGATTTTACAACAATAGGTTCTACAGGTAGAGCCAGATAATGTCTTTCGTCCAAACTTTGAATTATAGATTCTTTATGATTTGAAATAACTTTAACAAGTTTACATTCTGTTTTCTTATGACTAAGTACATTAAAAATACAATCGTTGCTTTCCATTAAATTTAGGTTGTTACAAATATGAACAGAGCCGTATTTATTACACTCTTGATTTATATACCATCCATTATTTTGTCCAGCTATGTAAAAAGGGTGAATTATATCTAGCATAAAATTTTCATTATTAGGTATAGCTATAAGGTGGTATAACTCATATATTTCTGTACTCACAAGTGGTATAGTAATTATGAAATTTATAGTAGTATTTTTAATAAAAATCTGAACTGAACTTAATTCGTAATAATAAATTAACTCATCAATTGGAAAAGGTAATGAATCTGGTCCGTAAAGACTTACAGTTTTTTCAAGTATTTCTTTGAATTGAAATGGTTTGACAATAGATGTATGCAAAAATTTAGATCGGCCAAATGTAAAAGCTGTTTCCATTTCATTTAACAGGTGATATAATTGATCTAACTGATTTTTAACATTTTGTAAAAATTCTCTTTTGAAATAATCACTTTCTATTTCGTTAATTTGTTTAGCTAATTTGATTTGATTTTGAGTTAAATTTTTCATTATCAGTTCAAATTCTTTTACAATATTTAAATTTAAAGACATTTTTGTTTGCAACTGAGTGTTTAATTTATCTTGATTTTCTTTTAGTAACTTAATTTGTGAATCGTAAAATTCGGCATCGTTCGAATCTAGATTACCGGAAATAAATTTTATTACGGTTCCTAGTCCATTAATTAGTCCTCTTTTTGGTCTACTAGTGTCAGGTTTCATTAATATGTTATTATATTTCTGTTGTGTAACTTTCATGTATGTAAAAATGTTATTGATTTCGTTTTGATAGTTGTTTACAGTTACAGGTTTATTTGTTAAGTGTAGAGTTTGATCGGTTTCTTTTAAAAAGATTTGTAATTTTTTCTCAAGATTATTAAGTATGTATGCTATGTTTTCTATGTCGAAATAATGTATAAATGAGTGAGTGTTTTCTTGTATTCTGGTGGTACCGAGTGAAAATGGTAACACGCCTGGGTTATCTTCTATATCGATGACTCTAATGTTTTTAGACGCATTATTGTCCCGAGGTAGAAGGCTGATTAATATCCTGAAATTTTAGGGGTCTTTTTAGCTGTTTTTTATGATAAGGACCTTTTGGAGTGTCAACTTTATTTCCTAAATCTCTGGTTACCTTCTTTTGTGTAGCTATAGGCATTTGTTTTTGTCGTGTGGACCTTAATAAATATGCATTTTGGTTAGGTTGAAAAACAGGTGGATTTTGTTTATTTTGATTTAATTTTTCTATTTCATGTGTTTTTTTGTTAGTAACTTTTTCGTGTATTGATTTGTATAAATCTGTGGTGAGTTTTCTGTGTTGGTTAGTGTAATCTTCATAGTATTTCTGATAGAAATCTAATTCGAATATGTCACGTGTGTTTATGTGTCCATATAGTAATTCGATCGGTTTATATTTAGTGGTTGAATGTATTGCATTATTATATGCTAATAAAGCATAAATCATTTGCTTGTTGGGAGGCAGATGTGACTGAGTATCATTTACAATTCTAAGATGTTCGATAAGCGTGCTATGTAATCTTTCGATCATGCCATTGCTTTGTGCGTGTCTAAAAGTTGTAAAATGAAACTTAATTTTATGTGTATTACAAAACTCTTTGAATAGTGTGTTATTAAATTCGTTATCTGCAATGATAGTACACGGAGTAGAAAATAATGAACAATGTTGGATCAAATTTTCAACTGCTTCAGCAGAATTATGCGTTTGTACAGGATAGGCATTAGAAAATTTAGAAAAAGCATCTATTATGGTTAAAAATTTAAAATTTCTATATTGAAAATAATCAATATGAACGATTTCAAATGGTTTTGTAGGATAAGGTGGGTTGTCCAATTTTGGGTCCATAGGATTTCTTTCGTACTTACATTTTTGACATAATTCGCAATTATTTATAAATTTTTCGATTTTTTCAAACATTTTTGGAAAATAATTATCTCTTTTGAGACGTGCAAGAGTTTCAAGAATACCTCTGTGATTGTTCTTTATTACGTGATAGTATTTTATGAGATTTTCCTGTTCTTGTTCGTCTTGTATATCTATTAACATATTTGTTGATTCTATAATTTTGACTGTATTATTTTTGAAAGTTTCTTGAACGAATGTTATAAAATTTCGATAATTGTCTAGATTTTTTTCTTTTTCTACAAAATATATACCAAATGTTTGCTTTGGTGCGAGATACTGTTTGAAAAGATCTAAAATATCGTTTTCGAACTTTTCATTTGAAATTCTACAATTAATACGTTTTTTTGTGTGTCCGTGTAAATAACTAATTTGGGGTTTACTGACTTTTATTGGTGTAAAGTTTATGATAATTTGTTTGGCATAAAAATTAATGGGTTTTTTATCATTAATAGGGATCTCAAAAATCGGATTCTCTAAATCTGAATGTATTGTACTACAGTTATCTATGTCTTGTCTTTGAATGTTTTGCCTTTCAGCTAGGGGTTGGTTGTCAGTTTCTGAGTCGATTGAACTTTGAGAGTTATTTTGTCTTTCAGCTAATGGTCGGTTATCAGTTTCTGAATCGATTGAACTTTTATTGCCGCCATTTAAGGTGTTTAAAATTTCGTCTAATTCTTCATTTTGAAGTTCAGGTAGAGTTTCTGGTGGATTAGGGATGAGTGAAAGAACGTCAATAACATCGGGGTCGTTAACTAAAATATTAGTTTCGATTGGATTGGGAATTCGAGAAAGAGCATCTGCGTTGCTATTTATTTTACCTTTTTTGTAAGTAATTTGGTAATCGTACTCAAGTAATTTGAGTCGCCAACGAACAAGTTTACTATTCGGTTCTTTGAGGTTAAATAAATATTGTAACGGCTTATGGTCTGTTACAAGAGTAAATTTTCTACCAAAAACATACGGGCGAAACTTTTGTGTGGCCCAAACTATTGCCAAAAGTTCTTTTTCTGTTGTAGAATAATTTTTCTCATGCTCATTTAATGTACGTGATATATACGCTATTGGCTTATCAGAGTTTATAGTGCCTTGAGATAAAACTGCACCTATTGCATAATTCGAAGCATCGGTTGTAATAATAAAAGGTTTTGAAAAATCTGGATACTGTAAAAGTGGGTCGTTAGTTAAAATATTTTTACAGAGTTCAAAACAATTTAGAAATTCTGGACTATGTACGACTTTTGTGTTTTTCTTTAATAAGCTAGTAAATGGTTTTGTTAATTTAGCAAAATCTTTAATAAACTTTCTATAATATCCGAGCAGTCCTAAAAATGCTCTTATATCTTTTTGGGATTTGGGTAAAGGATAATTTTGTATGACTTTTAATTTTTCTGGATTGGGTTTTATACCTTCTGGAGTTATTAAATGACCAAGAAATTGAACTTCTTTACATAAAAATTCAGATTTATCTAATTGTACTTTCATGTTAGCATCGTGTAGGCGATTAAAAATTTGAGAAAGATCTATTAAATGTTGATCTAATGAGGCTGAAAATATTATAATATCATCCATAAAAACACAGCAGATATTTTGCAATCCGCGTAAAATATCGTCCATGACACGTTGAAATGTCGCTGGTCCATTTTTTAAACCAAACGGCATACGTACGTATTCGTAATGTCCTTGTTCTGTGCTGAAAGCGGTTTTAGGTATGTCTTTTTCAGATAATTCTATTTGATGAAAACCTTGTGTAAGGTCAAGTGTTGTAAAATATTGACATCTACCTAAACGGTCTAATATATCCTCAATGTTAGGAAGTGGGTATTTGTCATCGATTGTTTTTTCATTAAGTTTTCTAAAGTCTATAACTAGTCTCCATTTTTGTGTTTTAGTAGCGTCAAGTTTTTTTGGTACTATCCAAATTGGACTGGACCAGGGAGAAAAGGATGGGCGTATAATTCCTTGTTCTAATAATTTTGAAATTTGTTTGTCTGAAACCCTTTTTATAACTTATGAATACATAAGGAGATGAGAGGGGTAATCACTATCTTCCTCGTATTCATATTATCTTTATTTTATGTGTGGGAGTTATATATGCAATATTACATGCACTGTAACACCGCGTGTGCTATACTGCACTGTAACACCGCGTGTGCTACAGTGCATGCTTGAGCCAGTGCCGAAGGAGCAGCGAAGGAGCGGACCAAACATTTCGTTGCATATTTCCCCTTACGCGGCTGTTCACAGCCCGACATAAGATGTTTCACATCAAAAAGTACCATAAATATCTCGTGCGTACTAATATTATCGAAATACTCAAAACTAATTGGGACACAGTGTACCTACTTTATGTGCGAGAGCACGGACGAACGTTGATCTGCATAGAATGATTTTTGTTTGTTTGCTGCCAGACTCCACATTGCGTTATTTTAAAATTTCAGATTTGTTGACAGTTAAAATGGTAAATTCTAAGAACTGTAACAATATCAAACGCTCGATATTTGTTTGCTTTTTCATTGTTTGTTTTTTATGGAACGTATGTACATAATTACACGGTATATATAATATTCACTAGACAGTTTTTTTAATCGGTGAAAAAACTCTATCTGTCTACATTTTTATTTTCAAACTTTTATCTTTTCCATTTTGATATAGGTAAGTATCTACCTATACAATAGATTAGGAAAGGAAGGCGTGGCGGAGACGCAACTGTCTCCTTCTGAGTCACAACTGTCTTCTTCTAACTAGAAACGTACGTTCTGAATTAAATTTCCCGGCGCCTTGGCAGGACAGCTGTCAAGTTTCATTAATTCTACTGACATAACTTCATTTTTTTAAACACGTAGTCGTCGTTAATAATTAAAGCAATTTGTTATCGTGTATAATTGAATGGACTACTCTCAGGAAAATGGTTCATTCACTGCCTATGAAGGTACCAAAAATTGAAAAAATAAAAATTCAGATTTACGAGGTACTGACTTGAGACCATCGCTATCTAAATCTCATAATCTTTTTCGTCGTTTGTCGCTTGTGAAAAAGTAATGTAAATTGCCAACCTGATATTTTGTATTGACATATTATAGTTCCGTAGGGCATGCCGTATGTCCACTGACGACACTGAAGTCCTGGGGGAATGCGACAGCTACCAACCTAATTGGCGTTTGCTAGTTATCTTGGAGCAAGAATCCACGAGTCATTTATTTATATTATTACCTATATAGTTAATTTAGATTTTTTACGTTTTCATATAGCAGATATTGGAAAAAATAGGTGTCTGTATCGCGGGTACAGACATAATATGACTTAAATATCATTAAACACAACTAATTGTTTATTTATCTTATAAAATCAAATGTTCGTAAAATAACTGTAATTTTATTTTTTTATATTTTAAATTGTTATCTAATATCTATATATTTTCATTATAAAAACAAGCCGTGAGGTGGGTCGTTTATTAGGACTAAAGTGCGACCCTTGAGGTCCACACGACGAACTTCCCAGTTTGATAAATATTTAATAATAATAATTAAATTAGATATTACACAAAAAAGTAATCATTTTAATCATTAAAACATAATTATTATTTATTTTTAACAATAATTAAAAAAAAAAACGGCTGTACCGATTTTTATAAAATTTATGTCGGATCAAAATAACGTTAACACGCCTCGATTGACACCCTTACAAAGTCGATATAATTTTTTATTCGCGAGATATTGTGTAAAATCTACTTTTTAGAGTCTATTTGGTTAAGAAAAAAGAACGGCTAAACCGATTTTGAAAAAATTTCTTTCAGATCATATTTACGTTAATACGCGTCGATTGGCATCCTAACGTAGTCGATATCATTTTTCATTCTCGAGATTTCGTCTTAGAAAGAAATGGACACATACGTACGTACGTACGTACATACGTACACACATACACCCACACACATACACACAGACAGACATATTTCTAAAAATAGTGTAAAAATAGTGTAGTGACCTTGAAACATAAAAATTTATCATACATTTTGATTTCGATTTTCGGACCCATTACAATAACTTCCAATGGGAAGTTAAAAATTTATACCTATATTAACAGCCTTCGGGATTCGAACCTGGGTTTGGCGTTTGTACCTGCCGGCAGACTAGTACTTTACCACACAGCCACCTGGCATATCTCAACATAGACTTTAACATAAATGTACATGATGTGTTCTGTTTTACATACAACTACTTCCTTCTATTTCTTTAACATCTTATTTCTCAAATTCCACGCCAGTATGAGACATTCAACCATAAATTCGAGCGAACGAGCGAAGCGAGTGAGTAATGTATAATGAATCATAAATTATAGCGAAGGATATAATGAGAATGTTAATTTAGCAATCATGTCACGGTTGAGTATTGTAAGCTCAATCCGACGCGAAATTGGAAAGGTTCAGGTTAGAATCCTGACTGTGACCACTGGTTGGTAAAATGATTTTTTCCAATATGTTTCGAAACAGTTATATAATTGGCTGCTCTCCAACGAAAACATTTTTCAATGAGTATATAATGTATTAATAAATTATAAATTTATAGCACCCGGACGAAGCCGGGCAGGGACGCCAGTAATATTACATTTTCATAGTTGAGTCTTCTTGCATGCAAAATGTTATTTATACACGCCAATGCAATGTTCACGTTACGGAAAAAGCATACTTCAGACGAATCAGAGCATGATGAAAACGCTAGCTAAGTTCATATGAAATGAATAACTTAAAGCTGTACTGTGTTTGTATAGAAATATGTGTAAGTAAAATATATCTAGTTGTTTATCAAGCCTGTATACCTACAAGTTATGTAAATACAACAATATACCTTGCTTAAGGCCCCTGTTCAGTAGAATGTTCTACAAGTATAGAAGTGACAGAATATTATCATAACTGCTTCTTATCAACATTGTTCCAATGTAAACCGAAACTTTCTTTTTTGAGGTTGCCGTTTTTACATTTACTTCAAAATAATATACGATAAAGATTAAAAGAATAAAATAAAAATTATTTAAATAAAAAAACAAATTAATATACCACCCGCATGCAATGATTATTGCATAGTTCATCTAAGTCATTAACAATTTAAAAAACAATTCAAAAAATTCACAGATTTCGCAATCCTTGCAACTATCGAGGACATTGGAAATGATAACAGCATATATGAAACATAATTAACTGTTTATTATACACACAATATTTATCAATGCACTGTTTAGTTTTGTCAGGAAAAACCCTATTATTCTTCTGTTATATACGCGTTCACTTTTGCTTGATTACTTAACTTTTAAATGGATTTTTCTACAGTATTTATTAACATTTGCTCAAAAATAACACCGCAGATCGTCGCAAATACCTCTCAATTAACTAGACATGATATAAAACACATTTCGAAAAAATTGCACTTGTTCAATTTTGCATGATTGCTCCTCACTTGATCGCGACACCGTTGTCTTTTGGCCTTGAACGAAAACTCGTAACTCTGCCCCCATATACGAACATAAATATTTCCAATGTTAAAAATTGCAGTGTTAAAAAAACGCATGCATGACAAGAACTGCGATAAGATATTAAAATATCTCAGATATAAGTACTTGTCATTAATGTGAATTGAATTTTGTTTCAAAGACCACCAACAGCTAAAGTTATTTGGGCCTAGCACCAATTCATATTTTCAATTCATTATTATTTTTTTTTAATAATAAATTGAAAATCCTATTGACACTTTTACCAGCTCTCGGGCTAGAACCCGGGAACTGGGGACTTGTAATAGAGGAACCATAGCAACGCCATGTAAACAACAGCATTGCTACACGCTCGGCCATTTTCAAGCCCGTCATTAATGTGTCCTATGGAAAAAGGTACCCTGAACCGTTTAGGCCCAATCACAAGTTCATATCTCTTTTAGACAAAGGCTTCAAATTTCGTCGGTGGTTAAAAATATCTCAAATTATAGGTACTTGAAATAACTAAATTAAAAACACAATATTAAGAGAATCTCAAACATAGATAGAGTAGGGGAGTCATAGGCACACCTGTAAGTGACAGTGTTAGGTTGAAAAAGAGAGATAGAAAACGGATAGGTTCTCTTTTCTTTGTCTTCTGACGCATTTGTGAATTTAAAAATTTATAGTAGGTATATTGTTAATTTACATCTGTAATCATGGTTACGTATTTGTGATAGAAAACGATAGAAGAACACGTCAATTCTCCATCTCTATCTTTTGCACCGACACTTTTTTTGGGTGGCTTCCCTCCTCTATGATATTTCTATAATATGATCTCAATAACGTTGTTTAATGCAAGTTTATTAAAAAGTTCACCGCAGACTACTTTAGATTAATGTAAAAGTTTTTGAAATCTAACTGATAAAACTAATAATACAATGTTTACTCAATTCAATTATATTTCAATCTGAAGTAAAAATCTTTTGATATTATGTAATGCAGCTGACGCGACTTCTTGTGGAAATGCATAATTAAAAATATTGTTACAAAACTGTTTTCTGAGTTGGCGGAATAAATATTTATTTACAGTAATTAAAAATACAATAACAATAAATGCAACAACGAAAAGTCAATTGTAACAATAAAAAAACTTAAACGGTAATTATTGAACTAAACGAGTCACTTAAATAACACTTAACAAATAACTATATATACAAGAATTATTTATTTGTAATTATTTATGTCACTGTATTTATATATCAGATTTATTTATTTCAACACTGTCACAGTACAATCTACACTGACTGATTCCCGTTGACTGATCAATATTTATATCACTGGTCCGCTTGATGGTACGGCTTACCATTCACTGACTCGATTGCGTGACACCGTTGACTGACTGCTTTACTCGTACCGGCTTGTTTATATACGCTACGCGGCCCAGTCTAGTACGTTCTCGTATTCTCTAGCGTTGTCTAGAATCTTCGATGCCATTCCACGCTTTGGTACTATGACCTTTCTTTCGCGTGGTTTCTATTGGAGGCACTGGCGTAACATCTTGGGGTTTGCTACAATAGGTTAGATGTTGTCGAAAAAATTGACTATATTTCAAATAACAAAATCATATGTAATCGATACGACAAGTAGACTAACGCTTCTTGGCGCTCAATATATTTATATCGAAATAATTCAATCCTTTCATCTACGTTTGATATCCACTAAATTTCTTTGGTTTTTTGTTGGCACGCCATGGCTACAATGAACATTTAAAAAAAAAACTTTTTAACAAAAAAAAAACTTTTTAACAAAAAAAAAACTTTTTAACAAAAAAAAAACTTTTTAACAAAAAAAAAACCTCCTTCAAAAAGTTACCAAAAAGAGGAAAATAATGAAATTTTGAACTCTGTGCCAATTTAATAAAATATGAAGTCGGTTAAAAAGAACGATATTAATCAGTATAATCAGTATACTATACTTTTTAACCGACTTCATATTTTATTAAATTGACACATACCTCAAAATTTCATTATTTTCCTCTTTTTGGTGGCTTTTTGAAGGAGGTTTCTTTTTTGTTAAAAAGTTTTTTATTTGTTACCTACTTTTTAAAGGCTTTAAAATACGTAGTTTAGTCGCTTGCAGATTCACTTACTTAACTGACTTCTTTCGCTGTGTGATGTGTCAAAAAGTGACATTTACCTTAAAGGAATCGCACGCCGTTACTCACTTTTATTAAAACGACTTTCTTATCATCGTATACTGTGTGATGTGTCAAAAAGTGACATTTACCTTAAGGAATCACATGCCGTTACTCTCTTTTATTAAAAATCAGCCGAACTACTGTACCGATTTAAGTAAAATTCATATGGGACCAACTTCGAGGTATACCCTATCCAATAAAAAAATGATTTTCTAAATCGGTTTATAAATGACGGAGTTCTGAGGTAACAAACATTAAAAAAAATTCAACCGAATTGAGAACCACCTCCTTTTTTGAAGTCGGATAATAAATATGGCACGTACATGTGAAAAGGTTCGCCATCCCTGCACAAGACAGTTGTATAAAAATTGACACCTTCATACATTATAACTTATAAGACATTGTTGAATATCAAATTGTTATTACAAATAATAACAAAAAAAAAACCTTCTTCAAAAAACCACTAAAAAGAGGAAAATAATGAAATATTGAGGTCTGCGCCAATTTAATAAAATATGAAGTTGGTTAAAAAGTATAGTATAGTGATTAATATTTTCTTTTTAACCAACTTCATATTTTATTAAATTGGCGCAGACCTCAAAATTCCATTATTTTCCTCTTTTAGTGGCTTTTTGAAGGAGGTTTTTTTTTGTTAAAAAGTTTTTTACTTTTTACTTTTTAGTGTCAAAAAGTGACATTTACCTTAAAGGAATCACACGCCGTTACTCACTTTTATTAAACCGACTTTCTTACGCTGTCTGATGTGTCAAAAAGTGACATTTACCTTAAGGAATCACACGCCGTTACTAACTTTTATTAAAATCAGCCGAACTACTAAACCGATTTTGATGAAATTTCTATGGGACCAATCTGAAAGTATATCCTTTCAAATAAAAATTTCCAAATCGGTTTATAAATGATGGAGTTCTGAGGTAACAAACATAAAAAAATAAAAAATACAACCGAATTGAGAACCACCTCCTTTTTTTGAAGTCGGTTAAAAATTAATAGTGCGATAGACTAGTAGAGTTTTCTTTATGTATTAAGCGATTTGGAAGATGTTTTTAATTTGTTCTCTTTGTAAATTTTCCAACGTTCAGTCGCTGTAAACAGGAAAATGCATAAGTTTTTTCAGGGTTCCGAGCAATTAGCGCCTGTGTAAAAGAAGCCAAGCGTAAACGACACAGTCCGTTATTCTCTGATATAGGATTGTTTATTTCATTTTCAATTACTCGTATATAATATGCGGGGTGCAAACGAGATGATTAGTTCTTTCTTGTTCACAAAAGTCCAGTAACTGGGGTGGTTCGCAACTTCTATTTGACTATAGCACCTTATTTTTACTTCCCACCTCTACTATGGTAGGGAAGTAATGGATTTAGTCCGAAAAAAATATTTCGAGATTTTAACAGATCTTCACGTTTTGAGACCCTAGCAATCGTTTAAAATCATTTTCTGACTAATGTCTGTATGTGTGTGTATGTAGTCAATTTTTCGCCTTCGATATCGTAAAAACGGAACAACATACGGCCATGCCGATTATTCTATTGTGTTTATCAGCCTTTAACTTACATCTGATTAGATTTTGAGTCAAATCGGTTCAGTGGATCCTGAGATATTACAAAAAACGTTCTCAATGTCTCGTATTAACATAGGTAAAAAAAAATATAAATGAATTCTAGATGTTATAATATGAAAAAAATGTAAATATTTTTTTCCTCTAAAATGTACAGTTTTCGAGAAAAAAATATTTTACTAAAAAAAAGAAAATTGTACGTAAATCAAGGTAACCATGATTTTTGCTATATTAAGCCATCAGTAGATCACCAAACAAAAAAGAGGACCATGCTTTTTTTCAAAGAATAAAAAAACAGTGTTTAAAAAAATTGTGTTTTAAAGACCACCAACAGCTAAGGTTATTTGGGCCTAGCACCAATTCATATTTTTAATTCATTATTTTTTTTTTTAATAATAAATTGAAAATCCAATTGACACTTTTACCAGCTCTCGGGTCAGAACCCGGGAACTGGGGACTTGTAATAGAGGAACCATAGCAACGCCATGTAATCAACAGCACGGCTATTCTCAAGCCCAAAAGAGTGTTTATTTTTTGCAAATATTTACTAGGTGGGAAATATAGAACTGGTCATCAGTCGATTTTTTTTCTATAAGAGTTAGTTAATTTGCTTCTAACGATTGGACTAATACAAATTATAGGTTGAGAATCACAAGTCCTGATGGGAGACAGCGTACGAAGACAAAAAGTGTAAAGCAAACATACAAAACAACTCACGTTTTATGTACTTTGTTGGCTGCTCATTGAGATGAATGATTATACACTTACAGTCAAACTGTAAATAACAGAATAATATAATATTAGAAAAAAGACAAGAAAACTGCTGTCACTATCGTGCAGTACTTTTATTATCTATCTATATATTTAAAACACAAGCCCTATTTCTCTAGACAATCCGCCAGCAACCCCTGCTCAACCGATTGACATAATTTTTTTTTTAAACTGAGTCCTTTAGTCCACAGATATGTTATCGCTATTTTTTTTTGGTGAAATTTCTTTAAAAGGGGTGATTTCAACCGATAATAGTAAAAATGACGAGGGGGGCAGTGGGGTGAAGAGAAACGTAAACAGAGAAAATCCATCGGCATTCACGATACATGAGTGTGAGAGAAATGCAAATATGTACGCATGTCGTGGATAGGCTATGCAAACAATAAACAATGAAACATCTTAAAAGTTGTACATTTTAATTTTTAGAGCCCAGATTTTAATAGGGTTATATTGACAAAATTTCCAAAAGTATTTAAAATTAAACAATAAAGATGTATATGTACGTGCAAATTTTTTTTCTCTTTTAAATATAGTACTTAGTTTCTCAAATACCGACAAACTCATCGATTTTTTTCTGAAGATCATTCGTACGTAAGTATTACACTGATAGATACGTTCTATAGCTTCTAAAAAACTACTATTTTACGTACACTTTAAAGTTATGTTTGAATCAAAAATATTTATCAAAAATTACATTAAAAACATATCGTTAAAAGCTAGGTTATGTGTTTTACTCACGCGTTCGTATACACAATGATATTGAGAAAGCTTGAAATATATATTTCTTATTGTTTTCTTAATAAAGTGATTCATATTACATATAAAAAAGGTTTGTATTGGCAAACATGTTTTTTTGGCGATAGCCTTTACTAAACCATTGTTCTTTGAAGACAGTGTTAAGTCGTCGCAAAAAAGTTTTGCACGGGTACACTAGTATTATATTTATTATACGCACGAAAACTTTCTAAGCATTTCATTTTTTTGCTTTTCAACTTAGAAATTGGAAACTTTGGGGGAATGTGTCATTTAAATATGTTTTGCCATACCCACTATAAAATAGCTACTTTACATGCGTGTTTGCATGCATGAAATGGGTCAGTTAACAGACAAGTGTGTTGAAAGTGTTTTCAAAACACACTAGTGTGTTATAAGTAAACAGTTTCCATAGTGATTTATGTTTAGACGCTCTGATCCGTCCGCTACTATCATGACCTTCTATAATTGTGAAGTTGTCGCCGCAAATGAACTGTTAACATTTTTTTAAAATACTGAAAATGAAGTGAACAGAAGCTATTTTATAGTGGGTATGTCAAAAAATAGCATATATAGTTCGTGCGTAGTGATATTATGACTCGTGTGACTGTCAAAACTCGCTAGATCGCTCATTTTAATGTACTGTCACTACTCGTCAGTAATATACCTCATTACGACACTAGATATATATAATCTACTCAAAATGTTTGTTTTTATTGTAAATTATAGACGCGTCGACAACTTAGGTCTTGATTATATTAAATAACAACACACTTAAAACTAAATGACATCACAAAACATCCATGAGCGGAGACGGGATTCGAAGCCACGACAGTCTGATCCAGAGGCTGTGACGCTAACCACTGGACCACACTGTCCTCTCAAAATGTTTGTGTTAGCAAGTACGTACAACGAGTATTTTTTATTAATTCAGAACTCCATTTTTACTTCCCACCTCTACTATGGTAGGGAAGTAATGGATTTAGTTCGAAAAAAATATTTCGAGATTTTAACAGATTTCACGTTTGAGACCCTAGCAATCGTTTAAGATCATTTTCTGACTGATGTCTGTATGTGTGTGGTCAATTTTTCGCCTTCGATATCTTAAGAACGGAACAACATACGGGCATGCCGATTGTTCTGTTGTGTTTATCAGCCTTTAACTTAGATCTGATTAGATTTTGAGTCAAATCGGTTCAGTGGATCCTGAAATATTCAAAAAAACGTTCTCAATGTCACGTATTAACATAGGTAAAAAAAAATATAAATGAATTCTAGATGTTATAATATGAAAAAAATGTAAATATTTTTTCTCTAAAATGTATAGTTTTCGAGAAAAAAAATATTTTACTAAAAAAAATAAAAATTGTACGTAAATCAAGGTAACCATGATTTTTGCTATATTAAGTTAGCCATCAGTAGATCACCAAACAAAAAAAGAGGGCCATGCTTTTTTCAAAGAATAAAAATTAAATTGTGTTTTAAAGACCACCAACAGCTAAGGTTATTTGGGCCTAGTCAAAGAATAAAAAAAAAGAGTGTTTATTTTTTGCAAATATTTACTAGGTGGGAAGTATAGGACTGGTCATCAGTCGAATTTTTTCTTTATAATTTAAATATCGATTTTCGCTGGTTGACATTAAGAGAGATAACAAACGTTATTTGAAAAAAATGACCTGTAATAAGACAGTTGCACAGTTTTGATACTATATTTTCGCAGAGACATCAAACAATTGACAGGAAGTAAAAAGGAAGTGAACCGGAAGACAATTTGTTCTTCGCATTGTTAAGTCGACATCATTAACGCCGTAACGGCGAACCCGTTTCCGTCTCTTTGCTGCGCTTGCAAAAAAAAAAATACGGCGTCGAACGTCGTTACAAAACAGATAATAAGAGCGACTCGTCGCCTGGAGTACATTCTCTTTTAATTATTGCAATTATTGATAATTTTGACAATTCATTTAGTTATTAAAATTATGAAAGCGATCATAATAATAATTAGTGAAAATAATAAATATTGAGCTCTGAATAAACAAGCTACTATACAGGGTGTATCACAGGATTGAATACATAGAAAAGTAATGAGTGGCTACGGGTCACCGTTTTCGAAATATAAGCGAAAAACCAAAAAAAACGGGTCATTCTTTGTGCTCTCCTGCACCCTGCTCACCTCGTAGGTCCGGGGAATTTTAATATGTTTACCTTCCAACTATAATTCAAACACAGTCCTGAAGTCCAAAAAAAAAACTATTCCAAACATTTCCGTCTAGATTCCTTTTTTGAGCATTCGTTGACAGGGTTAAAACCTTAAAATTATTCGAGAAAAAAATAGTCTGCTCAATAAAAATATTAAGTAGAAAAAAAATTGTGTTTTAAAGACCACCAACATCTAAGATTATTTGGGCCTAGCAGCAATTCATATTTTCAATTCATTATTTTTTTTTAATAATAAATTGAAAATCCAATTGACACTTTTACCAGCTCTCGGGCTAGAACCCGGGAAGTGGGGACTTGTAATAGAGGAACCATATTTATTTATTGTAGGTTATAGACGCGTCGACAACTTAGGTCATTAGCGTCTTCAACACAACAAAATATAATATATTTGTGTATTAAAATCCACCAGCCGGCATACACAAACCAACTGGTACGAGCTCGGGTCCCTGGGAGCGCTAATTCCCAAAGAACATTGGAATGCAATTGCGATAACTACATTCCAATGTCCCCCTGAGGGGTAGAGGAACCATAGCAACGCCATGTAAACAGCAGCACCGCTACACGCTCGGCCATTCTCAAGCCCCATTACATTTAGATCGCATCGTAAGAACTCTGCATCAACCATCATGTGTAGACGACAGAGAAAGGTGAAGTAAAAATAAAAATAAGAGATGGATATATCTACAGTACGGTAGAATATTAAAAAGGAGTGGCTTATAAAAAAGCCCAGTATCGACAGTCTCCTGTTGATCATTTCGTTTTGATGAAACTTTACGAAGTTCTTGTTTGTTTCAAAAAGAAATGTTGTTGACTTTGTTGAAGAACAAAAGTACATGGATACGATAATGGTACGACTGGGACACAATGAGAGTGACGTCTGATATAAACATTTATATGGTCGTGAGAAGTGTGACAGCCTTTTACACTAAAAAGCAACCGTGACGCCATGAAATGATAGGAGAGAGAAAGAGAGACACTAACAAAAAGAGTACCTACTCTACTCTACTAGGTATGTAAGTACGGACGTGTTATTGATACCTCCTATAAACTTGGGTACTTATTTGGAGACGAGATATCGATAAAAAATTAAGCAACGGAAAACAATTTCAAAGAATACAGGATGTAGTACATTCTTATAACACGAGGCAAATTGAAAATTTGTACATTGAGTCATTCAGTACTACATTAAGGTACGTGCAGTACGCAGCTGGGATTCTAGATGGTAGCATGTATGGTAGATGGTGGCTGAAATTATAAACGCTTATAGGTTTGCACAACGAAGCTTTGATACTAGCATTGATACAAGCTTTAGTCGCGTTTGAAATGTCAGATAGCGAAGACGAATTTTTGTGTTCTTCTGCTACAAAGTGGTATATTTTAAATACAAATTTGGGTAGGAGCTATCATGTCCACCCTATTAATAGATAACGATCTAAACATGGCGAATTTCAAACCAGTTTTTTGAATATTTACGTATGGAACCAACACTTTTCAATACGTCTTAGAAAAAACTCAAAACAAATTAAATAAAAACTGGCAAAATTTCACTTATTAAACTAGTCACATCCATTGCGAAACTTGTAACGGCCATTTGTCACACGTTGATTGTAGTAGCCAGCGCGCTGAAAGAATGGTGAGATACATTCTTGTATCTACCAGCTCTTGTAACAGCGCTTATACTTGCTACACTCACTGCTTCGTTGTGTACCTACGCTCGCATATATAACAATGCATTAATTTAAGCAAGCCCAGCTATGATCTACGCTACCATCTAGAATCCCAGCTCCATACTGACGTACCTTTGGGCAGTAAAGGACCTAGGCATGTGTGTCAAAGAATATATAATAATCTACCTTCTGATATTAGGCAAATTGAAAGTTACAATAAATTTAAAGGTTCTCTAAAGTTATATTTAATTGAACAGGCGTACTGTCTCGATGAATTCTTTGGGAATCCCAGTTAATTATCTTGAATTTGACACTATATACAAATTATACAAATGAATGCAAAGTTTGCATTAGTGTTAGAAACACCCATCTAAATGACGTAACAATATGATGCAACAATGGAAAAATTCATTTTTCAAACCTATGTCACCGTCGGGACTCTAACTCGAAACTTCCACTTTCGCGGTGGTTGAGTTGACAATTACTTTACAGTGACACGTTTTTAAACAATCAATTATTTCCTAATGAAGCAATTTGTCACTGAAATATAACTACCTGCGAGAGCTGATTTAAGCTAGGTACTACTGTAGGTTGTACCACCTCACATGCGGGAGCTAATATCACGGGTGAATCTAAGATGATATATTTGTTATTTTTAACACGCTTTTATTAGCTCACTTGTATGTTTGCTTGCTTGCTTGTTTGTCAGTTTGTAACCGACTTCTTTGAACTTGATTTTGGCCAACTTTGAACAGTCAGATTTAGTTTAAACGTTGTCGACTTATCAAGGACCGACGACAATACAATAATTCAATAAGTTTGTCCCATTATCCTGACCAGGATCTCCAGGACTAAAAAAAAAGCAAAAAACTTCAGATTGAACTGAAACTTTGCACACTTATCAAGGACCGATGACAATACAATAATTCAATAAGTTTGTCCCATTATCCTGACCAGGATCTCCAGGACTAAAAAAAAAAGCAAAAAACTTCAGATTGAACTGAAACTTTGCACACTTATCAAGGACCGATGACAATACAATAATTCCATAAGTTTGTCCCATTATCCTGACCAGGATCTCCAGGACTAAAAAAAAAAAGCAAAAAACTTCAGATTGAACTGAAACTTTGCACACTTATCAAGGACCGATGACAATACAATAATTCCATAAGTTTGTCCCATTATCCTGACCAGGATCTCCAGGACTAAAAAAAAGCAAAAAATTTCAGATTGAACTGAAACTTTGCACACTTATCAAGGACCGATTACAATACAATAATTCCATAAGTTTGTCCATTATCCTGACCAGGATCTCCAGGACTAAAAAGCAAAAATAAATTATAATTTAAAAAAACTAAAAAACACGCTTTAATGAACTAAAAAGTAAAAAATAATTAATTTTATTGTAAAAAAGCGTGGGGTAGTATGAAAATATGATACAAAGTACCCCACGCTTTTTTACAATAAAATTAATTATTTTTTACTTTTTAGTTCATTAAAGCGTGTTTTTTAGTTTTTTTAAATTATAATTTATTAGATATAACAAATAAAGAGAATTTATTATTATTATTATTACATCGTAAATAATTTTTGATTGAGAATAATTTTTAAATTTTACCAAAGACCGATTGCAGCGTTACTATAATCATTACTATTAAAATGGGACTTCAAAAATGTATTTTATGAAACCGTTTTAAGTGCTTGACAAAAAAATCCAACGGCATTATTTAAGTTAGACGGAGCTCTTTCTAAAAATGTCTTTTACAGACTCATTGAAATAATAATTAAAGTAGTGTGCATAATAGAAATGACATGTTTATTACACTTCACAAAGAAGAAAAATATAACGTCTCGAGTTTTTTTTTTGTTTATGTGTATAAAAATAAAATGTTCTCTCGCCATGAAGACGTCTAATCCCATTATAAGTCAGAGAAGGTATTCCTTTCTCATCAAAAGATTGTGTTAGTCTTATCTTTGACGTCCTCTCCTTTCTCTTTTATAAGTGATGTTAGGATTAGCATGAAGAGCGAGGGCCTTTGTGTCTGAGTACAAAGCTTTTTATTAAGCATCTTGGTTTTTATTTGTAAATATAATATTGAAACAATGCGTTATCATTAAGGGCAGGAGTTTGCTTTCTATCAATTTCTTTTTATAAAAAAAGTATAAAAGAAAATAATATATAACGTGGTTATTGTTTTTTGTTATGAAGTTGACGAAAATTCATGGCTCATTCTGATCCAATCGTTTTTTCCCAATGCTAATTAATATCCTATACCGGTTTACATACTGTATAATATTGCATTTTATAATACTTAGACGTTTTTTTATTGGTGTCAATTGTAAATAACAATTACTAAAAACCTGTTAGTAATAACAAGTTATTAAAAACTGAGTTACTATATAACTGTTTTAATTATTTATTGTAGATTATAGACGCTCGACAGCTTAGGTCATTGGCACCTTAATTACATCAAATAACATCAATTAAAACTAAACGACATTAGAAAACATCCCTGAGCGAGGATGGATTCGAACCCACAACAGCTTGCTCTTAAGGTCAGCACCAAGCAGTCCCCTATATACAGGGTGTACAAGACTTGCGTTGTCGGCCGATAGTTATATTGATTTTGGGTGAAGAAAGAAAAAAGTTTAAATACGAAAGTTGTATAAATTTTCTAGCGAGTTTTTGGGGGTTTTTAGCGAGTTTTTGGAGGTTTCTAGCGAGTTTTAGGGGGTTTCTAGCGAGTTTTTGAGGGTTTCTAGCGAGTTTTTGGGGGTTTCTATTGAGTTTTTGGGGGTTTCTAGCAAGTTTTAGGGGGTTTCTAGCGAGTTTTTGAGAATTTCTAGCGAGTTTTTGGGGGTTTTTAGCGAGTTTTTGGGGGTTTCTAGCGAGTTTTTGGGGGTTTATAGCGCGTTTAAGGCTTTTTTGGGCGTGGAACCCAACGGTTGCCTGCGCCGGGTTTTTATAGACCTTGTCCCGCTTTTTGATATTCAGGATTTGGTCACTTTATGTATAACCTAAAAATATTTTCAATTATACAGCCTGTCCCATTTAAACGTAGCAGATAAAGTTATGTTTTTTTAAACCTAGCACCCTGTTTTTATTTGTTTTTTCAATTCTGCACCTAAATGTGAATAGAAATTGTAAGGAAAGCCATGCTCGAAAATTCAGTAATTTTTGTGTTATTCAAGTTTTTTAGAAATTTTTGACACATGCAGACCTTTACCTAAAATTCGACATAGCCAAAACAGAAACCTTTATCAAACTGAAATTTTGAGGATCACTAGATACTAGACGGACAAATCAATGTCTATCCTAAAAAAATAAATTTATTATACAGGATGTTCAAAATAATGTACTTCTTTTACCTAACTTCAATCACGCGTAGCTTTTGATTGTTAAATACAACGAGGTTATTTTTTTGCTGGAATTGTATTCTATAGGATATTTACTAACTCATTTATTAAGGGTTCTCCATACCTAAACCTAATATTTTCGTTTTAAAATATTAGGTTTAGGTAGAAAATACGATAGCAGCTGACTTTTATTTCTAGCAGGTTATTTTCATATTATACTGTCATCTGTTATCAACAAATTTGAAATAAAACTCGGGTCGCAGTGCCAAAACTCTGCCGACAATATAGTGTATTTGCTAATACTGGCATTGTGGCTTTATTATGTGAACTTAAGTTTGTTTTTGAACAAAATATAAAATTTAACCCCTTAATACATCCCTTAAAATAATATTTTTTTTCATAATTTCAATATTTTTATCAATGCAACCTCGGTACCAAATTAAATACACCCTTCAGTAAGTAAAGCACTATCCGCAAACTAGTGTTTTCATAAAATTTGTAAGTCCGGTCCTGTCGGGCCGATTTTATTAAAATTTTGGAAGCACATTTTAATCGTTACTAAAAGGTTAAATTTCAATTTTTAAACGATTCTGAGAATTTTTTTGGCATTTTCGGGCCAAAAACATTTTTCAACCCCTAAAAACTACCCTTAAAATGGTCCGATTGGGCCCATTTTAAATAGGCTTCGTGCGGTGATAGATTTCAACGTACCTACCAAATTTCGTCAAAATCAATTAACTCTTTCGAAAGTTATTGCCCGCACGTATATATATATAAATAGACATTTCCAAAAATGGTGCCAAAATGTTCAGGAGGCTATGAAACGTCGAGAAATTTTGGTCCGACCCCTAGGTCCCGCCATCCGACCGACGCCAATAGTGTATGTGCCATATGGCAAATACACTAATAACACTTTTGCCCATCACTAGGTGTGTTTACTGTTTAGAGATCGGTATTCAGAACCAGAGCTCTACGGTTGCACTACAGGTTAAAGTTTAGTTCATTATTTATTCAAGCTACTCGTTACATAAATGGTAATACGCGTCATCGCACAAACTTTGGCCGTGAAATAAATAAAATATTATCAGAATTCACACATAGTTTGGAATCTACAGTCAAATGATTCCCAACTGAGGGAATGCGATCCACAAGAAAGGTCGCGAAAATAAAAATAACGTACGAAAATAAAACGAAAAAACACATTTCCAGAAAATGACGCACACATACCTAGTACCTATAATATTCATCTAGTCAGCACAAAAAACAAATCATTTTATGCCCTCACGATCGATTTGACCGGGAAAAACATTTTAGAGCAATATTTTTTCCACCTCACGGCCACCATTTTGAATACACAAAAATATTTTATAGTCTACGACACTCGCGTGATTAAGACAAATTGAATGACATCAAAAAATATATATATATATACGTGTCGAATTGATAAGCTCTGTTTTTTTGAAATATAATTATTACAAGTCGTGAGGTCGGTCGTTTATTATTAGGACTAAAATGCGACCCTTGAGGTCCACACGACGAACTTCCCAGTTTAATAAATATTTAATAATAATAATTAAATTAGGTATTACACAGAAAAGTAATCATTTTAATCATTAAAACAAAATTATTATTTATTTTTAACAATAATTAAAAAAAAAAACGGCTGAACCGATTTTTATAAAATTTATGTCGGATCAAAATGACGTTAACACACCTTGATTGACACCCTTACGAAGTCGATATAATTTTTTATTCGCGAGATATTGTGTAAAATCTACTTTTTGGAGTCTATTTGGTTAAGAAAAAAGAACGGCTTTGAAACCGATTTTGAAAAAATTTCTTTCAGATCATATTTATGTTAATACGCGTCGATTGGCACCCTAACGTAGTCGATTTATTTTTCATTCTCGAGATTTCGTCTTAGAACGAAATGGACACATACGTACGTACACACACACACACACACACACAGATATCTTTCTAAAAATAGTGTAAAAATAGTGTAGTGACCTTGAAACATAAAAATTTGTTATACATTTTGATTTCGATTTTCAGACCCATTACAATAACTTCCAATGGGAAGTTAATAATCATGAAACATATAAACCAAAAAGAATATTTCAAACCGATAAACCTACAATAAACAATATTTTATAAACACTCTGTATATTGTTTGGTTCAGTAAACTGTTATGTTTTATTTAATTATTCAAACGATACATATACTTAAATTTTATTAACTTGTAGTTTACATATTTTCATGTGACGTGTGTTTAATATATTTTATGCATTAGCGTTTGAAATTTTAATTAACATTACATGTTATTTTAAACAACCCTTAGAGTCTCAATGGTGTTCTATGACATTATAAATTCATTCAGTTATTACTTTAGTACAACTGAACTAACAACGTAAAGCAGTGAAAGGTTGTTTAAAATGACGTCAGCGGATGACAACGTCGACAGATTATGACCGGCTGTGATGAATTAATCGCAAATAAGCTAAAGCATGCCCGACTGGCACAAATATAGATAATTACAAATCGTCTCAATTCATAGAGAGAGGGGGGGGAGGGAGAGAGAGAGGGAGGGAGAGAGAGAGGGAGGGAGAGAGAGAGGGAGGGAGAGAGAGAGAGGGAGGGAGAGAGGGAGGGAGAGAGAGGGAGGGAGAGAGGGAGGGAGAGAGAGGGAGGGAGGGAGAGAGGAAGGGAGAGAGAGAGGGAGGGAGAGAGAGGGAGGGAGAGAGGAAGGGAGAGGGGGAAGGTAGAGGGAGGGAGGGAGAGGGAGGGAGAGAGGGAAGGAGAGAGATGGAGGGAGAGAGGGGGAGGGAGAGAGGGGGGAGAGGGGGAGAGAGAGGGAGGGAGGAAGAGAGGAAGGGAGGGAGAGAGAGGGGGAGAGAGAAAGAAGGAGGGAGAGAGGGGGAGGAAGGGGGGAGGGAGGGAGAGAGAGGGGGAGCGGGAGGAAGGGAGAGAGGAAGGGAGAGAGGGGGGAGGGAGGGAGAAAGGGAGGGAGAGAGAAGAAGAGGGAGAGAGAGGGAGGGAGAGAGAGAGGGAGGAGACAGTTGCAACTTCGCCACGCCTTCCTTTCCTAATCTATTAAAGAAAATAAAAGCTAAACAAACTGAAACCCGACTACGTAAATGAAGAAAGCAAGCAAATCAAAACGTAAGACAGTATTTTTTTGTTATCAGTAGTTGGGGACTCGATTACCGAATTTTTTTTCAGCTCCCGAACAAGTCTCCGACTACTGATAACAAAAAAACATTGTCTTACGTTTTGATTTGCTTGCTTTCTTCATTTATACGTAGTTGGGTTTCAGTTTTTTTAAGTTTTATTTTTGTCTTTTTATATAACCTAGTTATTATCGTTCTTAATATGACAACTTTTGTAATGACAAATAAAACTATAGAGATATCTGCAGCATCTACTTCTATCTCGGCTTGCCTAACTGCCTCCTGCGCATGCTCCAAGTATTATTACAGTTCAGTGGTGCTGTCTGACAGGAGAAATTAGCGAGGGTAAATCCCTTTCTGGTGGTACATATTAACCAACTTTATGAGGAGATAACTAAAGCTTGAATTTAAAGTATCCTCGAATTATTGATCCTTGAATGTTTAGATAGCCAGACGCTCAAAAACTGAGTTAATCATCGTCTAGGTGTGTATTAGAATCTGCCAGTCGGCATGCACAAACCGACTGGTACGAGCCCCGATACCTGGGAGCGCTAATCCCTTAAAACATTGGAACGTAGTTTGCATTCCAATGTTTCTCCTGGGGGGGCCTTGAATTGTGGTTACTTATTTCAGCTTTTCAGAATTCAAAACCTATAACACATCAATTTTTAGACGATTTCGTATTGTTACAAAATTGTTTTCTGAGTTGGCGGAATAAATATTTATTTACAATAATTAAAAACACAATAATAATGAACGGAGCAACGTAAAGTCAATTCTAACAATCAACACAAGTAAACAATAACTAAACAGTAATTACAAAGCAAAACAAAACAACTATATACAATAATTCGTAATTATTACCACTACACTAGTATTTATTTATCAATTTGGTTATTTTTTTTTTGTAAGCTCATTCCGCCGTGAAAGTGGAAAGGTTCAGGTTAGAATCCTGACTGTGACCACTGGTTGGTAAAATGATTTTTTCCAATATGTTTCGAAACAATTATATAATTGGCTGCTCTCCAACGAAAAAAAAAATTTCAATTGTATTTCAGCCGTATAAAACTATTATTTATCTTGGTTATTTATATCAGGGCACTATTTATATTACTGATCCAACGTAGACTTAAATGCGTGACTCACCGTTGACTGATTCCTCACTCACTCGTACTGGCTGTTTATATACGGTGCGTGGCGTGGGCCTATTGTGTTCTCGCTTTCCCTAAAACTTTCGCGCGGTTACCAGTTGTTCAGTAAGCAGATCCCGTTTCTCAGAACTCTTGCCTGCCGGTTATAAACAGGGTGATACGTAACAGTATTTAAAATTAGTTCAGATTTTATCTGACTCAGTAGTTAATTGTAATTTGTAATAGATAGCTAACTGTGCGAACTCAAACCAAGTAACTAAGTGTCGTTGACAAAGTATGCTATCCAAGTTTTATCCCAAGATATACTACACGGGCTCTGTAAAGGGTTAAAATAGTGAACTATGTGCAGTAGATAAATGGTAGATGAAATCCTTACGCAAATATTCAGTGACAAAGTTTGTGAGACAATTCAACTAGGTAATTACTTTCTGCAAATTGACAGTGGGACAGAATCGAGGTACCCAACATGTACTGAACTATACTGTTCAAAACACAATACAATATTTAAAGTAGTTTCAATCAACTCAAATAGTTGTATTATTATTAAAAGTGTCAATTAGATTTTCAATTTATTATTAAAAAAAAAACTCGGGTCGCAGTGCCAAACCCTGCCGACAATATAGTGTATTTGCTAATACAGGCATTGTGGCATTATTGTGTGAACTTAAGTTTGTTTTTTGACAAAATAAAAAATTTAACCCCTTAATGCATCCCTTAAAATAATTAAATTTTTCTAAATTTCAATATTAGACATGGATTTTATCAGTACACCCAATTAAATACACCCTTCCATAAGTAAATCCGATCAACAAACTAGTGTTTTCATAAAATTTGAAAGTCCGGTCCTGTCGAGCCGATTTTATTAAAATTTTAGCAGCACATTTTAATCTCTACTAAAGAGTTAAATTTCAATTTTGAAACAATTCGGATAAATTTTTCGGTATTTTTGGGCCCAAAAACTTTTTGGAACCCCTAAATACAACCCTGAAAATAGTCCGATCGAACCCATTTTAAATAGGCTTCGTGCGGTGATAGGTTCCAATGTGTGTATCAAATTTCGTTTCAATCGATTAAGTCTGTCGAGAGTTATCGTGTACACACATATATATATATATATACAGGGTGAGTTCGACCACCCGTATCAGTCGTTTTTTTCGAAAACGGTTAATCGTAGAGAGTTGTATCAAAAATTTGTATTATAAAAGCCCTAATAAAGAACTGAATGGTGATAATTTTTTTTTTTCGGGAAGGTCGGCTTCCCTATTAGTTTGCTCCAGAATGTCCAGAACTCCGGAATTATAAATGTAACGATAGGTCGAAAGTGGTATTGTTGAAAAGATCTTTAAAAAATAAGCAAGTTTTGTAGGAAAATTTTTTTTATTACTGCCACCCCTGTTAAGTAATATTTGTTTGAAATTACTAAATTAAAATGTCATAATAACGAACTTTTTAAAAGTCCGCATTTAAAATCTAGTTACCTATCTATCGATCATTAAACACTGAAGAAAAACACTCCCAGTATAACTAGAAGAGCTCAGTAGTATGTATTAAAGAGTAAATGGAAGACAGTTTGAACACTTGTGACAATGTCTAAGGTTCCTAGATTTTTAATGCCGACTTCGATCGTTATTATGAAATTTTGATTTAATAATTTCAAACTATTGTTACTTAACAGGGGTGGCAGTAATTAAATAATTTTTCCTACAAAACTTGCCTATTTTTTAAAGACCTTTTCAACAGCACCACTTTCAACCTATCGTGCTTTCTAAAATTCCGGAGTTTTGAACATATAATAATTTATATTTATACTTATAGAAATTTACAGGGGTGGCAGTAATAAAAAAAATGTTCCTACAAAACTTGCTTATTTTTTAAAGATCTTTTCAACAATACCACTTCCGACCTATCGTTACATTTATAATTCCGGAATTCTGGACATTTTGGAGCAAACTAATAGGGAAGCCGACCTTCCCGGAAAAAAAAATTATCACCATTCGATTCTTTATTAGGGCTTTTATAATACAAATTTTTGACACAACTCTCTACGACTAACCGTTTTCGAAAAAAACAACTGATACGGGTGGTCGAACTCACCCTGTATATAAACATTTTCAAAAATGGTGCCAAATTGTTCAGGAGGCTATGAAACGTCGAGAAATTTTGGTCCGATCCCTAGGTCCCGCCATCCGACCGACGCCAATAGTGTATGTGCCATATGGCAAAGACACTAATAATGAATTGAAAATATGAATTGGTGCTAGGTCCAAATAACCTTAGCTGTTGGTGATGTTTAAAACACAATTTCACATTTTTTTTGCTTCAGTTAGCCATTCTAACATTTTAAATCTATCCCACCGTCGGGACTCAATCCCAAATTTTCCTGTATCGCGGCGGCCGAATTTAGAATTATCATGATGGTGGCTCGTGAATCTAACTTTATGATATTTAACAAAATTGTTTTTCATTTAACTGCAGGTTGGGTTTTATTTGGGACAGACAAAAGTCAAGTGTACCCACACTAATTAAATTATTTCGTGTTTCTCTAATTTATAGTATTCTCTGCTGACAAGTAGGTAAAATCGAACAGACACAAACCGTTTATAAATTTAAACTGAAATTTAAATGAAGGTGTTTCAAGTTTAATTTTCAACTAACATAATTAATAATTCTCAATATCGTTCACAACTTCTGTATCAAATCAATTCAAATAAATAAAATATCGTACAAGCCCCCAGTTTCCAGACTCCAATTCGAGAACTGATAAATGTATTAATGAGCAATTAATTATTAAGAAACAGTAAATTGGCGCTAGGCCCAAATAATCCTGACTGTTGGCGGCCTTAAAATAAAAAGTCGAAACTTTGTCTTTGAAACGAAATAGTCTATAAGTACATAGAAATAAAAAAATGGGTGTGTGCTTATGACCACATGACAGAAGTGAAAACTTCAGATTTTCTAATTTTTTGTGTCATCTATTATAGCGCATTTATGAACTAAAAATAATTTATTACTAAAATTGTATTTTTAATTAATTCCATCTTGGTTTCAAAAAAATTGTAATTACTGTCAAAGAAAGAATATAACAAAAATAAAAAATATATAAATACATATCATGTAGAATTTAGAAAAAAAAACGCCAAAAATTCTACGCTGCCATCAGGTCTCGAACCCAGGTTCCTATGCATAGAACGCAACGACTAAACCAACTGATCTATGGGTGGAAGTGTGTAGATGGCCGTTTTTATGATATAAGTATGTTGCGAATTCTTACGGAAGGTTGCGAACGCTTCACATTTTGTCAGTACCCTGGCAAAGAGTGCTTAACGCACCTAAGGAAGTTTTCACTTTAAAAATATTGCGATCCGAAACCCGGAACCGAACCGGATCAGTCGAACAACCAACTGAGCTAATCGAACGATGTCTAACATCATTGTTCGACTGGGTCACTTGGTAGAGCTCTATACCTATAGTATACAGTAGAGTAGTGCGGGCTGAAATAAAAAACATTAATTTAAAATTAATTGATTAATTAATTTTAGTTGATTATTTAATTTCAATTGATTAATTAATTTTAATTATTATTTGCCAGAATGCCAGCGCACAATCTGTGAAAATTCCAACTAGTTAACTCTCACCGTTTGTGAGATAGAGCCTTGTGACAGACGTACGGACGAACAGACACCCCGTAGGCTCACGCGAGCAAAGGTTGATACTGATTTGTCAGAGTGCAATATGGCTGCAAAAAGATACTTTAAAAGTGGGAAGTGACGCGAAAAGGAACCACGAGAAAGAAAAACACGAGCCAGATTTTCTTTCCGACGGAAACAACAATCTCGTCCGGAAGTGAGATAGATTGGTGTCTTGGCAAGTGCAAACAGTAATTCTATAAAATTCTTTATTTTTACGAATCTACCCGACACATTTCTTTTATTAAAAAAGAAAAGCGAGGGAAAATGTCAGTGTGAAACGTCGCAAAACTTAATTATTCCTAGAATGGAAACTTTTTTATACAGGTGTTTAAAATATATTAATATAATTTGCATGATTTATTTTATATAGAAAAATAAATTTGTAAAAATAATTCGATAATCATATTATATTGTATTGATCAGCAATGTACAGTGTGTATACTGTAGACCCAAACACAAGGAAAATAATACTGAGAATATTGACAATTTTGTAGTAGGCTATGTACCATAAGATCTAATATACAGGGTGTATCACAGGATTGAGAACATAGAAAATTAATGAGTGCAACAGGGAAGACATAAACAAAATGGGTAGAGTGACAACACATGGCTAACTCAACTAAATTAATTATCATGGTTTTAAGCATGAAAAAGGGCACAGCAATCACCGATCCTAACTAATTTGCACAATGGAGTTTTCCCTATGTTCAGTTTTCTGTGGTACACCCTGTATAAAGGATTACGTAGAACAAATAGTACAGTGAATTTTTTAAACAATTTTCCATAGCAACGGTTGACTATTAAGAGTTACAACTCGGAACCTGCTAAATAAAAAAACATCATAATATTTATATTGGATCTTATAGCCCATAGCCTACTACAAAACTGTAAATGTTCTCAATGTTATTTTCCCAATGTTCGGGTTTACGCACTGTACCTATAGAGAAGATTTAATAAATAAAAAATGTCGAATTAAATTTGTAGAAATCGTTTCACATAATATAATAGTATTTATTTTTAACCCCCGAGGAAAAAAGAAGGGTGTTATAAGTTTGAAACCTTTGTCTGTCAGTGTGTTTATCTGTCTGTGGCATTGTGGCTTCCAAACGGATGGGCCGATTTCAATGCAATTTTGTTTGTTCGAAAACTGGTATTTGCGAGATGATTCTTAGCCATGTTTGATTGAAATCGGTTCAGCCGTTTCCAAGATCTTCAGCTTAGTTTGTATAGAAATCTCGACCAGTATTACGGCTAGAAACTTTAGTTATTCATTATCCCTATCCCTATATTATTAAACGAGCAAATTTTGTATATATGTACCTATATAAATATTTTCTCGAAAACGGCTCTAACGATTTTGATCAAATTTACCGAAAAGGGGTTTCGGGGAGCAAAAAATCGATCTAGCTAGGTCTCATCCCTGGAAAAATTCGTTTTCTTATCGATTTTATCATTTTAAAAAACAGTTTTTTTAACGTTATAAAACAGTGTCGTATGGTGAGTAGGCTTTGGAAAAAACAAACTATTTTCATTATTTATGTCAAATTACTCTGACAGTCAATCTTTAACTTATTAAAATAATCAGTAATTATTTGAAAAGTAAAAAAATAACAACAATAAAATTTAAACATAATTATACTTACATAATTATGCTTAGATTTTATTGTTGTTATTTTTTTAACTAATATTTAAATAAATAGGTATATTACTTTTATATTACCTATATAAAATATGTAGGTACATACGTTATGTAGTATGACGTACACTGACGTATAATAATATTATCTACTTATAGGTATGTAATTTTTTTTCTTAAAAACGACTAACGATTTTGATGAAATGGGAACTTTAAGTACCATTTTTTTTTTGAACTCATTCAAGTAGAGCTCGGTCATCCAGATATTTTAGTTTAAAAAGCATGCAATAAAAATTAAATTAAAAATTTAAAATACACCGACGCAAAAAAGCTAACTTTTAAAATGTGAAAAAATAATTAATATCTGAACTATATGTTAGAGTTCAAAATCAAATAATTTAAACAAGACGCTGTAGGACGTCATAGAGATTTCTTAGTATTGCTTCATTTAATCAAAACATTTCAAATAGACTTATAATTTTTCATGAAAGCATATTTTATTTGAATTCATGCTGAAGATTTTCTGCTTGAATAAAGAACTAAATTCTGATAATTATATCGCTCTACGTCTGTGTGTTTATTTTGTGAAGTCATTTAATAGAAAACTAAAAATAATGTTAAAATTACTGTACAGGTAAGATGCAGTAGATCTCGCGAGCAATTTAATTGCTTTCAGTGAAAAGGTTTGAACAAGTCGTTTTATATTCACTCGATTCACCAGGCTGAAAATTACAGGTTTTAAGCGCCACTCAGCAAAATTGTGAACGTGTAGCAGTTTATTCAAGTATATAACGAATATGAAAAGGAAATGCAAAATCCATAATATTATAATGTCTAACGTACCTACTTTAATATACATGAGACGTAGTATATTACCTAGCACTTATACCTAATAATTCTGTTTTTAACTTCCCATTGGAAGTTATTGTAATGGGTCCGACAATCGAAATCAAAATGTATAACAAATTTTTATGTTTCAAGGTCACCACACTATTTTTAGAAAGATGTCTGTGTGTGTACGTACGTATGCGTCCATTTCTTTCTAAGACGAAATTTCGAGAATGAAAAATGATATCGACTACGTTAAGGTGCCAATCGACGCGTATTAACGTAAATATGATCTGAAAGAAATTTTTTCAAAATCGGTTCAGCCGTTCTTTTTTCTTAACCAAATAGACTCCAAAAAAGTATATTTTCATTATTAAAAAAAAATATTAAAAGCCTCGGGATTCGAACCTGGGCTTGAACTTTGAACCTGCTAGTACTCTTCCACCTGGCTACGTCACTCATTTTTCGAGAAAAACGTCTGTGACAGACAGACAGACGCAAGAGTGATCTTATAATAGTTCCGTTTTTCCTTATAAGGTACGGAACCCTAAAAAGACAATTCTTATATGTAGGCGTATAGTTATTAACTTCCCATTGGAAGTTATTGTAATGGGTCCGAAAATCGAAATCAAAATTTATTACAAATTTTTGTTTCAAGGTCATTACACTATTTTTACACTATCTTTAGAAAGATTTCTGTGTGTGTGTGTACGTACGTACGTACGTATGCGTCATTTCTTTCTAAGACGAAATCTCGAGAATGAAAAATGATATCGACTACGTTAGGGTGCCAATCGACGCGTATTAACGAAAATATCGTCTGAAAGAAATTTTTTCAAAATCGGTTCAGCCGTTCTTTTTTCTTAACCAAATAGACTCCAAAAAAGTAGATTTTACACAATATCTCGCGAATAAAAAATTATATCGACTTCGTAAGGGTGTCAATCGAGGCGTGTTAACGTCATTTTGATTCGACATAAATTTTATAAAAATCGGTTCAGCCGTTTTTTTTTTAAAATTATTGTTAAAAATAAATAATAATTATGTTTTAATGATTAAAATGATTACTTTTCTGTGTAATATCTAATTTAATTATTATTATTAAATATTTATCAAACTGGGAAGTTCGTCGTGTGGACCTCAAGGGTCGCACTTTAGTCCTAATAAACGACCCACCTCACGGCTTGTTTTTTTTGAAGTCGATTAAAGATTATAAGAGGATGCCCACGAAGTCAGTCTATGAAAAGTGTCGTTTATGTTCGTTTATGTTCGTTTAATATGTGGATATACTGAATTAGTTTACAAAACTAAAATTGAATACGATAGAATGAAAGATATAATGGAAGATAATGAATTGAGGATTATTGACTCGCAACCATGATTACAGTCAAATGGTAAAGGATGGAAAGTCTAGGTATGGTTGACACAGATGAAGAGCTAACTGCACAAGTTGGTTATATCGTCTCTCATCTCACGTAAAGCCATTTTCACCACCACAGTTACGCCACTTCGTGAGAAGAAAGTCAAGCTTAAGGGAGGTGGTTCGGTGACGTAACCTCACTTTTTCAATATTTGTTAGTTCGCGTTCTTACGTGAGACAAGGGATATGGATGCTTTAGAAACATTGTCAGTAAAGATTGTGGTATTCCCGGTTATCTAATAAATTATAATTTAAAAAAACTAAAAAACACGCTTTAATGAACTAAAAAGTAAAAAATAATTAATTTTATTGTAAAAAAGCGTGGGGTAGACGAAAATATGATACAAAGCACCCCACGCTTTTTTACAATAAAATTAATTATTTTTTACTTTTTAGTTCATTAAAGCGTGTTTTTTAGTTTTTTTAAATTATAATTTATTTTTGCTTTTTAGTCCTGGAGATCCTGGTCAGGATAATGGGACAAACTTATTGAATTATTGTATTCTCGTCGGTCCTTGATAAGTCGACAAAGTTTAAACTAAATCTGACCGTTCAAAGTTGGTCAAAATCAAGTTCAAAGAAGTCGGTTACAAACTGACAAACAAGCAAGCACACAAGCAAGCAAGCACACAAGCCCGCAAGCAAGCCCGCAAACATACAGGTGAAGCTAATATAAGCGTGTTAAAAACTAGGGTTGCCGTCTAGACAAGACAAGACAAGACTTTCAAAGGACAGAACCCTAAAAATTATTATCCAAATCTATAAAGTATCTATAGAGAATGTTCAATTCGAAATTTGGGGAGAACTATCTGATCTGGCAACTGCACTGAGGGTTTTAGTTTCTTCAGTGTGGTACCGAGTTCAAGGAGTGAGCAAGAGCTGTACACAATACGCAATTAGAGGCACACAAAAGCAAGTCGTCACCGGTGTCGACTGTCGTCATCGCAGCTCTAGCAGCCCCTTTCTCGTTCGCTTCTCTCTCTCTCGAGTCAGATTGGTTTGTTCGGTACACAGACGAGTATAATTACATTGACGCCAATATCAAGTAAAACGGGTAAAACGTCTTAAGACATTTTACTACATTACATTGTAAGTTTTAATTACTTGCTCTGTGTTGTTAAACTGTCTCATTTTATACAAAGGTGAAAAATAAGCTCAGGCTTTTGTTTTAGAAAAATTTAATAAAAATCGTTACTTATAAAATGACGCACGGGTTGTTCTTGGTGGAAGTTATTAAGGGAGGAAAGGGTCCACGTGTGTAACCAATAGCAACGCAATAAATAAATACATTTTAGTCCAGGGTGAAAGTATAATGTCAGAGAGATATAGACGATTTTCTCTATCAGGCGCATTTGGATGCGCAATGGTATCAGTTATGTCAATGTATATTATTGTACCTACATAATTATGATCTATTATGATCTGTGCCATGCAAAACGTGTAAAAATTGTGTGTTTTAAAGACCACCAACAGCTAAGGTTATTTGGGTCTAGCACCAATTCATTATTTTTTTTCAATAATAAATTAGCGAATTAACAATACAGTGTGTAATTTCTAAATAAAATATTGCAAATATAAACCAGTAGAAATAAAAAAGAGAAGAATTTCGAATGAACGTCGATCGAAAAATAAGAATTAAGCATTTTAATTTAATTGTGACCCAAGTTTTGAAGACAAGAATAACGTACCTGAAACGGAAAGAAAAAATATTGTAGACACAGAATTTTTGAGTTAGCAATAATTTTATATGTATTACTTATACTTAGTGATGTAAATACTCTGGTGTAAAACGTTTGTATAAAACGGTATTATACGGTATGTAAAAAAAATAATATACCCCAGTTTTAAACTAGGTATGAATACTGCCTATTTTACTATTTTATACAGCACGTATAAAACGTTTAACACCGTTTAAAATGCTTTAATACCAAAATGAGAACAGGAACCTTTCCTATTATGCAGTTGGCAATATTGAATAATGCACCGTAACGTAGTGTGAAAAAGTAAAAAACCGTTTTATACTGAAAAAAATACGGTATTATACCATATAGGTTTAATACACAAAAAAATTTCAATAGCGTATTTTTACATCACTACTTATACTGATTTAACCAAACATTTTAATGATAATTAAAAAAACATTTATTTTGATAAAAATATTATATTATCGCAGATATCATGATTTGATAAAAATAAAAGGAATATGTAAAATATGTAAAACAATAGCGGAATATAACAAGCATTTTTTTCAGATTAACAAAACATACAGGGTGTGGCTTAGAAAAGGTATAACATAGGAAAATGGCATTGAGAACATATTTTATGTAGTAGATACATAGCTTACTATAAAATTGTAAGTGTTCTCAATGTTATTTTCCATATATGTTACCTTTCCTAAGCCACACCCTGTATAGTTACGAAAATGTTTTTTCATGTATTTAAGAGTTATATCCGTTATTTCAATATAAAACCTGAATAAATGAAAACCACTAGTGAAAAACAAATATTATTTTATGGAGGTACTCCACCAGGCACTGCCCAATTACGCAACTTTATTTGTATACGCCAGTTCAAACTTTCGGAGGAGCGTTGCTAAATCTAATAATTTGTTTCAAAATATTATAATAATAGCACTGCTTGCAATTTAAATAATAATACAAAAATACTTTTCGATAGTAGAAAAGTGCTATTAAAAAACAGTAGATTTACAAAGAATATCATACCTACTACCAGAAGCCTAAAAACATTGATCAATGTTCTAGACTGCCCGCGGTGAGAGATGAAGCCAGGCACGTCATCAATAATATGCTAGTGAACGCCTGCTTGTCCGCAGACAGTGCCGTGTACACAAAACTGCACATTGGGTTTTTTGACGTTAGGTACAATTTTGGCAAACTGCTATTCATGACAATAAACAGCCAATAGCAAGTTAGAAGGCGGGCGCAATGCATTCACGTTACTATGACGCGGTGGCTTCATCTTTCGCCGCGCGAGGTCTAGTAACTATTGCATTGTAATGTTACGCCATTCGATGGGTGTTCCTAACAGCAATGTTAACATAAAAAATATTAGTAAAAAAAACTTTTTAGAGACAAGCTTTTTTTGAAATGTACTAAAAAGGAAAAAATAATATTTAATAATTTTGGTTCATAATTAATAAAAGCGGGGGTTGTAATCTCTGTGATAGTTTGTTAGTCACGACCCACGCTTTTATAATAATTATGAACCAAAATTATTAAAAATTATTTTTTCTTTTTAGTGCATTTAAATAAAAGTTTGTCTTTAAAAAGTTTTTTTACTAATATTTATTTTCTTCATTTTAGTCTTTCAAAATTTTACCCCCTTTTGACACCCGTAGGGGTTGAATTTCGAGAAATCCTTTCTTAGTGGATGCTTACGTCAGAAAAGGAACCAACTGTCCAACTTTCAAGTTTCTAGCTTTAGCGATTTGGCCTGGGAGTTGATTAGTAAAAAAAACCCTATACATCCCCGTTTGAATCCCTTAGGGGTTGAATTTATTTCTAAAAACAATTTAATCATGTATTGTCATCGGGAATACAAAATTTCAAATCGATCGGATACGTGGAAGTCGTTCAAAATTGACTTGCAAAAACAAACAAACACACAAACCCACAAACTAACTAACATACATTGCAAGTTAAATAAAAGCTTGTAAAAAGCAATTATTTGTAGTTGATAGAAAAGATTCTTAATTAAATGTTGAAATGTTTAATTGTTGTTAAAAATGTGATCAAATTTATCTCACCGAGGGAGAGTAGATAAAAGGATAAGGAAACAATATTTATCCATTGTCTGAATGTTAATAAATAGAACAGTTAAAGCGATAAGGAGTGGTGTATATTTAGCCAAACTGAATTCCAATAAAGCCAGTGGAGCATTCGAGAAAGTGAAATAAACCTAATAGAATAAGAGCTAGTAGCAGGCAAACTTACAGTAAGTCATCAAGTTTCATATTGAGTTGATTTATTTATTGTAAATTATAGACGCGTCGACAACATAGGCCATTAGCATATTGAGTTGAGACATTCTATTCGACTTGTCGTACATGAGATGGTCATTAAGAATATTTGCCAGTGATTTCTTTGGGAACGCACAGGCGTCAAAAGTGAGAAAAATTAAGGAGAAAAAAATAATATCAACAAGTCTGATGCTTTGTTTCCTATCGTATATGAAAATATAATTTGTTTTATTAAAAATTACCATTGGGAGACACTTATGGTGGTTCTATAAGTGTATGGCAGACATTTTTGAAAATATAAAAATAGCATCTGATTAACTGATTGCATGTATCAGGCGGAGGGTGCCTTGGAATAATATGATAAATCACTTCAGATTTGCTGCGACCACGTAAACCACGTGCTATTTTTATATTTTCAAAATTGTCTGCCAATGGTATTTTTTAATTAAAAAAAAGTCAAGAGATGTCATGGGACACCCGACAGAAGCTATGCTTTTTACGTCAACACATGCGATGGGCTACGCAAGTCCAGTACAAAATATAAATACAATTTAATTGAAATAAGAATTAACATACTTATATTATTTAAAATTACTTGTATAGATACACACAGTACTAATGTTGTACAACACGTTATCTTCGTGTTGGTGCATATACGTGTACATAGATCACTGCGCGTGCGCCAGTATATTACTTTCACAGCTAGCCAAGCGCAATACGTATAAAGTATGAGTGTAGCTATAGATATACTTTTAACATGAGCATGTCGGTGACGTGACGCGAACCCATAAGTTTTTTCCCTCCCAGAAATCGTCTAACGCGCCTATTGAAGCATAGTTTAAAAAAATTATGTAAGTATTTTAATATATCAAAGCGGCAGACTTGTTGATATTATTTTTTTCTCCTTAATTTTTCTCACCTTTGACGCCTGTACGTTTCCAACGGAAACACCGGCCGAGATTCTTAATGCCCATCTAGTGATGAGCAAAGCGAGACCAAGACCAAGACTTGGACAGTCTTGGTCTTGGTCTTGCTCAAATATGTCTGGTCTTGGTCTTGATTTTTCGCTAGACCAAGACCAAGACTGCAAGATCAAAACCAATTTTGCTCATCACTATGCCCATCGCATGAACGGCAAGTCTAATAGAATGTTTCAACTCAATATGAAACTTGATGACTTTGTAAGTCTGCCTGCCACTAGCTCTTAGGCTATAACGACAATGTATTGAGTGCTTTACACGGCATGTACATAATTGAACAGGCTAAAATGTAACCGAGGCATTACGGTGATACTGTTCTAGATCAACACTGCATCAAACCACATTCTGCTAAAGCGAGATCTAAAACCCCAGCTTCAAAACGTTTTCTCGCAGCGGTCTATCGCCCAACCGTGTAAAATATCACAACTTCATTAACCGTTTTCGTGCTCCGTGAGTGTACATATTGTTTTAAGAAACCTACCTAAGTAATACGCTTTGTTACTGTTGGTTTATGTGCGCTTATTTTCAAAAGGCAAAAGAGATTCGTGCGTCCAAATTTTCCACAAAGGTGGCTGTAATTTCGTAGTTTACATTTATTTAAAGTCGGATAGACACATTACACTTATAGATAGATAGATAGATAGATAGATATTTATTAATTACAGTGACAGTGCTGTATGTAACAAGTCATTAACAATAATACAGTTTAAACATATAAAAAATATTCATTTAATGCAGGGTGTATCATCATTGTAGATTATAGACGCGTCGACAACTCAGGTCATTAGCGTCTTGAACAAAACAATTAATAATCCATTTGTGTATTAGATTCTGCCAGCCGGTATACACAAACCGACTGGTACGAGCTCGGGCTCCTGAGAACGCCAATTCCCAAAGAACATTGGAATGCAATTACGAGAACAACTACATTCCAATGTTCCCCTATTATTTAAATGCACTAAAAAGGAAAAAATAATTTTTAATAATTTAGGTTCATAATTATAAAAGCCTGGGTCGTGACTAATAAACTATCATAGAGTTCATGATCCACGCTTTTATAATTATGAACCTAAATTATTAAAATATTAGTTTGTGTATTTATTTTATTTACAATTTTGTAGTAGGCTATGGATTACAACCATAAGATCTAATGTAAATATTATGTAATAGATGCTTTGTTTTACAAGCTTTTATCACAAGTTTTTTTTGACTAATCAACGCCGAAGCTAAATCGCTGAAGCTAGAAACTTGAAATTTGGACAGTTGGTTCCTTTTCTACGTAAGCATTCACTAAGAAGGCATTTTTCTAAATTTAACCCGTACGGGGGTTAAAAGGAGGTAAAATTTTGAAAGATTGAAATGAACAAAATAAAATATTAGTAAAAAAAATCTTTTTAGAGACAAGCTTTTATTGCCATGTAGGTACTAAAAAGGAAAAAATAATATTTAATAATATTTATGTTCAGAATTATTATAAAAGCGGATATTGAGACTAATAAACTATAACATAGAGTTTACAACCCACGCTTTTATAATAATTATGAACCGAAATTACTAAATATTGTTTTTCTTTTTTGGTACAATTTTCTCAAAAAAGTATTTTATTTTCTTTTATTTATTGTAGATTATAGACGCGTCGACAACTTAGGTCATTAACGTCTTAAATTACATTAAATAACAACTAACTTAAAACTAAATAACATCACAAAACATCCATGAGCTCAGGTGGGAATCGAATCCACGACAGTCTAGTCTAGAGGTTGGTAACAAGTACGCTATCCTCTAGGCTACACTGCTCTTATTTTATTTTCTATGTAATTCTCTACCGTCTACACATTTACATTGGATCGTATGCTCCATAGCCTATTACAAAATTGTAATTGTTCTCAGTGTTATTTTCAGTAGAACCGTTTACACACTGTATACACGTTTTTGCATACCTAACCATGTATCATTCATTTTTAAACATATTATATTATGCAAAAATACCATCCATTATCGGGACTAGTTTTTAAGGGCATCAGAGGTTGTAAATTTAAAATGCAAACAATAAAAAATTATACAACACAAGGGGTGGAAGGTAATTGGATGAAGCAGTGTATCCGCGGAACGCTAGTTACCGATCCATCAGCTGTCAAGACTTCTTCCGTATAAATTCAGATCTCAGGGATGTTCAATATTACAATATTTTAATACTTAAAAATGGCGACACCTTACTTTAAATTTGCATTATAGTAATAGTGGTTGAAAGATGCAGGTTGTAAGGCACAAAAAACAAATTATTATTTGTTAAACATTAATTTTAATCGACGTTTCGGCATTAAATTTAATTAGCAATTGCAAATTGTTTTATCATGTAATAATATTTTAATTTATTTTTAAAAGAAATTTTTATGAGTTAAACTGATTACTACTAAAAAAAACTACTGAACCGATGTAAATAAAAAAAACTCGGGTCGCAGTGCCAAAACCCTGCCGACAATATAGTGTATTTGCTAATACTGGCATTGTGGCTTTATTATGTAAACTTAAGTTTGTTTTTGAACAAAATAAAAAATTTAACCCCTTAATACATCCCTTAAAATAATATTTTTTTTCTTAATTTCAATATTTTTATCAATGCAACCTCGGTACCAAATTAAATACACCCTTCAGTAAGTAAAGCACTATCCGCAAACTAGTGTTTTCATAAAATTTGTAAGTCCGGTCCTGTCGGGCCGATTTTATTAAAATTTTGGCAGCACATTTTAATCGTTACTAAAAGGTTAAATTTCAATTTTGAAACGATTTTGAGAATTTTTTCGGCATTTTTGGGCCCAAAAACATTTTTCAACCCCTAAAAACTACCCTTAAAATGGTCCGATTGAGCCCATTTTAAATAGGCTTCGTGCGGTGATGGATTTCAACGTGCCTACCAAATTTCGTCAAAATCAATTAACTCTTTCGAAAGTTATTGCCCGCACACATATATATATATATAAATATATATATATAAATATATATATATATATATACATATATAAATAGACATTTCCAAAAATGGTGCCAAAATGTTCAGGAGGCTATGAAACGTCGAGAAATTTTGGTCCGACCCCTAGGTCCCGCCATCCGACCGACGCCAATAGTGTATGTGCCATATGGCAAATACACTAATTATATGGACCCATTCCGTAAATGTTCTGAACCCACTGGCGTCGAAATTATTAAAAAACAAGCCGTGAGGTGGGTCGTTTATTAGGACTAAAGTGCGACCCTTGAGGTCCACACGATGAACTTCCCAGTTTGATAAATATTTAATAATAATAATTAAAATAAATATTACACAGAAAAGTAATCATTTTAATCATTAAAACATAATTATTATTTATTTTTAACAATAATTAAAAAAAAACAAAAAAAAACGGCTGAACCGATTTTTATAAAATTCATGTCAGATCAAAATGACGTTAACACGCCTCGATTTGCACCCTTACGAAGTCGATATAATTTTTTATTCGCGAGATATTGTCTACTTTTTTGGAGTCTATTTGGTTAAGAAAAAAGAACGGCTGAACCGATTTTGAAAAAATGTCTTTCAGATCATATTTACGTTAATACGCGTCGATTGGCACCCTAACGTAGTCGATATAATTTTTCATTCTCGAGATTTCGTCATCGATATGTAGTATAAAATGTGTAATATAATGCACCCCGATAAAATAATAATAATAACGTAAAAGTTTGGACAGTAACACGTCCTTGTCCATTAGGCGCCAACCGCAAACTCTATTCTGTTTCATTTAGCGTCAGGATTATTAATAAAGCAAATTAAAGACAGTTTCAGACATTTCACACGAACAGTCTGTCTGTCTTGTTTCACATTCTACACACATTCTCTTTCTCTGTCCATGTCACGTTTAGGTATATACTGTTTATATAAAACAGAGTGAACAAACCGACAGAAGGTAATTTATCTCTAAGTGCGGAAATTGAATTACTTTTCTTGTTGAAAACTACAATAAATGTAAATTGCCTTTAGACGATAGCAGATGTTCCACTAACAAGTATTAAACTTGTCATAATATTCATAATAAAATGTCAAGTCACACTTGTATGTTTTAGGATTAGATGATGATTAAGGTAGTTGTCGTGCTATGGGCATAGTGTCAGAAAATTCTAAATTTTCGTCTACTCATTAAGGATTCTATAATACAAATACCATTAAAATTTGAAGTTGATTGACCATCTCTAACTCGAGATAAACTTAATTAAAGTTCGAATAATTAACACGGAGAGCATAGGAAAGATTGTATTTTTGACAAGTTTTTTAATTTAAAAAAAAAAGTAACAGAAATTTTCAAAAAACTAACTGTTCATTGATGTTTTTGTTCTAAGTAAAAAGAAAATCCAAAAATTATTGACCTTTTTATTGTTGAGATATAATAACGCAAAGTTCAACAATTTATGAGAAAAGATTGACATTTTTATATAATCCAAGCAAACAAACTAAGTGAAATATGTGAACAATAGTTTAGGTACAATCTCTAACAAAATTTTTTTACATTTAACACTATAATTATTTATTGTTTTACAGCGTATTATGAACGAAACTTTTAGATGTTATTGTAGCACGACAACTACCTTAAAATAATTATAGGTGATTAGAAACGAAACAGAACATGAAAAAATAGAATTAAAAAAAAGACCAACCTTAAAAAAATGAGTGTGTGCTTATGACCACACGACAGAAGTGAAAACTTCAGATTTTCTAATTTTTGGTGTCATCTATTATGAACTAAAAATAATTTATTACTAAAACACTAAAATTGTATTTTTAATTAACTCCACCTTGGTTTCAAAAAAATTATAATTATTGTCAAAGAAAGATTATAACAAAAATTAAAAAATATATAAATAAATGCCATGTAAAATTTAGAAGAAAAAAAACGTCAAAAATTCTACAATGCCATCAGGTTACGAACCGAGGTCCCTGTGCATACAACGCAAAAACGCTGCTAACTGAGCTATAGATGGAACTGTGCACCTTGCCGTTTTTATGATATCAGTAAGTCAGCCGGGCACAGCTGTTGCAAGAGAGCGACCAGTCAGTTGAGACGCGGCATACTTAAAGTGACCAAATCCTGAATATCAAAAAGCGGGACAAGGTCTATAAAAACCCGGCGCAGGCAACCGTTGGGTTCCACGCCCAAAAAGCCTTAAACACGCTAGAAACCCCCAAAAACTCGCTAGAAACCCCCAAAAACTCGCTAAAAAACCCCAAAAACTCGCTAGAAACCCCCAAAAACTCGCTAAAAACCCCCAAAAACTCGCTAGCAATCCCCAAAAACTCGCTAGAAACCCGCAAAAACTTGCTAGAAACCCCCAAAAACTCACTAGAAACCCCCAAAACCTCGCTAGAAACCCTCAAAAACTCGCTAGAAACCCCCTAAAACTCGCTAGAAACCCCCAAAAACTCGCTATAAACCCCCAAAAACTCGCTAGAAACCCCCAAAAAACGCTAGACACCCCCATAAACTCGCTAAAAACCCTTAAAAACTCGCTAGATATCCCCAAAAATTCGCTAAAAACCCCCAAAAACTCGCTAGAAACCCCCAAAAACTTGCTAGAAATCCCCAAAAACTCACTAGAAATCCCCAAAAACTCGCTAGAAACCCCCAAAAACTCGTTAAAAACACCCAAAAACTCGCTAGAAACACCCAAAAACCCACTAAAAACCCTTAAAAACTCGCTAGAAACCCCCAAAAACTAGCGAGTTTTTGGGGGTTTTTAGTGAGTTTTTGGGGGTTTCTAGCGAGTTTTTGGGGGTTTTTAGCGAATTTTTGGGTGTTTCTAGCGAGTTTTTAATGGTTTTTAGCGAGTTTTTGGGGGTTTCTAGCGTTTTTTGGGGGTTTCTAGCGAGTTTTTGGGGGTTCCTAGCGAGATTTTGGGGGTTTCTAGCGAATTTTTAAGGGTTTTTAGCGAGTTTTTATTCTAAATATTATTTATTTTTTAAGGTCGGAATCAATTATATAATTATTGATAAATAAAATACTTTGAGTGGGTAAAAATATCTAATGACAAAAAATAAACATTCTTAATGCACGTGATTTAATGAAAACGGGACAAAAGCGGGACGCTTACTGAATCGGGACTCGTGGATCAAAATCGGGACTGTCCCGCCTAAATCGGGACGGATGGTCACTTTAGGCATACTGCTAATACGTGCTCGTGTATGAGCCGAGTAACCCCGATTCAGCGAATTCTTACCGTCGGGTTGCGAATTCTTACGGTCGGGTTGCAAACGCTTCACTTTATTTCAGCACCCAGGCAAAGAGTGCCTAACCTAAAGTTTTTATAATAACTAATTATGTAAGCTTCGTTTTAACATTACTTGATTTGTTCAGTGAAATCAGTGGCGGAGACCCAGCTTGGATAAAAATAATAACACGTTTTTTCTATTTTACTGTAGATTATAGACGCGTCGACATCTAAGGTCATTAGCGTCTTTCAACTACACTAAATAACAACTACCTTAAAACTAAATAACATCACAAAACATCCATGAGCGCAGGTGGGATTCGAACCCACGGCAGTCCAGTCTAGTGGTTGCGGCGCCAAGCATGCTAACCACTAGACTATACTGCCCTCAATAACACGTTTTTAATTGCTACTGCAGTAGGATCTATAATGTAATTCTCGATCCTTCATTGGGCGTTTACCTGAAGCCTTTAGCTTTAAAAACAGCGTCGGGAGAGCAGTAACCGTTTATAGGCGACGGAAAAGGATTTAAGATGAAGAGTGGGAGAAATTTCCGGTATTAAATATTCCTAAGTAAAGTTTTAAAAGCATGTATTTTTGATAGTCATTACAAGATTAATAAATGTTTTAACGACTAGACTAATAGCCTAAAAAGAATTTCTAACAAGTTTTAAATAATTCATCCTTGAAAAATGTAACAAAACGTAGTTTAATGTATGCTTAATTAACACTGACACGCGACGGAAAAAAAAGTTGCCAATCCCTAATTTTTATGTAGACCTAGCAATTTGTCAAATGGCATGATATATACGAAAAAACCGGCCAAGTGCGATCAGACTCGCACATCGAGGGTTCCGTACAATAATAAAATAAACCAGCCGTGAGGTGGGTCGTTTATTAGGACTAAAGTGCGACCCTTGAGGTCCACACGACGAACTTCCCAGTTTGATAAATATTTAATAACAATAATTAAATTAGATATTACACAGAAAAGTAATCATTTTAATCATTAAAACATAATTTTTATTTATTTTTAACAATAATAAAAAAATAAAAAAAAAACTGCTGAACCGATTTTTATAAAATGTATGTCGGATCAAAATGACGTTAACACGCCTCGATTGACACCCTTACGAAGTCGATATAATTTTTTATTCGCGAGATATTGTGTAAAATCTACTTTTTTGGAGTCTATTTGGTTAAGAAAAAAGAACGGCTGCACCGATTTTGAAAAAATTTCTTTCAGATCATATTTACGTTAATACGCGTCGATTGGCACCCTAACGTAGTCGATATCATTTTTCATTCTCGAGATTTCGTCTTAGAAAGAAATGGACACATACGTACGTACATACGTACACACACATACATACACACACACAGACATCTTTCTAAAAATAGTGTAGTGACTTTGAAACATAAAAATTTGCTATACATTTTGATTTCGATTTTCGGACCCATTACAATAACTTCCAATGGGAAGTTAATAAAAAACGAGTTAAGTAGGGGTAAAAAATTAACAGATTTGTTTTTAAAAAACTATTTTACTTGCAAATTTTATTTTCTTCTTTTTGGTGTTTCGAATTATTCCGTATCAAGTTTAATTAAATTTTATTTTTAAAGTAAAGAAAAAAAATATCAACAGAATATTTGATGAATAAAAAACAACAAAAAAATATTGCGATCCGAAACAATGATCGAACCAGGGGCCTTTCGATCTTCAGTCGAACGCTATTACCATTAAGCTAGCCGGGTGATTTTAGTACGCTCGCTTAATGCAAGTATACAGTGTACAGTGCAGTCATATTAGAGCGTTACTAAAAATATTCTCTATACTCTGAATGTACTGTGAATGTATAACATTAATTTATTAAAATTAATTGATTATTTATTTAATTCTAATTATAATTTGCAAGGATTCACGCCACAACAACACACAATCTGTGAAAATTCCAACTAGCTATACCTCTTACCGTTTGTGAGATAGAGTCCTGTGACAGACGGACGGACAGATATCATAGGCAGGTAGTAGGGTTCCATACGGAGGTACGGAACCCTAAAAAGAGCGCGTACATACATTTGACTGATTAAGTTATTAACTGCGAAAATGACGTATAACAGTATAATTAAACTTCTGTGCCGGATATGTAAACCCATTCATTAATTATCGATCGAGTACGTCAAACAGACACCAGCAGCGCTGGTTTGAACCTGAAGGTAACCAGTAATAATAATTGCCTTTTGGTTTGGTGTATGTCCCACAACCTGTCTATTGACTGCAGGTTCCAAAATGTTCTAAAATGTACAGTTTTCGAGAAAAAAAATATTTTACTAAAAAAAATAAAAATTGTACGTAAATCAAGGTAACCATGATTTTTGCTATATTAAGCTAGCCATCAGTAGACCACTAAACAAAAAAGAGGACCATGCTTTTTTTCAAAGAATAAAATAAGAGTGTTTATTTTTTGCAAATATTTACTAGGTGGGAAGTATAGGACTGGTCATCAGTCGAATTTTTTCTACGTAGTCCACTACATATTTACATAGCCTACTACAAAATTTTAAATGTTCTCAATGTTATTTTTCCTATGTTCGGGTCTACTTATATACCGGTTACACACTGTATACGAAGAAGGAAAATTGGACATTACGAAAGTATTTTTCTCTTGATTTTGAGTGAATTTGAAGCTGCTTTATTAATATAGCGAAGTCCGTATCAACGTTAACATAAAATTAAATGCGACGGTGCTAATTTGTTACGCAAATTCATGCAAATTGGTCGAATTAAGTATTCAATATTGACTTAATATAATTATCAAACTGGCTATAATCCGGTTAGATCTCCTACACGCATCGTCTTCAAGATCTTCCCCCAATCAAACATCCCAGCAGAAAGACAAACTAATTAATAGTAAACGGACATGACAACGATATTGTAACTATGGTAGAATGAAAATTAAATGCTAGAACCTCTGCGAGCCGTACCGCACCGGGGTGCCATGGCAATGTCGCCAGCAACGTGGTCAAACGAATTTAGTGTTGCCGTCTAGATCTAGACTTTCTAGATTGAGCTGGTGTTGTCCTGATTCGGGTCTATAGGCCATCGTTGGTTGGAGTTGCTCCCTAACGTTTCGCTAGCACGAGTGGCGAGCTTCTTCAGAGGTCCTTCCATTTCCGATGCTACATCCAGCATCGGAGATGGAAGGACCTCTGAAGAAGCTCGCCAAACGCTAGCAAAACGTTAGGAAGCAATTCCAACCAACGACGGCCTATAGACCCAAATCAGGACAACACCAGCTCATCAACTGGCCGCGAAAGCCTCAACCAACTTTCTAGACTCTTGCCTTGTCTAGATTTTCAAGACAAGACTTGCACAAGTCTTGTCTATAAATTTTCAAGACAAGGCTTGCTTTATCTAGATCAAGACTTTTGCCAAAACTCTAGACAATTTTCAAGAGTCTAGATAAACTAAGTAGTAGTAGGTAAAGTAAACCACTCGGTTAAACTAGACTCTTGAAAATAATCTAGAGTCTTGATACTAGACAAGACAAGAGTTTTTTTAATCTAGACTTAGACTTAGTGAAGTCTTGATATTTCAAGACAAGACAAGACTTTGAAAGTCTTGTCTTGTCTTGTCTAGACGGCAACACTACAAACGATTCATATTGATATTTACGGGAGTTGACTCACGCGATAAGAACTATGATAACAGATAAAATTGAAAGCTTTATTCTAAAATGGTACTTCCATTATATAAAAACAAGCCGTGAGGTGGGTCGTTTATTAGGACTGAAGTGCGACCCTTGAGGTCCACACAACGAACTTCTCAGTTTGATAAATATTTAATAATAATAATTAAATTAGATATTATTACACAGAAAAGTAATCATTTTAATTATTAAAACATAAGTATTATTTATTTTTAAGAATATATAATTAAAAAAAAAAAAAACGGCTGAACCGATTTTTATAAAATTTATGTCGGATTAAAATGACGTTAACACGCCTCGATTGACACCCTTACGAAGTCGATATAATTTTTTATTCGCGAGATATTGTATAAAATCTACTTTTTTGGAGTCTATTTGGTTAAGAACCGATTTTCAAAAAATTTTTTTCAGATCATATTTACGTTAATACGCGTCGATTGGCACCCTAACGTAGTCGATATCATTTTTCATTCTCGAGATTTCGTCTTAGAAAGAAATAGACACATACGTACGTACGTACATACGTACACACACACACACACACAGACATCTTTCTAAAAATAGTGTAGTGACCTTGAAACATAAAAATTTGTTATACATTTTGATTTCGATTTTCGGACCCATTACAATAACTTCCAATGGGAAGTTAATAATTTTTTTTTAAATCCAACTTTAAAAGAAAAACTTTATCCATCGTTTTTACAGACACACTATAAATTGTTATTCATTTCCTTATTCATATCACAAAAAGTTGTAAATTTGATGGTCGTAATTCTTAAAATTCGAAGTAGGATTGCATGTTTATGAATTTATTCTTAATTACATTAAACTAAATACAATATGTTTTACCCGTGACTATCTACATAAATAAATTCACCTAAATTTTTACTCATACCCCAAAAAATAATAATAAAAACAAAATTGTATGAACGCGACGAAAAGCGTGATAAACTGTGACAGTGAAATTCATTATCGCAGTATTTTCCCACACACACTCTATATTACGTAGGCGTGTGTTGTGGCATGCTGTACATCATCTTTGCAAACAAAAGCTCTATTGAAAGATACAAATTTGTGATTGTTGATTATTTGCCAGGCGTGTGAGCATTTAGGGTACGGGGTATCAGCGTCCGTTTACTGAACAAAAGAACGGAGGGGATTCAGAACGAGCCGCGGGATATAAATTTACGATGACTGGTCATATTCCCGCGAGAGCTATTTCAAAATGTGTTTTACAGCAAGGATTCATTTGCTCTCTCCCCCTCTCTCTTTCTCTACTTATACGTTTCAATTGGTGAATGGTACAATCAGTTAGCACGATTGAAAACTTTTCAATTAAAAAAAGGAAATGGTTGCACGTTTGTTGGTTTATATTATTAAATTAACAAAAAAAGTAGTTATGATATTTTTATTTGTTTATTTTTTTTCAATTCCAGGTATTGGTTTTACCTTTCCAAGAGCGTATTTAATATAAAACACTTTTTAACAAAAAAAAAACCTCCTTCAAAAAACCACTAAAAAGAGGAAAATAATGAAATTTTGTACCAATTTAATAAAATATGAAGTCGGTTAAAAAGTATAGTATAGTGATTAATATCTTCTTTTTAACCAACTTCATATTTTATTAAATTGGTACAGACCTCAAAATTTCATTATTTTCCTCTTTTTAGTGGTTTTTTGAAGGTTTTTTTTTGTTAAAAAGTTTTTTTTTTTTACTTTTTAGTGTCAAAAAGTGACATTTACCTTAAAAGAATCACACGCCGTTACTCACTTTTATTAAACCGACTTTCTTACGCTGTCTGATATGTCAAAAAGTGACATTTACCTTAAAGAATCACACGCCGTTACTCACTTTTATTAAAATCAGCCGAACTACTGAACCGATTTTGATGAAATTTCTATGGGACCAATCTGAAAGTATATCCTTTGAAATAAAAAAAAAATTTCAAAATCGGTTTATAAATGACTGAGTTATGAGGTAACAAACATAAAAAAAATACAACCGAATTGAGAACCACCTCCTTTTTTTGAAGTCGGTTAAAAAATCAGCCAATCTTTTTGTAAAACGATGCTCAGTGTTTCAAAAATACACATCGATGGCCGCTAAAGGGTTCGGCAATACATAATAATATAACCATCAGTTTTAGAAAAAAATGTTTCAGTTAAAAATTCTATTCTACATAACGCAAAAGTTTGCGAGTAGTCGAGCATGCAGCGAGGCCGTTTTGTATCAAAACAAGCCGTGAGGGGGGTCGTTTATTAGGACTAAAGTTACTTTTAATTGGGACTCACAAGTGCGACCCTTGAGGTCCACACGACGAACTTCCCAATTTGATGAATATTGTATATTAATAATTAAATTAGGAATTACACAGAAAAGTAATCATTTTAATCGTTAAAACATAATTATTATTTATTTTTACCAATAAATTGAAAAAACGGCTGGACATGCTTTGATAGACACCTTAACGAAGTTAATAACATTTTTTTGGACGAGAAAATCTACATTTTTGCAGTCGTTTTATTGAAACAAAAAAAAACGGCTTGATCGATTTTGATAAAATTTCTTTCGAGTCTTGTTGATGTTAATATGCTTCTATTTGCACCCTAACAAATATCATTTTTTATTCGCGAGATTTCGTGTAAAATCCACTTTTGGCAGTCTTTTTCTTTAAACAAAAAAAAACGGTTGGGCCGATTTTGATAAAATTTCTTTCGGATCAAAATGACGTTAACACGCCTCGGATGACACCTTTACGAAGTCGATATAATTTTTTATTCGCGAGATATTGTGTAAAATCTACGTTTTTGGAGACTATTTGGTTAAGAAAAAAGAACGAATGAACCGATTTTGAAAAAGTTTCTTTCAGATCATATTTACGTTAATACGCGTCGATTGGCACCCTAACGTAGTCGATATCATTTTTCATTCTCGAGAGAATGACCACATACGTACGTACACACTACACACAGACATCTTTTCAAAAATAGTGTAAAAATAGTGTAGTGACAATGAAACATAAAAATTTGTTATACATTTTGATTTCGAAATTCAGACCCATTACAATAACTTCCAATGGGAAGTTAATAAACTGTAGTTTGTTAGTCAATGGGAAGTTAAAAATGTTTTTAAGTAAATCATCAACTATAATAGATAGTTTCATGAAAGACACCAAATATTACTTTTATATAGAATATGAAATATACTGACTTCAAAATTGATATACATTTTGAAATTACAATATATTTCACCGAGGAATCAGAAATTACACATGCACACACAAAATAAACAATTTGTTCTGTTAATCTTATCCTATCCCCTTTGGGCATATTTCTGTCACCTAAATTGCAGTATTATCTCAAATTAAAAATCTCCCTCCGTTTCAGTTCTGAAGCAGCAAAAAATAATGCTTTCATTTTATTTCCAGTGCGACAAAAAATGCTTCATTCACTTTTTTAATCAACGTTAGGGAATTGGTACCCTCACAAATGTATTTTTGTTAATGACAATAAGCCAAAGCAGGATGTGATTTTTTACGAGAGATTGCAATAAACATATTATCATCCATTTTCCCCCTAAAACATTCTGTAACACACGCTAATGACCTTTATAATCTCTCTCTTCTCTCCCTCTCCTTCCCCCTCCTTCTCCCTCTCTCTCACCTCCCCTCCCTCCTCCATCTCATCTCCCCCTCTCTCTCCTCCCCCTCTCCTCCCTCTCCTCGCCCTATCCTCTCTCCCTCCCTCTCCTCACCCCCTCCTCTCTCCCCTCTCTCATTCTGTATATTCGTCGCGCCATTTCATAACCGACTACCACGGTTGAATACAATGTAACTATATTGATGTTTTTAGTAGATATACAAGGTCTGGTGTATTTTTCAATAATATTATACAAAATATAAAATATGTACATCACATCAGTAGTTAAGATGGTTCAATATATAGGTATCTACCATGTCAACATGCGCGCAGATGTGCGCAAATAGGATTAGGGATGCGAAAACTACATTTTTGCCATAGCGCACTATGATGGCTCATAATATGATAATATCACAATATTGACCTTACCTACACAAGCCATCTAGAACCACGAGCCGCGCCAAGACGAGCCTCGAGCCATCACAAGCCACGGAAGTGTGACTCGGCCTTAACAGTGATGCTAACCTTAAGCTTTAATTTGTAATTAATAGTATACGGGGGCCCCCAGGGGGAGACATTGGGATGTAGTTGTTATCGCAATTGCATTCCAATGTTCTTTGAGAATTAGCGCTCCCAGGGACCCGAGCTCGTACCAGTCGGTTTGTGTATGCCGGCTAGCGGATTTTAATACACAAATATGTTATTTGTTGTGTTGAAGACGCTAATGACCTGAGTTGTCGACGCGTCTATAATCTACAATAAAAAGTATGCGGGGGCTTGAGAATGGCAGAGCGTTTAGCAATGCTGTTGTTTACATGGCGTTGCTATGGTTCCTCTATTACAAGCCCCCAGTTCCTGGGTTCTAGCCCGAGAGCTGGTAAAAGTGTCAATTGGATTTTCAATTTATTATTAAAAAAAATAATAATGAATTGAAAATATGAATTGGTGCTAGGCCCAAATAACCTTAGCTGTTGGTGATCTTTAAAACACAATTTAACAATTTTTTTGAAAATATGAATTGGTGCTAGGCCCAAATAGCCTTAGCTGTTGGTGGTTTTTAAAAACACACACAATAATATGCGAATTGCGAATACTTCAAACCGCACGAACAATTTAACTATATCGCTCTTTAATATTTTGTTTTACAACACAAATTAAAAATCCTTTTTATATTTAAACTAATAGTGTTAGAGCACGCTGTCTCCTTGTTGTTTTCAAAAAAGTCTAATTTAAAACTTGTCAAATATTGAAACCCATTTTCATGCACAGTTTCAAGGACTCCAGAGACAAAACATCGTGGAATTGAGACAATTTAGTTAAGAGGACGTGCATTTTGCCATCCCTCGTGAGCTATACCGACTTGATTGTTTATGCATTATTCCTTAGCCCCAAATAAGTTGGATGCTGTTGGAACTACTTTGTTGGTAGAACACAGAGTTATAAAGACAGTGATTCTTAAGTGTTAAGTCAAAGTGACACAATTTCAATTTACAATTATTCTATACAAGCAAAATCCCTATTAGTGTATTGATAAGCGCACTGTAAGAAATGAGAAGGCCGATTACATAGATTATCGATGGTCCATTTGTAGCCAGCGATTAATCTGGTAATAGGCACACAGAGAGACAATGGCGTCGCAAACAGGTATCGCCTGCACATCGCGTAGATTCCATAAAAACACATTGCGCATGCGTGGTTACTAATTTTACATTAATTTGTTTTGTATTCATCCATTTTATATATGTAACTATACATTTTATTTTGTAATTTTTATACACTTTATTGGAATATCACAAATTATGTAATTTTAATTTAGTTTATGTAAAAATCACAAATTTGTTTAACTTTACAGTAAAAGTCCAAGTTTTTATGAAGTTTTCTGTGTAAAAATAAATGATAATGTAAAATCACTTAGAAAATCGAGCGAATTCCTAGCTCATGGCTTTATTTGCTGTTCCTCACTGAGTAGGGCTAAAGTCTATACCTATATTGTACAATGTGCATCTTTGTCGCTGCTTCTCCTTTCTCTTCAACGTCTTCATTATCACCATTAATTAATGTAACGGTACGGAACCCTCGTGGCGCGAGTTCTACTGGCAGTTGACCGGTCTATAATTCACGATTGTTCAGAATCACTCTGTGACATCATGCAAACTACTGTATAGTAGAGACCGTAGACCAGTGGAGAATATAAATAACACGGTATTCAACAGATGTGCCCTTGTTTTGATTCTATCTTTGAACTGTTACAGAACTAAGACAACATCTCCAGGCTTCGACATAAAATATGCATCCTTTTTCTCGACTTATCCACTTTAGTACAATCGATTTCCTTATACAATGTTACACTCCGATTGTATTAAACCAGATCTGCATTTCATATCTTATAGACATTTGAGTGGATTTCGAAGTGAACTATGGAACTATTATCTAACTTCTAGTTAAACTAAAATAGACAACAGGCTCGGCCCGTTTAGGCAGCGTTAGATAATATTTAAAAAAAAATTCACAGATTTCGCAATCCTTGCAACCATCGAGGACATTGGAAATGATAACAGCATATATGAAACATAATTAACTGTTTATTATACACACAATATTTATCAATGCACTGTTTAGTTTTGTCAGGAATAACCCTATTATTCTTCTGTTATATACGCGTTCACTTTTGCTTGATTACTTAACTTTTAAATGGATTTTTCTACAGTATTTATTAACATTTGCTCAAAAATAATACCGCAGATCGTCGCAAATACCTCTCAATTAACTAGACATGATATAAAACACATTTCGAAAAAATTGCATTTGTTCAATTTTGCATGATTGCTCCTCACTTGATCGCGACAACATTGTCTTTTGGCCTTGAACGAAAACTCGTAACTCTGTCCCCATATACGAACATAAACATTTCCAATGTTAAAATGTATAAAATATAGCGTCAAAAAATATATCATGACAATTTAGTTCAGATTAGTTATCGAAGTCTTATGCTAGGTCCTAGATTCAATTGAAATTATAACATACTGTTACAAAACTGTTTTCTGAGTTGGCGGCATAAATATTTATTTACAATAATTAAAAACGCAATAATAATGCATGCAACAACGAAAAGTCAGTTCTAACAATCAACACAAGTAAACAATAACTAAACAGTAATTTAAACTTAATTATATACAATTAACTACACTAATATTTATTTTATCAGGTATATTTATATCACGGAACTATTTATATCACTGTATTGATATTAGATTTATTTCGCACTATATTCGCTGTTCAACACTGTCACAGTATAATCTACACTGACTGACTGATTTCCGTTGACTGATTCCGCGACTCACTGTTCACTGATTTATATAGGCTGCGTATCTCAAACCTAGCGCGTTCTCGCGTTTTCTAGAACGTTCGTGCAGGCTCCAGTTGTTTAGTAAGCAGACACCGCTTCTCAGAATTCTTGCCTGACGTTTATATAGAGGGTGATCCGTAACAATACCATTTTTATTTAAACAATTGAATATTCTTTATAAAAATTACACCTTAAAAAATCTCTCAAAGCATATCTCTAGATTTATCGAATTTATTGTAATTATAACGCATATTTTTGATAATGATGTCAGCTATCTTCGTAATATGGATCCAATAATATATAATAAACTAGAATAATAATATTTTTTAGATACTTATTGTTACGGATCATTCTGTATATAAACGGCAAACAAAGAGTTCCGAGAAACGGGGGTCTGCATACTGAACAACGAGTACCTACCGGAATGTTCTAGAGAACGCGAGAAGCACTGGGCTCCAGTCCACGCAGCCTATATAAATCAGTGAGCAGTGAGTCGAGCAATCAGTCAACGGGAATCAGTCAGTGAAGTACTGGGCGTTTACAAGTACGGGCGATAATAATAGTGCGAAAATAAATAAATCTGCTTTAAAAAAGTTGACATAAATATAGAAATAAATAAACAGTATTTTGTGACATACATACTTGGAAATAAATAGTCATTGTATATAGCAAGTGTTATAATTAAATATTAGTGTAGTTAATTGTATATAATATACTTAAGTGTTAATTACTTGTGTTGATTGTTACAACTTACTTTTCGTTGTTGCATTCGTTATTATTGTGTTTTTAATTATTGTGAATAAATATTTATTCCGCCAAGTCAGAAAACAGTTTTGTAACATTATCTATGCATTTTGAAAAAATATTTATCATTACGATAAAAGCTTTTCTTATAAAAAAAATAAATAAATAAAACGGCAAGTGCATAATATTACTACCATAAGTACGGTTGCTACTTAACTTAATAAAAAAAATCTTATTGTAAAATAAAAATCTAAAAATAAATTGTATTCGATAAAGGAACGCCATTATATTTTTATTAAACAGAATAAATTACAGCTTTACTTTCAAAAACAAATTCTATTTTAGAATATGCAACATTGGATTCTCTTTTCATCTAAAGTAAATCTTGTTTGGCTCATCTCTTATTCATTAGGACTAAAGACTTGCCTGCAGAAGACTAGAGGAGGAGGAGGAGGAGTAGGAGGAGGCCTATCGATGTTTTCAGGACAGTGAAAGTTTTTAACGTCAATTTATGATTAATGACAACCACGAAGAGAAAGTAGTATAAGCGCGTTCCCCATTAATAACGGTGTCAGAACACTGATTGACCGATATGAAATATAATTAAGTCACCGATGTTAAATCGTTAGCAATAATGTAGAACAATTTTATATTCTTTAATCTCGCTTTAATCGGATTTTCATTTTTGCCAAACTCATATTTTAACTAAGCGTTATTATGGAAGTGTAAGTACATTTTTTACCCGACTGCTGAAGGAGGGTAAGGTTTTTCGAGCCGTGTATTGTAACAAAACTATTTTCTGCGTGGGCGGAATAGATATTTATTTAATATAATTAACAATTCAATAACAATAAACGCAACAACTATATGTCAATTCTAACAATCAACGCAATAATAATAACGAACAGTAATACTTAAACAAAGTGAAACACTTAAATAGCACTGAACAAAAATAACTATATTTATGTACCAGTACTGTATTATATTAGCAGTTCAACACGACACTGATTCACGACTGACTATTTTCTGCGTGGGCGGAATAAATATTTATTTAATATAATTAACAATTCAATAACAATAAACGCAACAACCATATGTCAATTCTAACAATCAACACAATAATAATAACGAACAGTAATTCTTAAACAAAGTGAAACACTTAAATAACACTGAACAAAAATAACTATGTTTATGTACCAGTACTGTATTTATATTAGCAGTTCAACACGACACTGATTCACGACTGACTGACTAATTCCCGTCGGCTCCCTGCTTATATAGAGCTACAAGGCTTAAACACAGCGCGTTCGAGCACTTTCCAGACGTCTAGCAGGTACTCGTATCTTCGATACCATTCCACGCCTCGCCACTGTGACCTTCCCTTCTCGACGCTTCTATTGCAGGCAGTGGCGTAACATCTTGGTGTTTGCTACAGTATGCTTGTATGCATGACGTATCTTTGCAATTTCGTCGGCGTCTTTTGTAAACTAAACGACTTGACGGATTTTGAAAAATGAGTGTCTATAGATTTTTCATAGTCTACTGAGTGCTACTGAGTAGATGGCGTCACGGAAAATTCAATATGGCGTACGCTAGACGTCATTTTTTCAATATGCAAAAGTAATTTTCCTTCTATAAATATATCGATATGGGTATCAAATGAATAGACAGACAGACAGACAAACCAGATTTATAGAGATTGTATAAATAACCTAACTTTTTAATCTGATTTTTTCAATGCTTTAGAATTAGTGAACAATAAAAAGTTTATATATACTTACAGTAATTTGCAAAAAGCATGATTTTAAATTTCTATTTAGCCGACTGTGTAAGTTTTATTTTGTAAACCAATAAAATGAACGATGATATAATGTTTTACTATCGTATTGAATCATACAATGCCTGTTACATTTCAATGAACAACAGCTACAATAATTTACGCGACGCATGTATGAAGTTTGGATGAAGCTTAAAATGTATACCCAGAAACCACAATAAATTTGAGCTTTTATAAATCATAGCTAAAGCTATATATTATACATGCTATACACTTAGGCACTGCTTCATAAAATGAAGCATCAACGAAAAATTGGGTAGGTAGTCGGAGTCCTTACCGTTTATAGCAGGAGAGCTAGCGATCATTTTGACTAAGGTGTTTTAAAAAGCTAAAAATTCGACTGATGACCAGTCCTATACTTCCGACCTAGTAAATATTTGCAAAAAATTAACACTCTTTTTTTATTCTTTGAAAAAAAGCATTGCCCTCTTTTTCGTTTGGTGATCTACTGATGGCTAGTAATACCTATAGCAAAAATCATGGTTACCTTGATTTACGTACAATTTTCTTTTTTTAGTAAAATACTAGCGGACCCGTCCCGGCTTCGCTCGGGTGGTATGAAATTATGATTTAATAGCGGTCACCCATTACTCCGCTCACGTATATTTAGTATAGCTGATCCGGCAAACGTTGTTAATAATTTCTAGGAATAATTACATTACTCACTCGCTTCGCTCGTTCGTTTGAATTTTATTAAGACAGTACTCACTCGCTTCGCTCGTTCGCTTGAATATTATAAATACACTACTCACTCGCTTCGCTCGTTCGCTTGATTATTTTCGCCTACTCACTCGCTTCGCTCGTTCGCTTGAATATTTTCGCCTACTCACTCGCTTCGCTCGTTCGCTTGAATATTTTCGCCTACTCACTCGCTTCGCTCGTTCGCTTGAATATTTTTGCCTACTCACTCGCTTCGCTCGTTCGCTTAATTATTTTCGCCTACTCACTCGCTTCGCTCGTTCGCTTGAATATTTTCGCCTACTCACTCGCTTCGCTCGTTCGCTTGAATATTATAAATACACTATTCACTCGCTTCGCTCGTTCGCCATATATATATTTTTTAAAGCTTAATATAAAAATCGCGATTAAAAATCAGGGGTTGATAGTATAAGGGTGAAAATTTAGAGTTGTATGTATTTTTCAATGCTGAATCATGAAAAATTAAAAAAAAAAAATTTTGTCCAAAAAATAAAAAAAAAAAATTTGGGGTGGACCACCCTTAACATTTAGGGGGATGAAAAATAGATGTTGTCCGATTCTCCACCCTACCCGATAAGCACACAAAATTTCATCAAAATCGGTCCAGCCGTTTCGGAGGAGTATAATAACGTACACCGCGACACGAGAATTTTATATATAAGACTAGCGGACCCGTCCCGGCTTCGCTCGGGTGGTATGAAATTATGATTTAATAGCGGTCACCCATTACTCCGCTCACGTATATTTAGTATAGCTGATCCGGCAAACGTTGTTAATAATTTCTAGGAATAATTACATTACTCACTCGCTTCGCTCGTTCGTTTGAATTTTATTAATACAGTACTCACTCGCTTCGCTCGTTCGCTTGAATATTATAAATACACTACTCACTCGCTTCGCTCGCTCGCCATATATGTATTTTTTAAAGCTTAATATAAAAATCGCGATTAAAAATCAGGGGTTGATCGTATAAGGGTGAAAATTTAGAGTTGTATGTATTTTTCAATGCTGAATCATGAAACAATTAAAACAAAAAATTTTGTCAAAAAAATAAAAAAAAATTTTTTGGGGTGGACCACCCTTAACATTTAGGGGGATGAAAAATAGATGTTGTCCGATTCTCCACTCTACCCGATAAGCACACAAAATTTCATCAAAATCGGTCCAGCCGTTTCGGAGGAGTTCAATAACGTACACCGCGACACGAGAATTTTATATATAAGATTAAGCAACAAGCCGTGAGGTGGGTCGTTTATTAGGACTATAAGGTGCGACCCTTGAGGTCCACACGACGAACTTCCCAGTTTGATAAATATTTAATAATAATAATTAAATTAGATATTACACAGAAAAGTAATAATTTTAATCATTAAAACATAATTATTATTTATTTTTAACAATAATTAAAAAAAAAACGGCTGCACCGATTTTTATAAAATTTATGTCGGATCAAAATGGGGTCAACACGCCTCGATTGACACCCTTACGAAGTCGATATGATTTTTTATTCACGAGATATTGTGTAAAATCTACTTTTTTTTGAGTCTATTAGGTTAAGAAAAAAGAACGGCTGAATCGATTTTGAAAAAATTTCGTTCAGATCATATTTACGTTAATACGCGTCGATTGGCGTCCTAACGTAGTCGATATCATTTTTCATTCTCGAGATTTCGTCTTCGAAAGAAATGGACACATACGTACGTACGTACACACACACACGGACATATTTCTAAAAATAGTGTAAAAATAGTGTAGTGACCTGGAAACATAAAAATTTGTTATACATTTTGATTTCGATTTTCGGACCCATTACAATAACTTCCAATGGGAAGTTAAAAATGCTACTTTTATTTCAACTACGACTATGCATTATTTTCACACTTTCAGTATAAAGTGTGTAAATCTCTAGGCACCCCTCTTAACATTCTTAACTACATATACTATAGTCACTGAGAAATTATCAAAATCTATCTATTAAATCAGCATTGTATAAATTGAATAATGATTTAAAATATAAAAAAATAAAATTACAATTGTTTTATTAAATTCCCATTGTAATGGGTCCGATTTTGTGAATGAAAAATTTGGACTTTTTTGCACGTTTTGATCTACTGTTTTAGCGAGAAGTTTCTGTGTGTGTGTGTGTGTGTGTGTGTGTACGTACGCACGTTCGTTTGTACGTTGATGAATCTCGAGAACAAATAATGATAACGACCTCGGACCTATTTCATTTTAATTTAATTTATTGTAGATTATAGACGCGTCTACAACTCAGATCATTAGCGTCTTCAGCACAACAAATAATCCATTTGTGTATTAGAATCCGGCATACACAAACCGACTGGTACGAGCTCGAGTTCCCTGGAAGGGACCAATTTCATTCGACACATAGTTACATAAAAAATAGAGGAACACAATAGTTCTTTTAGATCGCGGTGGCTTTCTTCGGGCCCCGAACACTTAAATCTTAAATCTTACATAATGAATACCTGATAAGATTTGCAAAAAATTTGACTTCATGAATAACGATATTATTTAAGTGATTTAATTTGAGCGTACGATCTTCTCTCGTCGGTTATACTATACGTATTTTAGGTACACACTAGCACTGAACAAAGCTCCACAAAAACACCATTCACTCAATAGAGGCGATAACAAAAGACCAATATTTCCCAATACATTGTCGAACAATAGTTGAGTCTTATCTGATATTTGTGTTGTTCATGGTGAAAATAAATTACATAATAATAGCCGCTCTATGCACACTCTTGATGTATAGATTTTATTAAAATATAAAGTATCATTTTTCATTACCATATTATGATAAATTATATCCCCTATATTATTAAACGAGCAAATCTTGTATATATGTACCTATGTACCTATATAATATTTTCTCGAAAACGGCCCTAACGATTTGGATGAAATTTACTGAAAAGGAGTTTTTGGGGGCAAAAAATCGATCTAGCTAGGTCTTATCCCTGGAAAAATTCGTTTCCTTATCGATTTTATCATTTTAAAAAACAGTTTTTTTAACATTATAAAACAGTGTCGTATGGTGAGTAGGCTTTGGAAAAAACAAACTATTTTCATTATTTATGTCAAATTACTCTGACAGTCAATCTTTAACTTGTTAAAATAATCAGTAATTATTTGAAAATATGTAGGTACATACGTTATGTAGTATGACGTATAATAATATTATCTACTTATAGGTAAAAATATATATGAGCACTGTGGTTGGAATAAAAACAAAATAAAATATAGTTACTTCTTACCACAACAGTTTTATTGATGGATGTACATTTCGAAAGCCAAGCTTTCATCTTCAGCGAACACTACATGTAGTATTCGCTGAAGATGAAAGCTTAGCTTTCGAAATATACATCCATCAATAAAACTGTTGTGGTAAGAAGTAACTATATTTTATTTTGTACTTATAGGTATGTAATTTTTTTTCTTAAAAACGACAAACGATTTCGATGAAATGGGAACTTTAAGTACTATTTTTTTTGAACTCATCCGAGCAAAGCTCAGTCATCCAGATATTATATTTTATATTATAAACGATCCAAACTTGATAATTTTACATTTAAATTAAATAGAGATTGTAACCATTGAATGATGTGCTATATTGTTAAAATATAGTAATAAATAATTCACGTTAAATTACTGTATAACTATACTACTTATATGTGCTAGGTATACGCAAATTTTCATATTTTTATTGACACAATGGGGTTGGGCCACTGTAACCGTACCAAATGTTGTTAAATATCTATCTATCTATTGAAAGTAGTTGTTTTTTACGGATATCATTGTATTCTAGGTGTATAATCAATATCCATTTTTGGTAGGAATTTTGAAGCGCGTTTATTATAAAAAATATTAATTTTATAATAATTTAAATTTGCTGCTATTTATAGAGCCAATCAGAAAACGCGTGTTGAGACAGCGTTGTCGTGACGTAAAATGTCAAATTCCGTATAACTAATTAAAAAGATAAAAAAAGATCAAATTCTACTAGCACTGTAGAGTAATTGGCAACCCAACGCGGAAAACTGGGTGTTTCGAGTTCAAGTCCCGACAGTGGCATTTGATTTTTTGATGTGAAACATCTTATGTCGGGCTGTGAACAGCCGCGTGGGGGGAAATATGCAACGAAATGTTTGGTCTGCTCCTTTGCTGCTGTTCTCTCCACCACTGCGGCACTGGCTCAGGCATGCACTGTAGCACACGCGGTGTTACAGTGCAGTATATAGGATTATGTCAGCATAATAATTAGTTGCTGCTTTTGAGAGTGCGTATAAATATGACACGAGGCGAGGCTCTGTCTTAATCTTAGTCCTGAAAAAAATAATATAGTTTTATGTGGAGATTTTAACTTAAATATTCTTATCGATAATCTTCAAGTTAGACAATTTTATGATATTTTAAATTCTTTTAAGTGTAAAATAATTAGTAAAGAACCCAGTAGGCTTTGCTCCGCTACTGCAACATGTTTAGATTATTTTATTTTAAATGACAGTTTTAAATTTGAACGTGTTTCAACTGTTGAATTCAATATATCCGATCATAAGGCACAAATTTTAGAATTTGAATATAATATAGAAATAATTAAGAAACCTATCGTTTACACATATAAAAGACTATATACAGATGAAAATATATCAAATATGCAAATGCTGTTATCAAAAATAAACTGGAACGAGGTATTACCTCTAAGTGATATCAATCAAATGTTTAATAGATATTGGGATGAATTTATATATTGTTTTAATGTAAGCTTTCCATGCATTAAAGTTAGTAATATAGTGCATAAAAAAGGCGAAAAAAACTGGGTAACTGAACAAATTATTGAGCAAAGTAAACAGCTTAAAATGCTATTCCAAATAAAAGGTGACAACATTTCTTTGAATAATCATTATAAATCGCTAAAAAATAAACATAAGATTGATATCACTGAGGCTAAGAGCAGGTTTTATAATGAGGCAAAAATAAATACAGACAACAAGTCAAAGTATATCTGGTCAAATTTGAACAAATTTTTAAAAAGAGAAAATAATGCAAATGACGAATTAATTATAGATTACAATGGCAGTAAAATCAGTAACTTGAAAGATATTGTAAACACTTTCGCAGAATATTTTGAGTCAGTTGTTCCAAATAAGCTAGGAGATCATTTTGCAAATAATGTATCAAAAAAATGCACAGTTTCTAATAATAGTCATGCACATAGTATATTCCTGTATCCTGTTAGTACTTCTGAAGTTAACAGCGTCATTAAATCATTACCAAATAAACATACGGCAGGGTTCGATGAAGTTCCAAGCATTGTTTTAAAAAGTTCTCTTGAGTATATTGGAAACATTCTGACAATAATTATTAATTTAATATTTGATTGCGCTACGTTCCCAGACAAATTAAAAAATTCAGAAATAAAGCCAATACATAAAAAAGATAGTGTTTATGAATTAAAAAACTACAGACCGATATCACTGTTGTCAACTCATGCAAAGCTTGTTGAAAAAATTTTATATAATAGACTATCTGATTTCTTTGACACATATAAAGTATTACATCCTTGTCAACATGGCTTTAGAAAGAACCATTCAACAACTACAGCATGTTTATCATTTAGTAATTTTGTAAGCAAACAATTGGATGAAAATAATATCGTAATTGGGTTATTTTTTGACTTAAGTGCCGCTTTCGACACGGTTAATCATTCGTTTCTTTTACAGAAGCTTTTAGCAATGGGAATCCTCTGGCAGGCTAATGATCTGATTAAGTCTTATTTACAAAATCGATGTATGCAAATAAATATACAAAATGTAAAATCATCAAAAAAAGATATTAATGTTGGGGTCCCGCAGGGTAGTAATTTGGGACCATTACTATTTTTATGTTATGTTAACGATTTGCCGGATTACATAACAACCGGATCAGTAATCATGTATGCTGATGATATAGCCGTGTTGATAGCGGCACATTCATTCGATGAAGCTGTAACTAAAGTAAATAGTGTTACTGAGCAATTATCTGAATACTGTCAAAAAAATCAAATAATCATTAATATAGAAAAAACTAGCTGTGTGCAGTTCAGGATCAGAGGTCCCGTGACTGTTGGTGGCTTATTTACTACAAATTGCAATGCTGATATACAATTAAAACAATCTGTCAAATTTTTAGGACTACACATTGATGATACATTAAAATGGGTAACTCAAATTAACAACATATGTAAAAAATTGAATTTTTATTATTATTTACTTAAACAGATGAGATCTGTGTATAACAGAGACACATTACTAACATTTTATCATGCATTTGTTGTAAATACTATCAAATATACCATTCTTATTTGGGGAATCTCAGGAGATAGACACAGAATTTTTGTTTTGCAAAAAAGAATTTTAAGATTAATCTTCAATTTAAAATATAGAGATTCGTGTCGAAATCTAATTAAAGAAAACAAGCTACTAACTTTTTATGGAATTTTTGCTCATGAGCTGCTCACAGTTATGCATTCTAATAAGTATTTTTTTGAAAATAATAAACAAAAACTATATAATACCCGCAACCACAATATTGTTTTAAAGCATAACACGACATTTTTTGAAAAAAGTCCTACCTATATAGGCTATAAAATTTTTTACAAATTGCCAGATGAAATAAAAATCATAAATAAAACAGAATATTTTAAAAATAAATTAAAAAAACATTTTTGTAATACTGTGCCTTATGATTTAAAGGATCTTTTTTAATATGTATTATATTTTCCTGACGTTTGTATCCACATTAGTGGCTTTTCAATAAAAAATTATTATTATTATTATTATTATTACAGTGGGTGCCAATTGTTACTATGCTAGAAAATGAAACAGAAAATTCTACAGTTTCAATTGTTGCATGCGATGATAATGAATAAATTAAAATTTTATGGTAAAATAAATATATACTAGGTACTACATAGAGAATACCACCGAGTTCAATAACGTTTTCTTTGATGTTTCACATCTGTCGGGGGTCCCGAGACCCACACCCTTTTTTTTAAAATATAGCCTAACAATCATGGCAGCCTGTCTGTCTGATATGTAATTCACTACTTAATTGTTTATTTATTTATTGTAGAATATAGACGCGTCGACAACTTAGGTCATTAGCGTCTTAAATTACATAAAATAACAACTAACTTAAAACTAAATAACATCACAAAACATCCATGAGTGCAGGTGGGATTCGAACCCAAGACAGTCTAGTCGATAGAGGCTGGTACCAAGTACGCTATCCACTAGGCTACACTGCCCTCACTTAATTTTTGTGGTTATAAGGTGGATTATCTTTTGATTTATTTACATTGTTGAATTTAAATCATTAATACTTAGAAAAGCCATCGAACAATTTTATAATTAATTTTATTAATTGTTCATAAGGCAAGAGAGTAGAGACTCTACAAAGGGTAGCATAAAAGTCATAACCTAACAACCGCAGTTTGCAAACACTTGAGCGGCAAAAGTTTAATTTTGTTTTTGTTAATTAAAAGACAGAGGAATTAGAAGTGAAATGTGTTTTTGTTTGATTAAAAACAAATTAAGTAGGTTTTTATACCAATTTATTTGTAACTGATAGAAGCAAACGTTATTTGTGAACAAAATAAATTAAGTAAGTTTATAATTCTACATACCCGATCAGTACACAAAACTACAGTAAAGTTTCAATTATCCACAATAATTAAATATTAGATATTGTGTAAATAAACAAAACTAATTAATATTCCCTACTCGAATATCTTTTCTGCTGATATCTAGAAGACGACCTTCAAATTGGTATCTAAATATCTAACCCTTAAATTATTCCTGAACGGTGACTGGGATATTAACAGGACACTCATCTTAATTATAACCTGCATTTACATTTATTTTATTTATTATAAATTATAGACGCGTCGATAACTTAGGTCATTAGCGTCTTGATTACATTAAATAACAAGCCGTGAAGTGGGTCGTTTATTAGAACTAAAGTGCGACCCTTGAGGTCCACACGACGAACTTCCCAGTTTAATAAACATTTAATAATAATAATAATTAAATTAGATATTACACAGAAAAGTAATCATTAAAACATAATTATTATTTATTTTTAAGAATAATTTAAAAAAAACGGCTGAACCGATTTTTATGTCGGATCAAAATGACGTTAACACACCTCGATTGATACCCTTACTAAGTCGGTATAATTTTTTATTCGCGAGATATTGTGTAAAATCTACTTTTTTGAAGTCTATTTGGTTAAGAAAAAAGAACGGCTGAACCGATTTTGAAAAAATTTCTTTCAGATCATATTTACGTTAATACGCGTCGATTGGCATCCTAAAGTAGTCGATATCATTTTTCATTCTCGAGATTTCGTCTTAGAAAGAAATGGATACATACGTACGTACGTATGTACACTATTTTTAGAAAGATGTCTGTAATTCTAAATTTTTTGAAAATAAAATACAGCCCATGTTACTCGCTGATAATGTAGCTTTCTATAGGTGAAAGAATTTTTAAAATCAGTTAAGTAGTTTTTGAGTTTACCCATTACAAAAAATCAAATCTTTTCTCTTTGTAATATTAGTATAATAATTATTTATTAATTTTAAAAATGCTGAGAGGAGAAAAGCAAAACTGTAAATGTATGAAGTATAACTTCGACCGTGCGCTTATGTGGGTAAGACACATACCTCCTTTTTTAAATTTATTTATGACTTATTTGTGTAGTTATTAGTTATCCACCCAATAAAATAGTAACAAATGAATTTTGGGTTTAATTAGGTTTGATTAATTAAATTAAGGGAAAATTAAGAACCATTTTACCTAGAAAACGAATCCTTTTTGAATGATATAAAAGTGTTATATAACGGCTGGACAGAACAGGCCTATAAATTGACTGTCTCTTTGACAATTAACGCAGGGCGTATAATATAATTCAATCAAAGTATACACCAAAGTATTGTACTCTGCTGCGAGACCAAAGACCTCACCTATTGTGTTTTAAATTATCGACAGAGGATAAGCAAAGCTTTACTGTACCTTCACCTACAGATTTCAATTTCACTTCCGCCACTTCAATCAGCTCACAGGAAGTTGGTTTCGAAATGAAACGGAATTGTATAAAAGCACCGAGGAAGCCAAATTTATTTACTAACGGCTCTGCCTTTATCACTCCTAATTCAATTAAATGAAACTAACCAAACCTATACCTACATGTAGCGTATTATGTACTTATCTATCCATAATATTATAGTGTATACTGTATAATATACAACAGGTTAAATAATAACTCGTGTGATTACTCACTTATTGTGGTATAAATGCAACATAACCTTAAAAAAACCCACTTGTTTTACTGTCAAGCGTAACTCTTAACCCCGATTATCTCGAAAAAGTTAGAGATATCGAAGTAAATAAAGTACCTAGATATACCTTTTTACTTCCCACCTCTAAAAAAACATTTCGAGATTTTAACAGATCTTCACGTTTTGAGACCCTAGCAATCGTTTAAGATCATTTTCTGACTGATGTCTGTATGTGTGCGTGTGTGTGTGGTCAATTTTTCGCCTTCGATATCTTAAGAAAGGAACAACATACGGCCATGCCGATTGTTCTATTGTTGTTTATCAGTCTTTAATTTAGATCTGATTAGATTTTGAGTCAAATCGGTTCAGTGGATCCTGAGATATTACAAAAAACGTTCTCAATGTCACGTATTAACATAGGTAAAAAAAATATAAGTGAATTCTAAATGTTATAATATTAAAAAAATGTAAATATTTTTTTTCTCTAAAATGTACAGTTTTCGAGAAAAAAATATTTTACTAAAAAAAAATAAAAATTGTACGTAAATCAAGGTAACCATGATTTTTGCTATATTAAGCTAGCCATCAGTAGATCCACCAAACAAAAAAGAGGGCCATGCTTTTTTTCAAAGAATAAAAAAAGAGTGTTTATTTTTTGCAAATATTTACTAGGTGGGAAGTATAGGACTGGTCATCAGTCGAATTTTTTTACATAAAAGTATCCAGTCTTTCATATTAATTAAATTTATATTTCATACCGATTTTCAACCCTGTATATTTGAAAATATGGCTTATTTTATCTTCACGCACCCTGTGTGTCCCAAACGAGTAAAAGTTTATTATAGAAAGTTTGTGTCAAATGCTTTATTTTTACAATACGTAAGTTATGGGCCAGCCTGTATATTTAAACGTAGTATGAAATATCCTTTAACAAATGGAAGTTGAGTGGAAAAAGGTTTGAAATTGTTTCAGAAAATGACCTGTCAAAGTAGCAAATACTTATATCATCCATATATGTTTCTGACAAATCTATATTTTCTGTAGTTGACAAAAAAAAGAACTTCCAAGTTAATCGCTAACAAAGATTCTATTTCATCTTTGGAATTGTTACACAGATAACGTTATTTTTAATCATTATCAACATATAAGACAGTATATTGTTTATCTAAGCTCATATGAAGTATGTGTCAAATTTGATCAAGTTTTTTGATGTGAAACATCTTATGTCGGGCTGTGAACAGCCGCGTGAGGGGAAATATGCAACGACATTTATGATCCGCTCCTTCGCTGCTGTTCTCCCCACCACTGCGGCACTCTCTCTCTTTCTCGGTTTCCGCGCGCTCGGGCAACCGCGTGTGTTACAGTGCAGTATATAGGATTACGTCAGCATAACAGTTAGTTGCTGCTTTTGAAAAAATATATACTACTACATAGAGAATACCACCGAGTTCAATAACGTTTTCTTTGATGTTTCACATCTGTCGGGGGTCCCGAGACCCACACCCTTTTTTTTATAAACAATGTAATAATGGCAGTTGCGGCCAAATTATGATATTTTTCTCATTTAGCTTTCCAATATCAATTACAGCTACCAAGATGCATGAAATTAGTCCACCCTGTTCACTAAGGCACTGGTGCAATAATCGGTGTATGTGTGTTTTGCAAAATTACACATCTGGTGCAATATCGTAAAAATTGTGTTTTAAAGACCACCAACAGCTAAGGTTATTTAGGCCCAGCACCAATTCATATTTTCAATTCATTATTTTTTTTTAATAATAAATTGAAAATCCAATTGATACTTTTACCAGCTCTCGGGCTAGAACTTGGAAACTGGGGACTTTTAATAGAGGAACCATAGCAAAGCCATGTAAACAACAGCATTGCTATACGCTCGGCTATTCTTAAGCCCTGGTGCAATATCAAAGTGATGACAGAATGTGAAATAAAAATTTTATAATGTGATTTTTACAGAATAGAGTGGTGATGGGCGATTGTAAGATGTTTTTACAATCGAAACAATTGCAATTGTTCATAATAACAATCGAGTCCACAATCGACTCGGAGTTTGATTTTACAATCGAAATGTTCGATTGTTCAAGTCGATTATTTGCCAGCGAATGAGAATACATATAATCGCGATTCAAGAGTATATGCTATAGTCGATTGAAGTCTGACATTCACGCTACTCGTTCATCGTTGATTCACTGTTCACACTGTTCAGTCGGTCTCAAAGCACTCGATTACTGCATAATCGACCATCCATCGACTCGACCACAGTTGTTGAGTGATGAACGATTATATATTATATGGCTCTCGACAGTGTACATCGTCTTTACGATTGAGTACTATGCAACTTGGTCTCGGTGAACTATGAAACAACAACAATCGAGTCCAAGTGAAAACCATCGAGAGTCATCGAGATGTTTGAACAATCGAGACAATCGACTAAAATATCTCGTAATCGCCCATCACTAGAACAGAGACACTAAACATATAAAATATTATATAGAAGAGTGGGACGAAAGGCAGACGGCCTTATAATGCATCAGGTCGGGTGGGGACTCTTAAAAGTGTAATGGCTCGCTGGTGGTCTCGTAGGGATTCACAGCGGGCCAATAAATAAGAAATATAAAACTCATATATGAGTGGCTAAAACCTGTCTGGATTTGTACATAACTAAATTATCGTACAATTAAATTGAATTAACATTTGATTTTCTTAAAAATCCAATTCTCTTGAAATTTTCTAGACAGACATTTGCATTTTACATGTACCTATACCGAAAACGGCTCTAACGATTTTGATCAAATTTGCCGAAAAGGGGTTTCGGGGGACAAAAAATCGATGCTAGCTAGGTCTCATCCCTGGAAAAATTCGTTTTCTTATCGATTTTATCATTTTAAAAAACAGTTTTTTTAACGTTATAAAACAGTGTCGTATGGTGAGTAGGCTTTGGAAAAAACAAACTATTTTCATTATTTATGTCAAATTACTCTGACAGTCCAATCTTTAACTTATTAAAGTAATCAGTAGTTATTTGAAAAGTAAAAAAAATAACAACAATAAAATCTAAACATAATTCTACTTACATAATATTATGTTTAGATTTTATTGTTGTTATTTTTTTAACTAATATTTAAATAAATAGGTATATTACTTTTATATTACCTATATAAAATATGTAGGTACATACGTTATGTAGTATGACGTATACTGACGTATAATAATATTATCTACTTATAGGTATGTAATTTTTTTTTCTTAAAAACGACTAACGATTTTGATGAAATGGGAACTTTAAGTACTATTTCTTTTGAACTCATCCGAGCAAAGCTCGGTCATCCAGATATTTTATATAAAGCAAGTATGGTAGGCGTTTTAGACTTTTATAAAAATGTATAAATGAAAAAGAGTTTTTGTGGGACGTCATGTAATGAAAAAAATAATTTTGACGCGTGATACAACAGAAAGATAAGAAAAATTACTTTCGAATATTTTTTAAACAACGGGAATAATATCTTTCAGGAACCTACATTTTTCCTATATTATACTTAAAGTAGATAAACCACCTAAGTCCAGTTAATACACTAGACGTTTTCAAGACAGGAAAGGATTTTGGTGCAAATCATTATTTTATCTATGGTAGACAAGGAGTAGATTTTATGAGTATATATTTTATACAAACTGTATCGTAAAACAATATAAAAAATTCGACCGGGGAGCCGATCCTCCTCACCTATTAGATAATTTCTCGTAAGTGTCACAGAACTGAAAATTTTCGCAAAAAAATTCTCTTTTTGCATTCTTACTAGTGTTTTTTTAAAGACCACCAACAGCTAAGGTTATTTGGGCCTAGCAGCAATTCATATTTTCAATTCACTATTTTTTTGGGATAAAATTCCGGGGCATTTTTTTTGAGATAAAATCCGGTGCATTTTATCCCAAAAAAAATGCCCCAGAATTTTATCGCAAAAAAAATGCCCCGGAATTTTATCCCAAAAAAAATACCCCGAAATTTTATCCCAAAAAAAAATGCCCCGGAATTTTATCCCAACAAAAATGCCCTGGAATTTTATCCCAAAAAAAAATGCCCCTAAATTTTATCCCAAAAAAATGCCCCGGAATTTTATCCCAAAAAAAATGTCCCGGAATTTTATCACAAAAAAATGCCCCGGAATTTTATCCCAAAAAAATGCTCCGGAATTTTATCCAAAAAAAAATGCCCCGGAATTTTATCCCAAAAAAAAAAATGCCCCGGAATTTTATCCAAAAAAAAAATTTTTTTGTTGATGTGAAACATTTTATGTCGGACTGTGAACAGCCGCGTGAGGGGAAATATGCAACGAAATGTTTGGTCCGCTCCTTCACTGCTGTTCTCCCCACCACTGCGGCACTCTCTCTCTCTCTCGGTTTCCGCGCGCTCGAGCAACCGCGTGTGTTACAGTGCAGTATATAGGGTTACGTCAGCATAACAGTTAGTTGCTGCTTTTGAAAAAATATATACTATACTACATAGAGAATACCACCGAGTTCTCTCTTGATGTTTCACATCTGTCGGGGGTCCCAAGACCCACACCCTTTTTGTTAAATAATAAATTGAAAATCCAATTGACACTTTTACCAGCTATCGGACTAGAACCCGGGAACTGGGGACTTGTAATAGAGGAACCATGCATTGCCTACACGCTCGGATATTCTCAAGCCCCATTCTTACTGTAAAAAACATAGTCATAGCACCCGTAACCGTTATTTTTTATCAAATAAAGTCAATATCATTATCATTCAGAGCAGAGCATCGTCCAACGTAGCTATAGTTTTAGACGTGTACTGTGAACTGTGAACAATGTCTTGTCTTTATGTTTGCCCAACAAAGTAAAGGAAAAATTCATACACTGTGGAAAAGCATTTTACCTGTGTAAATACGCCAATCCATTTTTTTTAATTTGAAAAATCAGATTCTAAGTTACACACATTATTTCACTCAAGCTGTGGCAAATAGTTTATTTTCATTTCACGAAATGGTATCTTTTTAACCGACTTCAAAAAAAGGAGGTAGTTCTCAATTCGGTTGTATTTTTTTTATGTTTGTTACCTCAGAACTCCGTCATTTATAAACCGATTTGGAAAATTCTTTTTTTATTTGGAAGGATATACTTTCAGATTGGCCCCATAAAAATAACATCAAAATCGGTTCAGTATTTCGGCTGATTTAATAAAAGTGAGTATAACGGCGTGTGATTCCTTTAAGGTAAATGTCACTTTTTGACACTAAAAAGTAAAAAATAAAAAACTTTTTAACAAAAAAAAAACCTCCTTCAAAAAGCCACTAAAAAGAGGAAAATAATGACATTTTGAGATCTGCGCCAATTTAATAAAATATGAAGTCGGTTAAAAAGAAGATATTAATCACTATACTATACTTTTTAACCGACTTCATAGATGTATTTAATTTGGTACCGAGGTTGCATTGATAAAAATATTGAAATTAAGAAAAAAAATATTATTTTAAGGGATGTATTAAGGGGTTAAATTTTTTTTTGTTCAAAAACAAACTTAAGTTCACATAATAAAGCCACAATTATTAGCAAATACACTATATTGTCGGCAGGGTTTTGGCACTGCGACCCGAGTTTTTTATTAAATTGGCGCAGACCTCAAAATTTCATTAGTTTCCTCTTTTAAGTGGCTTTTTGAAGGAGGTTTTTTTTTTGTTAGAAAGTTTTTATAATAATTTTCTTTCTTGATATATTTTTTCAGATATGGAATCCACAATACAGATTATTTCATTATAACATCTGAAAATATTATACACACAAAATATGTTCGTTTATTGTGAAAAAAAACATTCCAAGTTCTGTATGTCAAAGTTATAAGAAAATAATGTTATTTAGATGCATTTTGTAAGGAATAACTCGAAATGGTGAAAAAATGGAACAAAGTCCTACCAACTTTTAAACACGCTCTTGTTAAATATGTCACATATAGTTCCCAAACTTTTTGATTAGTTAATAAAAACTTTTCGACCTTTGGTCGCAGTCGATAGAAAGTTTTTCAAATGATACGTGATTATAAGGTTGTATTTATGTCTGGAGGAATTGTAAAGAATACAGTTGAATTTCGATTATCCAGGGTCGCAAAAACTTGCTAACAATCCTGATCAATTTTTATTAATTATACTAATATCCCTTTTCTGCAGTGCGATTTACACGTGCTTAATAAAGTATTTATTTTAAAATTGTGTGTTTTAAAGACCACCAACAGCTAAGGTTATTTGGGCCTAGCACCAATTCATATTTTCAATTCATTATTTTTTTTTTTAATAATAAATTGAAAATCCAGTTGTCACTTTTACCAGCACTCGGGCTAGGACCCGGGAACTGGGGACTTGTAATAGAGGAACCATGATAGCAACGCCATGTAAACAACAGCATTGCTACACGCTCGGCTATTCTCAAGCCCCTATTTATTTTAATGCAATACACAAGTACGAGAAAGTGCATTTAAGCAAGTGGTACAAATTTTCGAAATGTCGTAGGTTTTTCAAAGGCAAGAACCTGAATAAATAATTAGAATTAAATTACAAACAAACAAATTCTACCTCTTTATAATACTTATGTCCATATTCATAGTTAACCCTTAAGGTAAGTGATAAGGGTCCCTTCGCTGAGGGTCAATTAAGTGCTGAGGGCACTTTATTCAAAGGAGCGTTTCATAGTCATTTTCTTCAGTGAGGAAAGAACTATAGGAAACCTCCATGATTTTTTCCTTTAGAACAGTTGATCATACTGCAGACCGATTGTGTTTAGTTGTCATTTTTGATATAAATGCGTGTTTTCATGTGTTTTACTGTTTTTACTTTTTCGACACTTAAGAGACATACTATCCACCCTTAAGGTGAGGGTGATGTAAGGGCCCTTACAGACGTCAATTTTGACTATGAAACGCATATTCGATTTGAGGGTTTGAGTAAGTGTCCCTTACGACTTAAGGGTTAACTATGAATACGGCCGATAGGTATTACTATAGATTCGGTATAGATTATAAAGTTACAAACTCGTATAGCACAAAACAACACACAATCTGTGAAAATTTCAAATAGATCTCTCACCGTTTGTGAGATAGAGCCTTGTGACAGACGGACGGACGAACGTACAGACATCGTAGGTTTAGTAACAGGGTTTCGTTCGGAGGTACGGAACCCTAAAAATACAAGGAATCGAACCCATATTCATATGAACCTTTTTCTTTTAACCTCAAGAAATACTTATGCCCGAATTTTTTGCATCGAACCCTGTCCAAGGGAACATTTTCTCTTGGTGCACGTCTTTATTTTCTTATCTTAAATATTGAAAAATAAGAGAATCTGTTTAGTAATCGAGGTTCGACTGTATACTGTACGTGTATGTACAACAATACAAAGGACGCTTGTGACATCTGTTGTCGAGCGTCTATAATCTACTTTATCTATCTGCATTCTACAGCAATATAACAATAAAAAAGACAGCTATTTGTTTATTGCATACCTACCTATAATATTTTTTATTATCAAAGTTAAAAGTCAGAACCGTTAAAATTTTTTTTTAATAGTCAGTTGTTATGGCGGCAAATATGAATGTCGTAAATTCTTAAATAATAATAATAATGATCTTTATTATAGGTGCAAGAATGGTCGAAGCCGTTTTCATCTTGTCCTAAAAAACATATAAATATACAATAATAAACACAAACATCATTAGAACATTTTGATAAAGTACCATAAAAATATTGCATTGTATTTTAAAGACCACCAACAGCTAAGGTTATTTGGGCCTAGCACCAATTCATATTTTCAATTCATTATTATTATTTTTTTTTTTAATAATAAATTGAAAATCCAATTGACACTTTTACCAGCTCTCGGGCTAGAACTCGGGAACTGGGGACTTGTAATAGAGGAACCATAGCAACGCCATGTAAACAACAGCGCCGCTACACTCTCGGCTATTCTCAAGCCCCCATAAAAATATTAAAATTTAAATTAAAATACAAGAAACATGTCTGCTGATGTTACTTAAAGAATAATTAATATATTTTATATTTAAAAAGAAATGTTCACATAAACATGGGAAAATTTAGCTATAATTAATAGAGCTTAGCAATAGCTTTTTTAAATTGCTTTTAAAATTGCCGTATCTCTGGGAACGTAGCGAAACTCATATTATTTTATTTTTTTAATTCCCTTTTAAACCAATGAAAAAGAATTATTTATTTCTAATTTATTTTGAAGTTACACTAATTAACGCTAATGAGATTACATTTTAAACGGATCATGATATTCAAAAACCGCGTTTCTACAATTTATTTATTCGAGCACTATAATTTAACTATTTAAATATGTGAAAATAAATATTTGAAAATGTACCGTCGAGCATCTATAATCTACAATTCAATTCAATTCGGAAATGTACCTACTATAAAAAATAAAAAGTGTTTTTCTTAGCAGTTAGAGCAAATATTTTACATAGTAAGTAAATGTAGCAAAACCCCAGATGATACGCCGCTGGCGACAATAGAATCATCGAGAACAAGTAACAATGGTGAGGCGTGGCATGATACCGAAGACACCAGAATGTTCTGGAAAGCGCGCGAGCGTGGGGGGGGGGGTCAAGCTGCTAGCTCTATATAAGTAGAGCAGTCACCGGAGAAAGAACAACGAGGGTCGTGTGACAGTGTCGATTTGAAATAAATACACCATATAAATTGTATTATTACTGTTCGTGTTATTATTGTATAAACAGTGTTGACTGTTATAAATTGAGATATAATTGTTACAGTTTATTGTGAGCTATTTTTTTTTGTTACATTTTTAATTATTGTAAATAAGTAAATTTATTCCATCCACGTAAGAAAACAGTTTTGTTACATTAATTTATTATTAAGTTTCACTTCTCCCGAGTATGATTACGACACACCTGATCTTTTTTTGTCGGTCTCGTCGAGAGAAGACGTAGGGCGGTAAACGATAATTATGTACCAGCATCTGGCGAATAGTGCACAAATTCAGCGCCAAGTCTGCATCGATATAATAATAGCACGAAACTGGTAACAAATTAGTAAAGTGAAATACCTGACAGACAATTCTATCTGACCATGTGACAGCTCCTGTCTACAAACTCTCAAGTACAACTATCTGCCTGCTTTTCCTCTAATCAACAAATTTCAACAGACAGTTTGGCGGAAGGTTTGCCTTGCGATATACGCACACGCATTTAAATAAACACCTATATCTGCGCAGAATTTAAAGTGAGGAATATTTTAATCTTCTTGTGTTTTTAAAGACCACCAACAGCTAAGGTTATTTGGGCCTAGCACCAATTCATATTTTCAATTCATTATTTTTTTTTTAATAATAAATTGAAAATCTCAATTGACACTTTTACCAGCTCTCGGGCTAGAACCCGGGAACTGGGGACTTGCAATAGAGAAACCATAGCAACGCCATGTAAACAACAGCACCTCTACACGCTCGGCTATTCTCAAGCCCTATTTTAATCTTCTATTGCTGCGAAGTTATAGTCAACTACACGAAAAGGCATCATATTTACGTATATTTTTCAAAATATCAATACATATTACAGAACAAAGTCCGGCGACCTCAAAATTTTATTATGTTCCTCTTTTTAGTGGCTTTTTTGAAGGTTTTTGAAGTGAAAACTTCCTTATAGGCGCGATTTTCCTGGGCTGTTAACAACAGTGATGTGAAACGCACCCGACGGTGACAATCGGGGCTACTCGGCTCAAACACGAACACGTATTTGCAGTATGCTGGTCATAGTGTGTAGTTCATAAGTGTGCTACTAGATGACACTAAAAACTTAATACGAGTTAAAAGTCATTTGTAGTTCACAAGTGCGCTAACAGATGACACTAATATATATAGGTATATATATATTTTGTAGTTCACAAGTGCGCTAACAGATGACACTAAAACTTAATAATATTATCGTCAAGGTATTATATTCATTAAATTTAATTGTATAGGCCGATTTTAATATATTTATGATTAAACTGTGTGATATATATATTTTAAAATTAGAAAATCTGAAGTTTTCACTCCTGTCGTGTGGTTATAAGAACACACACATTTTTTTAACCGACTTCTAAAAAGGAGGTAGTTCTCAATTCGGTTGTATTTTTGTTTTTGTTTTTTTTTATGTTTGTTACCTCAGAACTCCGTCATTTATAAACCGATTTGGAAAATTCTTTTTTTTATTTGAAAGGATATACTTTCAGATTGGTCCCATAGAAACTTCATCAAAATCGGTTCAGTAGTTCGGCTGATTGTAATAAAAGTGAGGAACGGCGTGTGATTCCTTAAGGTAAATGTCACTTTTTGACACTACAAAGTAAAAAATAAAAAACTATTTAACAAAAAAAAACCTCCTTCAAAAAGCCACTAAAAAGAGGAGCATAATGAAATTTTAAGGTCTGTGCTAATTTAATAAAATATGAAGTCGGTTAAAAAGTATAGTAGGGACCTATATACAGGGTCTTCAAAGTTAAGTCGGCACTATTGCTAACTTCGTTATTTTTGGATCTACAAAATCGGTTAAATTAGCAAACTAGAAGTATTTTTTCCGCTGAATAAAACGATGAAAACAGAAAAACAATTGAGCATCGCGTTTTCAAGTTATGATTGTCAGAGTCACTAGGAGTGTTGCAAGCGGGCTACAAAATGCTTGGACCAAGAGGGTGATGTTTTTGAGAATCTTATTTGAATTTTGTTTTCTTCCAAGTTATAGAATAATTTGAAATAAACGATATTTTTCACCTCATGGATATTCTTGTCACTTTCTATTTTATGGTGAGCCAAAGCTGCCACTAACACAGCTACCTTTAATTTGAATTTGAAAAATCATTATTAACTTAGTCATTTTTGACATAAGGATAGAAGACTATGGGACACTTTTTGTTCAGAAATCAACTGTCTATCGATTGTGAATATTGTATACCGGGTGTATCATTAAAAAAATAGAAATTTTTGATAAAACTCGAAAACGCGATATTCAATAATTTGTTTTTCTGTTTTCATCGTTTTATTCACCGGAAAAAATACTTCTAGTTTGCTAATTTAACCGACTTTGTAGATCCAAAAATAACGAAGTTAGCAATAGTGCCGACTTAACTTTGAAGACCCTGTTATAGTGATTAATATCTTCTTTTTAACCGACTTCATATTATTTTATTAAATTGGCGCAGACCTCAAAATTTCATTATTTTCCTCTTTTTAGTGGCTTTTTGAAAGAGGTTTTTTTTTTATTTAAAACTTTTTTATTAATTGTAATAAAGCTACTTTTGATTAGGACTGTACTTGAATCGTACTTACTACAAAATTGAGGAGTTCAACTATAATAAATCTTTTATTTGTTTCTTCTTTCTTACTGTGCAGAACTGATGTCTTTTATTTGTGCAATAATATAGAACATTAATGCTTTTAGGTTTTTGTGCATGGCGTTCGCACATATATCAATACTAAATACGTCTCGACATATAATAATATCTCTAGTTAGAACAGAACCTCGGAAGCAGCATTTCCTGTACGCGTCTGCCATAGCGAAACGTGTCTTTGCAACGCTGGCGTCTTCAGTATCCACCCCACGTAGCCATATAATAATATAATATACAGTGTGATTGAAAATCACAAACATATTTATAGACAGGCTGTTTCATTATATATAAGTGTTTGATCTATATAAATTATTAATTAAATTCATTACGAATTGGTGCTAGAGCCAAGTAGCCTTAACTGTGGGTGGACTTTAAACGGTAGAGAATACTTTTCTAGGTGAAACCAGAAATTATTGACGACCTCTTAGACGTGGCGCAATCTGAATATAGCTACCAAATATTATATTAAATTTTACTTCCCACCTCTACCTAGTGCGTAGGGAAGTAATGGATTCTAGTCCGATAAATAAATATATCGACATTTTAACAGAGTAAATTCACGTTTTGATGACCTTAGCAATCGTTTAAGATCATTATTCTGACTGATGTCTGTGTGTGTGTGTGTGTGTGCTTATGTGTCGTATGTGGTCAATTCTTCGCCTTCGCTATCTTACAATAACGGAACAACATACGGCCATGCCGATTAGTTCTATTAAAGCGTGTTTATCAGCTTCTTTAACTTAGAATCTGATTAGCTTTTGAGTCCAATCGAGTTCCGTGGATCCTGAGATATTAAGGACAAACGTTCTGCAATGTCACCGCGTATTGAACATCGGTCCAAAAAATATAAATGAATTCTAGATGTTATAATATGAAAAAAATGTAAATATTTTTTTTTCTAAAATGTACAGTTCTCGAGAAAAAAAATATTTTACTAAAAAAAATAAAAATTGTACGTAAATCAAGGTAACTATGATTTTTGCTATATTAACTAGCCATCACTAGATCACTAAACAAAAAAGAGGGCACAATGCTTTTTCTTCAAAGAATAAAAAAGAGTGTTTATTTTTTGCAAATATTTACTAGGTGGGAAGTATAGGACTGGTCATCATGAATTTTTTTTAATTACTCCTATATTTAATAAAATATGTCGTTTCACAGTATTATAGTTATGTAGGTACTCTTTTTATAGACTTTTTGCTATATTAATGTTATTTTCTTTCCTTTGGAGTTTAGAAGTCCAGGTCCTCAGTTGTTTCATCTTGGAACATTTGTCAATAAATAAATACATAAATCGAATCAACTCTCATCTGTTATTGAACTTTTTATTGGCTATAAACAACATGTGATGTGCTTTTGTTTCATTTAATGATGATTAAAATTTATGAATACTTCAGAAATAGTACGTGTATTTCTCAAGAGAACTAAAAAATTTAAAGCCTCTTCCTCTCCCCCAACTTATTTTACAATGGACTTTTTTTACGTAAAAATTTAATTTTTCGAAAATTTTCTGTTACACGCTGATTATCCAAACTATCTGTTCACCCCACTGTTCTCTATACAGAGCTAACTGATCATATGGAAAAAAAAATTAAAAACATGGAACCGTTTTATGGTAGCCAGCGCCACACAATATCGGACCGAGAACTATAGAGATTTCCGTACTGATCAGTAGCGGCTCGTGGTATTTGAAAGTGGTGAGGCACAGTTGAAAAAACATTTTTTTTAGTAAGGTTAGATTTTAAAAAATCACTGCTCACTGTTGGAAAAAAGCGCAAAACAAAAATCAGTACGAAAAACCACAAAAGTATTTACCGAAAACTATAATAACACACATTAAATGTCGCATTAAATTTACGTAGAGGCTTGCCTCAAAAGAATGTTTTTATGCGCTACATAAAGCTAGATTTGACTGGACTATTACGGTATCATAAACATCACATTACTCACATTACTAATACGCTAGACAAGGAAGCGCGAGGCGAGCCTCTAACCATACACGACCGCATGCAGAAATGAGATGGATGATATAAGAACAAAAACAGGCAACCGCCAATGAAAGACAAGGAAGCGCGAGGCCGGCCTCTACCATATACGGCCGCATGCAGAAATGGGATGGATGATATTTCTAGCGAAGCGCGTTAAGATTGACGGCAGGCCCATATTTTACTGATTTCTATGAAGCCAAATATTAATTCTAATGGATATATTTATGCAAATAGTAAAATAATATAGATTTGTAATTTATTTAATTTGCAAAATTATTGGTGAGGCACTGCCTCACCTGCCTCATAGGAGAAGCCGCCACTGATACTGATCACCGATCTCTGAGATCCATGGGCACAGTAAGAACTAATCTCCATGCCCCATGGCAATAAGGTCCCGATATGGTGTGACGCTGGATACCCGTTCAAATTGGGACAATGACGGGCTACAGGACCAGCTATCCAGCTAGTAAATGTAGAGATCGGTGATTCACCAGCGCCCTGATCCACACCCTACCTTCACACGTACATATATTTGCCGCAAGTTATTCCATTTCGTAGCTATCTATCAACGACAGCGTAGACGTGATATTTCTCCTGAGTCCGCCGACCAGAAGATGGCCAATTGTAGCCGTAAGTGGCTACCTGCATTAAGGTATAACGCTAGAGGACCTTTAGAAAACAAACCGAAAGTCAACAATGACTGAACCAACTTCCGAAAAAATTGCAGACATAAAAACTAGGGATGCACTGAGAAGCTTAAAATATCCCGATACTTGCTCTCGACATCATATTATATCTTCTCCTTGAAGAAGACATAGTATGATGTCGAAACGTCGATAATTATAAATATTTTGAAAAACATATTATTGAATTAACATCTAGCCTTCAAAAGCCTGGCTATTTATTTCACACCAGAGAAAAAACAAGGCATCATCACCTTAACTATCAGGGCTTGAGAATAGCCGAGCGTGTAGCGGTGCTGTTGTTTACATGGCGTTGCTATGGTTCCTCTATTACAAGTCCCCAGTTCCCGGGTTCTAGCCCGAGAGCTGGTAAAAGTCTCAATTGGATTTTCTATTTATTATTAAAAAAAAAATAATGAATTGAAAATATGAATTGGTGCTAGGCCCAAATAACCTTAGCTGTTGGTGGTCTTTAAAACACACACACACCATAACTATCGATCCCCCTATAACTCAAATTCCATTTGTAATTTTGTTTGTCTATTAAGGCCCTCCCCAATTACCCAGAATCCCAAATTTTAAAATTTTATAAAAGAAGCTCAAATAGTTCCCGAAATAGTGACGTCCGAAGAATATCACTACATTTATAACACTGACTGACTCACTCACTAAAAACCAGTCCAGTCCAGTCGCATCCAGTCAAGTCGGACGCTACTGGATTGGACATATTAACTTATCGTTGAAATAAAGGCAACGTGTAAATCTGGTTTCATACTAAGCGCGTCATGTCCAGTCCGATCGCGGCAAGACTTATCAAGACTGATAGCGCTCAGCCGGTTGAATTTTTAATGCCAGTCAACCCAGTCTTGACACTCAGAATGGATATAGTCGTAGAAACCTTAATTTTATTGGTGCAAGCAAAAGAAGCAATCTACGATCCTAAGCACGCGAAGCACAGAGATCGGAATTTCATTGCTGCCGCCTGGAGAGGTAGGTATAGCCAGAGAAATAAGTGGTTAAAGAACCGAACACTGGTCTCCTGGTATGTATGGGATGAACCCATAACAAATTTCGTCGTTACTTCATCCTTCTTCTGTGTAGCCGACGTAAAATTATGCCTTGGAGAAGTACGTCCACCTTGACACAAAATTCTTAACAAAACTGTCGCGAACTTCGATCGGAATTTGTGGGACGGCTGACGCGACGTATTCAGTGCGAAAGGAAATATTGACGTGACTGGACGCGACTGAACTGGACTGGTTTGGTGCGAAATGAGCTTTAGAAACTTGAAATTTGGTATGGAGTTAGGTCAAAAGCTTTCTAGTCTCTCATTAAAGAAACTGTCTTTACAAGATTGGAGTTTCATGCTTTCACGGTGGACATCTTGGTAGCAAGTGTTTCCGGGCAGGTAGCCGTGGTCCAATGGATTTTACTCCGTACGTTTCGCCCAAAGCTTCGTTGGCCATCTTCAGCGGCGATTGGCAATACGATGTGATCTTCTTGCCGGTCGACTGGTGACAGTCACCAGTCGACCGGTAAGAAGATCACATCGTATTGCCAATCGCCGCTGAAGATACCCAACGAAGCTTTGGGCGAAACGTACGGAGTAAAATCCATGTCTTTACAAGTACAGAAATAATTATTATTATAGTTGAGTTTACTACGACTGTTGTACGAAGTAAAAAGTTTTTTATTATAACAGCTCCTCAAAAAATATTTCTGCTTTATTAAATGAAGGTCCTCTATTGATAGGAACGTCTTCTGTATCCAGCAGGAAATAGGTAAACCGGTGGTCACATACATCTTCCACTCAATCTCTGACGATCTATTCACGCCCGTCCCCTTTTGCCACGACAGATACACACACACACATACACACACAGCACGCACACACCTAGCGATTTCCTCTTTTCCTGTCCTTTTACACCTTACGTCTCGTGCCTGCTTGTCTCTAAGGGTTATTACACAATGAAAAGAATGAGGATAGGGAATAAAAAAATAATATGAGATACTGTCAAGAAGCTAAAAAGTCACCTCCAATACAATTCAAAAAGACTCGTAAATTAAGGGTTGTTTGCATTAATTTTTAGGCTTCCGTACCACCTTATTACTGAGCCTACGATATCTGTCCGTCTGTCACAAGGCTCTAGCTCGCAAACGATAAGAGGTAGCTGGCTCTAACTATTGGGATGAAAATTACGGAAAAGAGGTTGTGAGAGCAAAAAATCGATCTAGCTGTAGGTCTCATCCCAGGAAAAACTCGTTTTCTTATAGATTTTATAATTTTTAAAATTGTGTAATCATGCAAGCAGGCTTTGGATACTTTTGTTTCCATGTCTTAAGGGAAATTTGATAAATTGTCATGATACCTATACTTAAAAATATAAATAAGTAATTAATAGTTAAAAATATTAAAAATGCCAAAAACTTAAATGGAATGTGTTCTATGAAAAATGTATGAAGTATAACTTACCGCGGGCTTAAAGTGTTTTTGCAACAAAAGAAGGTTTTTAGACTGATTTCTGATGCTGGGTTTAGACAAGAATGCAGACCATTACTGAAACAACTAAATATCTTTTAATGTCCACAATTTTGGTGATTATTCATTATTATTATTGTAGATTATAGACGCGTCAACCATTCAAGTCATTTGCGTCTTCAACACAACAATTAATAATCCATTTGTGTATTAGAATCTGCCAGCCGGCATACACAAACTGATTGGTAAGAGCTCGGGCTTCTGGAAACGCCAATTCCCACAGAACATTGGAATGCAATTGCGAGAACAACTACATTCCAATGTTCTCCCTTAGGGGATGACCATTCATATTGGTTCATAGTCATGATACCAGAAATAAGCTTAATCTGTTATACAGATATGCCAAGTCCACGTACATACCAAATTATTATGGCAGAACATTCTTTAATAAATTGCCTTGTGAAATTAGAGCTGTAGATAGTGTACATTTTAAAAAAACTGTACAAAAAATGTTGATAGAAAAATGTTTCTATAGTGTACAAGAATTTTTTGACTGTCGCCGCATGTATGATACTTTACGAATGACAATAAACTCATTATTATTAATTAATTAATATGTGGGTGAGGCACACATTGCATTTTTTTTCTAATTCTTTGTTGGTTTTGATTGTGCAATGGCCTTAATAATTCTTCCGACTCAATATATTATGTTCTTTTCTTTGCAATCTTCGCAGTCCAGTCGGCCCTGTTGCATCAAACACATTAGTCTTTTAGCCGTACAAAGCGCTATTACAAATACGTTCCACTTCGCAATATTTCTCACCTTCATTTTTTATTTATAAAGTTTTTTCGTTATTTATTTAACGCTACAGTTCTCAATAAAGCTCAAACAGTCACTTTTTGAACTTAAACACTGTACCATTTTGAAAATTAACCGCAGCTAAGGTCTTTTAAACTTCCCTTCTAATTGGCTACATGTAATTATATAGACGCTGATGAACACAGCTGTTGAACGTCTACAAGATACAATCTAATCTATAATAATATGTAATTATCAGTTCCCAGTTAGCTATATATTTTTATAACAATATTTTTGGAACTAGCTGTATATTAAAACAAGCCGTGAGGTGGGTCGTTTATTAGAAGTAAAGTGCGACCCTTGAGGTCCACACGACGAACTTCCCAGTTTGATAAATATTTAATAATAATAACTAAATTAGATATTACACAGAAAAGTAATCTTTTTAATCATTAAAACATAATTATTATTTATTTTTAACAATTATTAAAAAAAAAAAACGGCTGAACCGATTTTTATAAAATTTATGTCGGATCAAAATGACGTAAACACGCCTCGATTGACACCCTTACGATGTCGATATAATTTTTTATTCGCGGATATTGTGTAAAATCAACTTTTTTTGGAGTCTATTTGGTTAAAAAAAATTCGACTGATGACCAGTCCTATACTTCCCACCTAGTAAATATTTGCAAAAAATAAACACTCTTTTTTTTATTCTTTGACTAGGCCCAAATAACCTTAGCTGTTGGTGGTCTTTAAAACACAATTTAATTTTTATTCTTTGAAAAAAGCATGGCCCTCTTTTTTGTTTGGTGATCTATTGATGGCTAGCTTAATATAGCAAAAATCATGGTTACCTTGATTTACGTACAATTTTTATTTTTTTTAGTAAAATATTTTTTTTCTCGAAAACTATACATTTTAGAGAAAAAAAATATTTACATTTTTTTCATATTATAACATCTAGAATTCATTTATATTTTTTACTTCCCACCTCTACTATGGTAGGGAAGTAATGGATTCAGTCCGAAAACAATATTTCGAGATTTTAACAGATTTTCACGTTTTGAGACCCTAGCAATCGTTTAAGATCATTTTCTGACTGATGTCTGTATGTGTGTGTGTATGTGTGTATGTGTGTATGTGTGTATGTGTGTATGTGTGTATGTGTGTGTGTGTGTATGTGGTCAATTTTTCGCCTTCGATATCTTAAGAACGGAACAACATACGGGCATGCCGATTGTTCTATTGTGTTTATCAGCCTTTAACTTAGATCTGATTAGATTTTGAGTCAAATCGGTTCAGTGGATCCTGAGATATTCAAAAAAACGTCCTCAATGTCACGTATTAACATAGGTAAAAAAAAATATAAATGAATTCTAGATGTTATAATATGAAAAAAATGTAAATATTTTTTTTCTCTAAAATGTATAGTTTTCGAGAAAAAAAATATTTTACTAAAAAAAATAAAAATTGTACGTAAATCAAGGTAACCATGATTTTTGCTATATTAAGCTAGCCATCAATAGATCACCAAACAAAAAAGAGGGCCATGCTTTTTTCAAAGAATAAAAATTAAATTGTGTTTTAAAGACCACCAACAGCTAAGGTTATTTGGGCCTAGTCAAAGAATAAAAAAAAGAGTGTTTATTACTTCCCACCTCTACTATGGTAGGGAAGTAATGGATTCAGTCCGAAAACAATATTTCGAGATTTTAACAGATTTTCACGTTTTGAGACCCTAGCAATCGTTTAAGATCATTTTCTGACTGATGTCTGTATGTGTGTGTGTATGTGTGTATGTGTGTATGTGTGTGTGTATGTGGTCAATTTTTCGCCTTCGATATCTTAAGAACGGAACAACATACGGGCATGCCGATTGTTCTATTGTGTTTATCAGCCTTTAACTTAGATCTGATTAGATTTTGAGTCAAATCGGTTCAGTGGATCCTGAGATATTCAAAAAAACGTCCTCAATGTCACGTATTAACATAGGTAAAAAAAAATATAAATGAATTCTAGATGTTATAATATGAAAAAAATGTAAATATTTTTTTTCTCTAAAATGTATAGTTTTCGAGAAAAAAAATATTTTACTAAAAAAAATAAAAATTGTACGTAAATCAAGGTAACCATGATTTTTGCTATATTAAGCTAGCCATCAATAGATCACCAAACAAAAAAGAGGGCCATGCTTTTTTCAAAGAATAAAAATTAAATTGTGTTTTAAAGACCACCAACAGCTAAGGTTATTTGGGCCTAGTCAAAGAATAAAAAAAAGAGTGTTTATTTTTTGCAAATATTTACTAGGTGGGAAGTATAGGACTGGTCATCAGTCGAATTTTTTTTTGCAAATATTTACTAGGTGGGAAGTATAGGACTGGTCATCAGTCGAATTTTTTTTACCTATGTTAATACGTGACATTGAGGACGTTTTTTTGAATATCTCAGGATCCACTGAACCGATTTGACTCAAAATCTAATCAGATCTAAGTTAAAGGCTGATAAACACAATAGAACAATCGGCATGCCCGTATGTTGTTCCGTTCTTAAGATATCGAAGGCGAAAAATTGACCACATACACACACACACACATACACACATACACACATACACACATACACACACACATACAGACATCAGTCAGAAAATGATCTTAAACGATTGCTAGGGTCTCAAAACGTGAAAATCTGTTAAAATCTCGAAATATTGTTTTCGGACTGAATCCATTACTTCCCTACCATAGTAGAGGTGGGAAGTAAAAAGAACGGCTGAACCGATTTTGAAAAAATTTCTTTCAGATCTATTTACGTTAATACGCGTCGATTGGCACCCTAACGTAGTCGATATCATTTTTCATTCTCGAGATTTCGTCTTAGAAAGAAATGGACACATACGTACACACACACACACATACACACACATAGACATCTTTCTAAAAATTGTGTAGTGACCTTGAAACATAAAAATTTGTTATACATTTTCATTTCGATTTTCGGACCGATTACAATAACTTCCAATGATTATTAAATTAATTAAATAATTAAGTTATACCACCAAAATGGTACGACACTAATGGGGAATAAATAATGTTTGTACCTACCACAAGTGTTGCCTCTCGTGGATAATTGAAGGAACTACTCTCAGGAAAATGGTTCATTAATTGATCACTAATCGATAAAGAAATTTAAAAAAAACTTTTTTTGACATTAATACTCTAGAGTCTAGTCTAGGCAATCATTTTTCAATTTGAAGAAAGAAGGAACTTTGGTTTTATTACAGCGATAACATTTTAATAAAATGCACCGAGGCAAACAAAAATATGGAATTTTTATAACCCTTCACGTTTTATAACGCAAAAGGAAGCTTGATCACGCAAAGCTCAAGAGACGTATGACTGTCCAATTTTACAAATTGTAATTTTTTTTAAATTCAGATTATTTCTATACTTACGATAAATCGCGCATTGTACAGGGTGTTTCAAGAATAAGGTTCCGATACTTGAGGATCTTATTCCCCAGGTGATTTTAAGAAAAAAAATTCATATAAACCTTGGTCCGTAACCGCTTTATTTCTGAGATACAGGGTATTGAAATTAAAAAAATCGGTTTTTTCCAATATCTTTGTTTACAGACTTGAATGAAATTTTCTTCTTCTTAATGAATTTTTCATAAACATTCCCCGGGTGATTTTAAGAAAAAAAGTTCATATAAATCATGGTCCGTAACCGCTTTATTTCTGAGATACAGGGTGTTGAAATTAAAAAAAATCGTTTTTTTTCCAATATCTTTGTTTATAGACTTGAATTAAATTTTCTTCTTCCTAATGAATTTTTCATAAACATATTTGTATTTCTTTCAATAAACACTCATTGGCTGAATATTTTCTTCATGATAGAAAGAATTATCTACCCGTATAGTAAATGAAAATCGTCTCGATAATTTTAACTATACACTTTGGACATCCTTGCTCAAGTCTAGACACTAGTGCAGTAATATGAGAATACTGTTATAGAGCATTTTAGAGCTAATGGAAAGTTATAGATACTACTTACTTTATCAGAGGCGGGTATCTAATTCTTTGCAACAAAAAATTTCAAAATTTTTTACTTTTTAGTGTCAAAAAGTGACATTTACCTTAAAAGAGTCACACGCCGTTATATTTTATTAAACCGACTTTCTTTACGCTGTCTGATATGTCAAAAAGTGACATTTACCTTAAAGAATCACACGCCGTTACTCACTGTTATTAAAATCAGCCGAACTACTGAACCGATTTTGATAAATATATCCTTTCAAATAAAAAAAATCGGTTTATAAATGTCTGAGTTATGAGGTAAAAAACATAAAAAAAAAATACAACCGAATTGAGAACCACCCCCTTTTTTTGAAGTCGGTTAAAATGTGTTTGCTGTAGAAAAAAATAGTCATAATATCATTATGCACGAGATATACGGGATGTCCAAGATAAGCGTGAAATGCACGGGGATTCCTTAAAAGGTAAGAGATAGAGATTTGGTTGAATTAGAGAAAATGTGCAGAATCTCCAGACCCTGCGCAGTCAAACTTTCCATATTTTGCTTGGCTTGCGACAGACAGTTGAAAAACTTTCTCATTTTCGTTTTTATAACTCGCTTAAGGGGGTTAGAAAAAATATTTTGACTTTACTAAGGCACTTTTTCATGAAGATTTCTCTTATTTTTATTTAATATCCATATTTTATTTAATCGCTATCTCTTACAGTTCAGGAAATCCCCATGCATTCCACGCTTATGTTGGACACCCAGTATATGGTATACCCACTAATATTAATAATTCGTTTAACGTCCGTTTCTCGACATTATGTCATAACAGACGCCATTCGCACCATTACTATTTTTCATTTTACCACATTCCCGTTGTTTTCTACATTTTATAAACTTCAATTTTTTTAAATTATTAATAGCCATGTGCGAATGGAGGAATTATAGGAAATTAGGATAAGGTAGGCAATTTTGGGAGCATAGGAATTTGACAGGCCTTGAAAAAAGAACTATCTCAATACTCATCTGGAACTATTGAGGGAAACCATGGAAAACCTCAAACAAGATGGCCGGTACAGGAATTACCGTTTCTCGGCGTGAGGCAGTATGAAAAAGTCCTAGCCACATTTGCCCCCGCCGCGATTCGAACCCAGTACCTTGCCAATTCGAGTGTAGTGCTGTACCACTAAGCTACATCGCTGGGTCCATACCCACTATAAAATAGCTGCTTTTCACTTCATTTTCAGTATTTTCAAAATATTTTCAATTGTTCCCCGCGAATCTCGCCTGGCTTCAGTTATACATACCTACCAACAAGTTGTGATATGCCACTTCTATAGCTATATCTGTTCCGAGGTCTCAACATATTTCGCTTTATGAAGTTGCGTAGCGCCCCTGCTCTGAATACGTACGGTAGGTATGTGATTTTATCGTCAACGTTATTAGATATCGACAATATGTCACATGATTGATAATTCTATTAAACAGATAATTGATTCTGGGAAGAGAGAGAAGCGAAACGAGTCGGAATTTTATCACGGCAGATTTTTAATAAACTGACATTCATTTAAAATTTTATTAAGGCTTCATTAATATTCTAATTTAGATTAAATGTTTTATATTATTCATTTTTTAGTAAGTACAATTTAATTAAAAAAATAAACATTATAATTACAAAGCGATCAAAGTTTTATTATGAGCTAAAGATATATTTGAAAATAAAAAAGTTTAACAAAAATTGAATTGTTAATAAAAAATTTGATTAGAAAAAAATTTATGTTGTAAAATAATTTACGGTTCGGCTAGTAAAGTACTTAGAAAAAATTTCTTATCCAGCTTTTATTTTTTACATTTCAATTTTGTTAGAAATGTATTGATCTGTAATTAATAGTAAATTGTATTTCTATAGTGTCGTCATGGGGTTTATTACTGGCGAGTTGTAACAGTATGTAAAAACGAGCGATAGTGAGTTTCTACAGTCACACGAGTCATAATACCATTACGCACGAGATATAATATATTATTTATCCAGGTGTGCCAGCTTTCACGGCCGGCATTGTTCCAAGTCTTTATGGTTTCCGGGCTTATAGGCCGTGGCCCGGTGGTATTTCTACCTGACGTTTCGTCTACAACTGCGGTAGACATTCTCAAAGGCGATGTGGCAGCGGTCGAAGTGTCATCCTTGGCGGCTCACAGGTCAGTTGTAGACGAAACGTCAGGTAGAAATACCACCGGACCACGGCCTACAAGCCCGGAAACCATGAAGACTTGGTATTATGGTATTTTTTGCCATATACCTACTACAAAATGCCTAGTTATCACTTCATTTTCAAAAAATGTTGACAGTTCATTTGCGTCGCCCTCTTACTTTTACAGCAGGCCGCGAAGATCGTGAGTATGTAATCGCAGGCGGATAGAGCGAATAAACAGAAGTTTACTTACCGCACTTGCTATGTAATGGAAACACTTTTGCACGCCTGCCTGTTAAATGACTCAATGCAGGCCGTTATTCATGCATCGAAAGTAGCTATTTTATAGTGGGTATGGCAAAAAATAAGTTATACAAGCGTCCTGCTCTATTGTATTATAACCACACGATGTTGTTTGAAATATGGTGGAGGTAACGAATTATATGGTGGAAGTACGGGAACGAAGTATAAAAATTAGTTGCATGAATTTTTTTATCGCACTTTTATTACGTAGAACGAAAATATACGTCAATTTTAATACAACTCTAAAATCTGAGAAACATTGATTGATTCGTTGAAGTGCAATAATTTATTGAAATATGAATACATTTCTAAAGAAATCATGTGATCAAAAACAGTGTGTGACGTCAAACTTCATGGAGGCAGTATAGCCTAATGGTTAGCATACTTGTTGCCGCACCTCTAGACTGGACTGCCGTGGGTTCGAATCCCACCTGCGCTCATGGATGTTTTGTGATGTTATTTAGTTTTAAGTTAGTTGTTATTTAGTGTAGTTGAAAGACGCTATTGACCTGAGATGTCGACGCGTCTATAATCTACAATAAATAAATCAAACTTCATGTCGAGTGTGCGTATAATACAATAATTGTAATTTTATTTTTTTATATTTTAAATTGTTATAGATATATATTTTCATTATTAAAAAAAGAAAATTAAAATCCTTCGGAATTTGAACCTGGGCTTGCAGTTTGTACTCGTACTTTACCACACATCCTGATCCACCTGGCTTATACCTCAACATAGGTATACATGTTGTGTTTTGTTTCACATGACAACTACTTCCTTCTATTTCCGCAACATCTAATATTTCGCAAATGCCACCCCAGTATGAGACCATTAGACGTTATTCACTTCAAAAATAGGTTATAAATAAATAAGGAACAAAATTTTACAGCGCAATCGCAAGTAATTATTCTTGTAGGAGTGAAGTAAAAGAAATCACGAACTATTGTTAGGGATCACCCTGTATATAAACGGCAAACAAAAAGTTCCGAGAAACGGGGTCTGCATACTGAACAACGAGTACCTGCCGGAATGTTCTAGAGAACGCGAGAAGCACTGGGGGCTCCAGTCCACGCAGCCTATATAAATCAGTGAACAGTGAGTCGCGCGATCAGTCAACGGGAATCAGTCAGTGTAGATTATACTGTGACAGTGTTGAACAGCGAAATAAATCTGATATAAATACAGTGATATAAATCGTGCAGAAATAAAAATAGCTCCGTGATATAAATTGATAAAATAAATAACTAGAAATAAATAGTCCTGGTATATAGTCAATTGTATATAGTTAAGTGTTAATTACTGTTTAATTATTGTTTACTTGTGCTAATTGTTAGAACTGACTTTTCGTTGTTGCATATATTGTTATCGTATTTTTAATTATTGTAAATAAATATTTATTCCGCCATCTCAGAAAACAGTTTTGTAATACTATAGTGAATCAGAACCAGGGTTGTTACGGATGCAAAAATTTAGACATCCGCGGATGCAGATGCGGATGCGGATTATTAGAAGTTCACATCCGCGGATGCGGATTTGATGCGGATGCGATGCGGATGCGGATTTTGGGATTTTAAAAGGATAATTATTTAAATTTTAAGTGCATAAATAACGGAAAATCAAATTAATTTTAACTTTTTATTTATTTAATCATATTTTTAGCACGTGCCACTCTGGCTCCGCCCACTTTCTTTACATGTAGTTACTTGCTGATGTGAATCTGCATCCGTAAAAACTCCGTATTGATTGATGCGGATGTGAATGCGGATGCAGATGTCTGAATTAATGCGAATATTCCGCATTTACGGATGCGGATGCGAATATTCGTAACACCCCTGATCAGAACAAGTCAAATATAGGCGTTAAATGTGAAAATGATAATATTATGACAAAGGTTATCATTAAATCTGAATTTCGAACAATTTAACAGACGAAGCGTGTAAAATGTTGTATTTTATGGACTATAAAATGTTTAATTTTGCCCGAACAAATGTCACCGTTTTCAATAACCATAAAAAGATCCGACATGCAAGTTTCCTTTTTATTATCTATAATACTTCCTATATTAAAAATAGTTGTTATCATTGAAGTGGATATGACCTGCTTATTTTTCATTTACTTTCAATTCATTTTTATTACCAATTAAAAATTTTATTGAAACATTTCCTATACCTATAGTAAATTAGTTTTCACACCTTTGAAAACATTTTGCTTTAATCTTTTCAATAACAGTTATTTTTTGTTCTAGTGATTATTCTATTTAATTACAGAATTTTAAAGTATTTAAAAAACTCAATAAATAAAAAAACCACAGGATCAGTTTAATTTATATTTGAAATAGCTGTAGCGTGCGTTGATATTGTAAGGAAAGCCAGTATTTTCAGTACATGTAGTGCTGTCAGTGAATTTAAGGTGTTTGACATTAAATCAATAAATTTATTTATTTATTTATTTAAACTTCACACAGGCATAGCCTAATTACAGAAATTACAGAAGTCAACACAGTTGAAGTTTTAAAGTTATAATGTGGTGTTTATCATTTCTGAGACGAATGAATGAATTGTGGATTATAGACGCTCGACAACAGAGGTAATCAGTGTCTGATAAATCAATACAGCTCTAAAGTTAAATAGTGGTACATTTTAAATATGTGTTACAAAAAATAAATTATACATCCCGTAAAATTAAGTATAAGGCGCTCGGGGCATTGGCACTCTCGACTGCGGCTCGCGTGCCAACTTCACCCGTCGCGTCATATACTTGATTGTACTAGATGTATAAACCGCTATTAAGTTTTAAATTATTTATATTATTTTTTCGAATCGTATAGCTTTGAATCTAATATTTTTACTTTAATCGCTCACGGGCTTGAGAATGACCGAGCGTGTAGCAATGCTGTTGTTTACATGGCGTTGCTATGGTTCCTCTATTACAAGTCCCCAGTTCCCGGGTTCTAATCCGAGAGCTGGTAAAAGTGTCAATTGGATTTTCAATTTATTATTGAAAAAAAAAAAAAATAATGAATTGAAAATATGAATTGGTGCTAGGCCCAAATAACCTTAGCTGTTGGTGGTCTTTAAAACACAATTTAATTTTTTAATCGCTCACCAAATATAGGTATTGTATAGATTATAGAAAATTGGTTAATAGCCCGAAACGATCATCGAGTAAAATTTATTTCATGATGTTCTACCAAGTGCCTAACATTATAATCTATAGTTTTAATAAGGGATATATTTCATTTGTGAATTGCCATTCATTTTGTATAAATGGAACGTTAGTACATAAGATACTGTGTGTTTCGTATAAAGCGTTTTATTTTAATGGAATTTTTGTCTTCCCGGATATAACTTGTTTATTTGTCTATATATCGACGAGTGTTGCTCCGCGCGGCCATTTTATGTACATAGATGAGTGGACGGCCATTACCTTTCTCAAACAAAGATGAAGCATCCGATCTGACATTCAATTTCACGATACCCATGATCCCATTCAGTCGACAATGACATATATAATATGAAGGTGTCATATACAGGGTGTATCACAGGATTGAATACATAAAAAAGTAATGAGTGCAACAAGGAAAACATAAACAAAATGAGTAGCGTGACAAAGATAGAATATTGCACATGCCTATATTATTAAACGAGCAAATCTTGTATATATGTACCTATGTACCTATATAAATATTTTCTCGAAAACGGCTCTAACGATTTTGATCAAATTTACCGAAAAGGGGTTTCGGGGGGCGCCAAAACTCGATCTAGCTAGGTCTCATCCCTGGAAAAATTCGTTTTCTTATCGATTTTATCATTTTAAAAACAGTTTTTTTAACGTTATAAAACAGTGTCGTATGGTGAGTAGGCTTTGGAAAAAACAAACTATTTTCATTATTTATGTCAAATTACTCTGACAGTCAATCTTTAACTTATTAAAATAATCAGTAATTATTTGAAAAGTAAAAAAATAACAACAATAAAATCTAAACATAATTGTACTTACATAATTATGTTTAGATTTTATTGTTGTTATTTTTTTACTAATTTTTAAATAAATATATATATATTACCTATATAAAATATGTAGGTACACACGTTATGTAGTATGACGTATACTGACGTATAATAATATTATCTACTTATAGGTATGTAATTTTTTTTCTTAAAAACGACTAACGATTTTGATGAAATGGGAACTTTAAGTACTATTTTTTTTGAACTCATCTGAGCAAAGCTCGGTCATCCAGATATTAGAAAAATAATGAATGCAACAAGAAAAACATAAGCAAAATAAGTAGCTTGACAAAGATAGAATATTGCACATGGCTAACTTAACTAAATTAATTATCATAGTTTTTTACATGAATCGCTGATTTTAACTAATTTGTACTGTGTACTTTTCCCTATGTTCGGTTTCCAGTGATACACCCTGTACAGAGTGATCAAACTCAATTCTGAGAAAAGAGAGTAGAAGCGAAACTTCTTAACTATTTTGCCAACAGAACCACAGATGGCAGTGCCAACAAAACGCGTTGTGTAGTTCATAACTAGTGCGTCAGTTGTTGCTTCCAAATATTAGATAACGTTCAAATGGTTAAATTGATTTATTTGGTTAACCTAAGTTCATTAAATAATTATTTAATTTCTATGCACAGAGTTAACTAAACTAATTAATCTTAAAAATTATTATAAATGCAAAAATGTCTGTGTGTGTGTGTGTATCACTCAGCTCTGTAACGACTGAACGGATTTTCATGAAATTTGGTATATAGTTACTTTAGATCCCGGAATAGCACATAGGGTACTTTTCATCCCGAAAAAATGTATAGTTTTTGTGGGATAGCAATTCTTTTGCATTTTAGATTAGTGACGAAATCCAACCAATATTATAAACAGCACCAGCCCGGTTTCGCTTCACAGGGGGAACATTATTCACGGGGGGGTGGGGGCAAAATAATCTTAACAATCTCTGTATATTTGATGAAAAATTCATATTTTACCTGTCTTATTTCTACCTGCCACCTAAAACGTAAGGGTGAAAGGCTGCCAGACTTACAGATTCTCAAATGGGGAACACGTATGCAGGTATTTTCAGTGATGGGCGATTACGATATATTTTAGTCGATTGTCTCGATTGTTGTTGTTTCATAATTTACCGAGACCGAGTTGCATAGTACTGAATCATACAGACGATGTACACTGTCGAGAGCCACATAATATATAATTGTTCATCACTCAACAACTGTGGTCGACTCGATGGATAGTCGATTGTGCAGTAATCGAGTGCTATGAAACCGACTGAACAGTGTGAACAGTGAATCAACGATGAACGAGTAGCGTGAACGTCAGACTTCAATCGACTATAGCATATAACCTTGAATCGCGATTATATGTATTCTCATTCGCTGGCAAATAATCGACTTGAACAATCGAACATTTCGATTGTAAAATCAAACTCCGAGTCGATTGTGGACTCGATTGTTATTATGAACGATTGCAATTATTTCGATTGTAAAAATATCTTACAATCGCCCATCACTAGGTATTTTTAATATTATGTTGCTTTACGTAGACACTTGAGAAAAAACGTCGCCAGCTCTCCCTCTATAATATAAATTTCAGCAAAGACAACATTGTTATTTATGTGCTGCGGTGCGGGCAAAAGGGATTACCCGAACTTCTGGTCAGAACGAGACCAGATTAAAGAGGCTTCACTGTATCCACACTGAAAACTCGTATAAATTATTCGTATGGGCTATAATTCTCTCAGACGAAGGTCTGCACTATTCGCACTCCATAAAATTTGCACTTGGAAAACTTGCCAAATGTTATTTGAATAATCTTATTATTGTTCTCGCAGGTCTTTTATTTCAAACGATTTATCTTCTTAAGTAGTAATATATTTTTTTAGTTAATAAAATGAAAATTACAACATTTATTTATGAATGAAATTTATATAAATGAAATCCAGTGGCGATTCGCCAACTGAGGCAGTGAAAAATCAATGAATTGACACTAAAATTACTGTTAAACTTTCCCATTGGAAGTTATTGTAATCGATCCGAAAATCGAAATCAAAATGGAGGAAAAAATTTTTATGTTTCAAGGTCACCACACTATTTTTAGAAAGATGTGTGTGTGTACGTACGTACTTACGTATGTGTCCAATTCTTTCTAAGACGAAATCTCGAGAATGAAAAATGATATCGACTACGTTAGGGTGCCAATCGACGCGTATTAACGTAAATATGATCTGAAAATTTTGTTTTCAAAATCGGTTCAGCCGTTCTTTTTTCTTAACCAGATAACCTCCAAAAAAGTAGATTTGTCACAATATCTCGCGAATAAAAAATATATCGACTTCGTAAGGGTATCAATCGAGGCGTGTTAACGTCGGTTTGATCCGACACAAATTTTATAAAAATCGGTTCAGTCGTTTTTTTTTTAATTATTGTTAAAAATAAATAATAATTATGTTTTAATGATTAAAATGATTACTTTTCTGTGTAATATCTAATTTAATTATTATTATTAAATATTTATCAAACTGGGAAGTTCGTCGTGTGGACCTCAAGGGTCGCACTTTAGTTCTAATAAACGACCCACCTCACGGCTTGTTTTACTTGAATTGATTCCTCGCTAGGCACTTGGTAGAACATGATTAAATACAAGAAAAAAGACACTTGAAAATTCGACAATTTTCAAGTGTCTTTTTTCTTGTAATTTTTATTTTTATAATACATAAGTTTAAGACGATACCGTGTGTGACTTAGAAAAGGTAACATACGGAAAATAACATTGAGAACATTTACAATTTTGTAATAGGCTATATGGGTCTTATGATCTAATATAAATTTTATGTAGACCGTTGCTATGGAAAATTGTTTACTGAAAGGTTGTCATTTTGTTTGTTTTCTACTTCAGTTGTAGGGCTTAAAAATAGCCGAGCGTGTAGCAGTGCTGTTGTTTACATGGCGTTGCTATGGTTTTTCTATTACAAGTCCCCAATTCCCGGGTCCTAGCCCGAGAGCTGGTAAAAGTGTCAATTGGATTTTCAATTTATTATTAAAAAAAAAATAATGAATTCAAAATATGAATTGGTACTAGGCCCAAATAACCTTAACTGTTGGTGGTCTTTAAAACACACACAGTTGTATCAAATCAAATATTAGAATTTTTATTGTACCTAACTTTTGAAATATAGAGCACAACGATTACCTAAAATAGATTCTGCCTATAAAATTCACTGCACTATTTTTCCTATGTTCCCTTTTCTAAGCCCACCCGGTATACATATTATGTTACGCTAATGACATCAGTTGTCAAGCGGAAATTTTCATCGTCGGAAAAACACAAAAACAAAATTGAAAATAGTATGTTACACATTTTTTTTAAATCCCATATTAATTAATCAATGTGATTTTATGGGGATGTGCGACTATTCTAAAAATCGAGTACCGCCCTAGCAATAAAATTAAAAATAGGTTGCGGGTTTATTAAACCACGGTGCAAGTGAAACTTTTTGCCATAACCCTAAAGGCTTTTAATCGGCGAAATCGCCGAAAGGATTTTTGAAAATACTTCCTTAGGCGCGTTATGCACTTTTTGCCTCGGTATTGAAAAAATGTGAAGCGTCCGAACTACTTCCGTAAGAATTCGCAACATACTTATATCACAAAAACGACCGTGTACGCACTGGCCAGCCATAGCTCAGTTGGTTTAGTCGTTGCTCTCTATGCATAGATGCATAGGAACCTGGGTTCGAGACCTGATGGCAGCGTACAATTTTTGGCGTTTTTTTTTCTAAAGTCTACATGATATTTTTTTATATATTTTTTTATTTTTGTTATATTCTTTCTTTGACAATAATTATAATTTTTTTGGAACTAAGGTGGAATTAATTAAAAATACAATTTTAGTATTTTAGTAATAAATTATTTTTAGTTCATAAATGCGCTATAATAGATGACACCAAAAATTAGAAAATCTGAAGTATTTACTTCTGTCGTGTGGTTACGTTTGTTTGTTTGTTTGTTTACGTACGTAGTGTAAACTCTGCGAAGTTAAAAGTGTACACCTCGATAAATTTGACACTGTATGATAGTAAAATATTAAAATAAAAATAAATAGAGAAAATATAATTTAAAAAAATAGAAAAAAAACATTAAGTATAGAATATGGAATAGTTAAAAAAAAATTAAAATTAATGGTGCCGCCCTGGCTCGACCTACTGCATATAAAGCAGCTGCGATACCCCTACGCCACGCATCCCGTTGTATGTGTATTGTGTATACTGCTATATTTATGATATGTACCAAGTTGTCTGTTTCGGATGACGCAGTGTTCTGCAATAATTTTGAGATATAAAACGCGATTCTTCGATTTAACGTGACGTGACATCAACATGCTAAATTACTTTGCGAATATCATGAAAAATATCAAGAAAAAAAAAATTTACTAAAACGTGTACAAGAGACTATGTCCTGGCACAATATTTTGTTGAATCTGACGAAACAAAGACGCGGGCAGCACGTTTGGAAACGCCTACTGTTTTCACGAGGCCGTACTCTGCAGTAAAAGCCCTTATCTTTTTAGTGCGCCAAATGACCTCAGACGCCGGTTTTTATCTGCAAGTAGCAGCGCAAGAATAAGACGAATCAACGTCATTCAATTGTTATACGAAACGCGTTGTGTTGCTTGTTTTTCACTTTTCCTTTGGAATCTTTTATAAAACTTCTCGGAGTGTTTTCAAAGAACGTCGTAAAAAAATCAGCCGGGCACGTTGTGAAGAATATGATTTATTAGCACAAGGCTATTAAACAAGTGTTATAAAAAGATGTACTAATAATGAAATACAATTTTGTTTTGTTTTTCAAATTTTGTAGATGCGACGCTCTTGTTTTTTAACTAGACGTGAGTAAGCAACTTTAAAAATCATATTAGTGAAACGAAATACAAAAAACCGGTCAAGTGCGAGTCACACTCGCGTATACCTAATAATAAAAATAAGGAGTGTATAACAACACACAAACACCCAATACTCAGTAATCGTCTACACACAATCATATTTCCATTTCTTTTACCTGCTATATAAATCATAAAATCTCGAAATTTAAATCAGTACTTCACAAACCACGACATAGTACACAGTGCTTAGCATCATAATATTATATAGTGTTACGAATACTCAATGTGTGTTTTTTAAAAAATAATTAACCACACCTGAAGATGGCAACTCGTTGCTGAAACGCGTCGTGTAAATTCACAAGAAGTCACAAGACGGACATAATACAAGGTATTTCTAATACTTCATAATATAAGGAGTTAGGTAGAGGAAAAAAATTAATAGATTTATTTAAGCTTATTTTTACTTATATTTTATTTTGTTCTTATTAGTATTTCAAAATTTTTCCGTATCAAATTTAATTAAATTAACTTAAGGCAAAAAAAATTAATAACAGAATACTTATTTTATGAATAAAAAAACAAGAATATTGCGATCCAAACTCGGGATCGAACCTACAAGTCCCCAGTTCCCGGGTTCTAGCCCGAGAGCTGGTAAAAGTGTCAATTGGATTTTCAATTTATTATTAAAAATAAAAATAATGAATTGAAAATATGAATTGGTGCTAGGCCCAAATAACATTAGCTGTTGGTGCTCTTTAAAACACAATTTTTTTCGGGATTGGACCAGGGACCTTTAGATCTTTAATACCAACTGAGCCAGTCGACCAATGATGTTAGTAGTAGTAAAATAAAAAACATTACTTTATTAAAATTAATTGATTATTTAATTCTAATTATGATTTGCCAGACTTCATGTCACAACACACAATTTGTGAAAATTTCAACTAGCTACCTCTTATCGTTTATGAGATAGGTACTTGTGACAGACGGACGGACGGACATCGTAGGTTCAGTAATAGGGTTCCGTTCGGAGGTACGGAACCCTAAAAGCATAAAATAATGTTTTGAAAAAATTAAAGATTAACATGTCAATATAGCTTTCGAAAACATTTTCGAAATATATTTCCTGTAATTTTTTTATTAATGACAAACCGACATCTATAATTCATGAAGCAAAATTGTTGAGTGCAAAAATACAAGTCTTAATAATATTAAGATCGTGTTTATTCAATTGCTTTCGTCAAGTCAGTTTAAAGTATTTAAATAGATATTTTCATTTTTCACATGAATTATTCCGCAGCAAAGAAATCAATTTTCATCAAGTTGTTATTACGTATTTATTTATGAAGTCACCGTAAAAAAATCCAAGAAGTGTGAAATAACTGTGCATATACCCAGTGATGATATATTTTCTACAGTTAGTAAATATTTCTAAAACAGCTTGCGCTGAAATTTATACGAAAAAATAATTGATCAAAGAAATTAAAATATACGAAATATATATAAGTAACAACTAAGATGCTAATAGTCAAAGATATACGCTTATTATCTCTGTTGTCGAGCGTCTAAAGATATCAAAAAATTCTGTTTTTATGTTTATTCAAAATGTACCTTTTGATTCCTGTAAGATTCGGAAACGGTTCGAAGGATATTGGAAATTACGTTAGAATTTTTCCATATTTTTTAAATAAAAATTCCGCCGAAGTTACGCAAACAAAATCTTATCTCGAATCCTACCCTTAAAACAAGCTGTTAAAATTTTGTGATATTTTCCCGTTATAACACGGATCTCTATAATTGCTTCTGTATGGTGGCCCCTTGCAAATTTTTCGACACAGTTAGATAGTTCATGAATAAATCTATAACTCCAATTTATGGGAATTTAATGTTTCTTTTTTACTAGAGCACTTCGAGTCAAGTATTCAAATTTTACGTCAAAAAGCATTATATTGGAAAAATTGCTTCTGTAGGGTACGGCTGCTTTCAAATGTTACAAATTTTTCGACGCAGTTAGTTAGCCCATAAATAGGCCTGCATAACCTTCATACGGGGATTTAATATTTCTTGAACACTCTTCTTACTAGATTCGCCTTCATATCCAAAATTTAAAAAAATGTTACGTAATTTTAACAGCGTGAATATTTTCAGCAATAAGAAATTTAATTTCTGGCTCAACGACAAGTTTTATCAAAAAATATTCGAGGGCAAAATATGTGAATAATTTTACGGCAAAAATGTTTTGTTTGAAACATTTTTTAATAGCATAATGATAATTTACCCCCTTTCACCCCAACCCACGGTTCAAATTAGGGTACTTTTCAAGATACTTTTAGGACATCTAAAATAAAGGCCTCCACAAAAATCGAAATCCAGCTTGGTCGGAATTTTTTAGCGACTGTATTTTTACTAGCTTTATTTTCTGATTAACACACAATTTACAATATAATCACGTCTTTGTACATAATCTGCAGTATAAGCGCACTTCTATAATTATTTATGAGTTTACAGAAGTGCAATTCACTTCAAAGTGTTTCCTGCATACATTATTTCATAAAATGACACAAGCTTTGACGATATTATAATGTTTATAAATGGAAACATGAAGAAGTTTTTTGTCTCTGGATAAAAAGCACAGATTATATTATGAAAGCATTATATTTTATGTATTTTTGAAGTTATACTCCTTTAGGCACGTTATCATCGCTCCATGTTCGCATGGTCGTATTGGTCCAATAACTGTATTTATGCTATTTATGCAGGTGTTTTTCTCAGTGTTTGATAGTGAATATTATTAAAAACATATTTTGTGAGTTGCAAATATTTTTAGTGCTCCAATATACAGGCTGTCCCAAAATTGCTGGGACACAGCGCTACCACGTGTAGTACAGGTCAAAATAAGTCGATTGGACCCGATTTATTTATATACGAAAATGTACCGTTTGCCCGTGAGAAGAGTTCAAAGTTTACATAAAATTTTGTATATAAAATTTTGTATTACAATTTTATACAAATTTTAACACGGAGTACGCGACCAAAGATTTATTACAATTTTATTAAACTTGTAGGTACTAGGAATATAATATTTAAGAAAACAATTTTTTCCTTCGGAACTATGCGGAATACGAAATTTTTACAAGAGTAACAAAAAGAAGATAATTAATCAGTCTTCTCGCTAAAAAAATATGAGAACCGTATTACCACCCCTAATAAAGTTCTGAAAAAAATGTCAGGGGGTGAGGGTGGTTTTAACCCTTCGACAATTTCTTTTGGGTTTCTTTGATTACCGAAAGGAGAGTAATCCTCTAAAATTCACTTTTGTCAAATTTCATTCAATTTGTTTCACTCATTTCTGAACAGCGTACAAAAATGTGTTTTTTTATGTAAACTTTGAACTCTTCTCACGGGCAAACGATACATTTTGGTATATAAATAAATAGGGTCCAATCGACTTATTTTGACCTCTACTACACGCGGTAGCTCTGTGTCCCAGCAATTTTGGGACACCCTGTGTTTGAGGTTAACTGTCCGTATGTATTGCATGCAAATTAAAAATTAGTTTTTAATCACTCCAAAGAAGTATAACTGCTAACGCGTGTACATAAGTATACGCATCCACATTTTTTATGTATTTAACGTAAAATTATTTACCACCAGTATATATGGAATAATCCAAGGTCAAAAGCTGGCAAAATTATCATTTCTGTATGCATATAAAGATGTATTTTTATTTACAAAAAAACGTTTACGATTTTATAAATCGCTTCTGGCTGTTTTCAACCCGAAAATAATAAAAAAGAAATGTTAAGAAAACTTACCGCTTTATAAGAAAAGTTTCAGCAAAGTAGTGAAATCTGAAAATAAGAGAAAAATGTTGAATAAATAATATATTCTATAGGTACTTATTGTTTGAAAATTCGTTTCGAAAAAATAACCTAGTTTTCAGGAAAATATCTGCAAATATGTTTGCGTTCAAAAACAATTGACAATAAAAACAGATACAAACATTTGAAATTTCAGAAAATAAAAAATTTGTCTATATCGCGAGTACAGACAGATGACGTAAATACCGTTAAACACAAATAATTGTGGTATATGATAAAATCAATCGATTTAAAACCCCTTATATCCACACCACATTATTCACATAACAATTAGAGGTGAAAATAATAAATATCTCAGACAGCTAGGCTGCCATGATTTTTGAGCTATATCTAAGAAAAAATCAAATGACCACTGTCGGGACTTGAACCCGAAAAATAATTGTATTCGTTGTCATGGAAAAAAATACATTAACTTTTGTTTATCTTATAAAATCAAATATTCGAAATAAAAACAAACATTTAAAGCCTTCGGGATTCAAACCTGGGCTTGGCGTTAATACCTGTCAGTTGTCTAATACTTTACCACACAGCCATCTTGCTTATGTCAACATAGACCTTAACATAGGTATACAGGGTGTCCGGATAAGGTGAGCAAAAAATTCAGGGGGTGATTCTACTTCAAAAATTAATGCCACAAGTTAATGTAACATTTTTCCGAAAGGTGTTGTCCTGATTCGGGTCTATAGGCCGTCGTTGGTTGGAATTGCTTCCTAACGTTTCGCTAGCACGAGTGGCGAGCTTCTTCCGAAGTCCTTCCATCTCCGATGCTGGATGTAGAATTCTACATCCAGCATCGGAGATGGAAGGACCTCTGAAGAAGCTCGCCACTCATGCTAGCGAAACGTTAGGAAGCAATTCCAACCAACGACGGCCTATAGACCCGAATCAGGACAACACCTTTCGGAAAAATGTTACATTAACTTGTGGCATTAATTTTTCAAGTAGAATCACCCCTTGAATTTTTTGCTCACCTTATCGACACCCTGTATACCAATGTTAAGGTCTATGTTGACATAAGCAAGATGGCTGTGTGGTAAAGTATTAGACAACTGACAGGTATAAACGCCAAGCCCAGGTTCGAATCCCGAAGGCTTTAAATGTTTGTTTTTTTTTCGAACATTTGATTTTATAAGATAAATAAAAGTTAATGTATTTTTTTCCATGACAACGAATACAATTATTTGTGTTTAACGGTCTATAGACCCGAATCAGGACAACACCAGCTCATCAACTGGCCGCGAAAGCCTCAACCAATTTGTCATTTTTCGGAAAAAATGTTACATGGTGGCATTAATTTTTCAAGTAGAATCACCCCCTGAATTTTTTGCTCACCTTATCCGGACAATGGGTTTTGTTTCACATAACAACTATATAGGTTCTATTTCCGTAACATCCAATATTTCTAAAATGTCGTTATTCACGTCAAAGCATTTGAAATTTCAGAAACTAGAAACTAGAAATATGTTAAATACCAGGATATGCACTACGTTGACACAAATAATCATCTGGATACAAAGTATACTCGGCTCACTAGATGTTACAGTGGCGGCTTCTCCTATGAGGCAGGTGAGGCAGTGCCTCACCAATAATTTTGCAAATTAAATAAATTACAAATTTATATTATTTTACTATTTGCATAAATATATCCATTAGAATTAATATTTGGCTTCATAGAAATCAGTAAAATATGGGCCTGACGTCAATCTTAACGCGCTTCGCTCGAAATATCATCCATCCCATTTCTGCATGCGGTCGTGTATGGTTAGCGGCTCACCTCGCGCTTCCTTGTCTAGCGTATTAGTAATGTGGTGTTTATGATACCGTAATAGTCCAGTCGAATCTAGCTTTAAGTAGCGCATAAAAACATTCTTTTGAGGCAAGCCTCTACGTAAATTTAATGCGACATTTAATGTGTGTTATTATAGTTTTCGGTAAATACTTTTGTGGTTTTTTTCCAACAGTGGGCAGTGATTTTTTAAAATCTAACCTTACTAAAAAAAAAAATTTATTCAACTGTGCCTCACCACTTTCAAATACCACGAGCCGCCACTGTAGATGTAGAGTAAATAAGACATGAAACAGACAAAGGGAAACCACAGAGACATATTTGACATGGATATGGGATAGCTGGTATTACATAGTCACGCGTACAGTAGGTGCCTACTTTATATACTTATCTTATGCGTCTAGCATTAGCATTGCAGTGTTGCCAACTGTAAAAATTTTCTAGTTTTACAAGCTTTTATTAGTGTATTTGCCATATGGCACATACACTATTGGCGTCGGTCGGATGGCGGGACCTAGGGGTCGGACCAAAATTTCTCGACGTTTCATAGCCTCCTGAACACTTTGGCACCATTTTTGGAAATGTCTATTTATATATGTATGTATGTATAATGTATGTATATATATATATATATTTATATATATATATATATATATATATATATATATGTGTGTGCGGGCAATAACTTTCGAAAGAGTTAATTGATTTTGACTAAATTTGGTAGGCACATTGAAAACCATCACCGCACGAAGCCTATTTAAAATGGGCTCAATCGGACCATTTTAAGGGTGGTTTTTAGGGGTTGAAAAATATTTTTGGGCCCGAAAATGCTGAAAAAATTCTCAGAATCTTTTCAAAATTGAAATTTACCCTTTTGGTAACGATTAAAATGTGCTGCTAAAATTTTAATAAAATCGGCCCGACGGGACCGGACTTACAAATTTTATGAAAACACTAGTTTGCGGATAGTGCTTTACTTACTGAAGGGTGTATTTAATTTGGTACCGAGGTTGCATTGATAAAAATATTGAAATTAAGAAAAAAAATATTATTTTAAGGGGTTAAATTTTTTATTTTGTTCAAAAACAAACTTAAGTTCACATAATAAAGCCACAATGCCAGTATTAGCAAATACACTATATTGTCGGCAGGGTTTTGGCACTGCGACCCGAGTTTTTATTTAACTTGCAATGTATGTTTTTATCCAGGTGTGCAAGCTTTCACGGCCGGCATTGTTCCAGGTCTTCATGGTTTCCGGGCTTGTAGGCCGTGGTCCGGTGGTATTTCTACCTGACGTTTCGTCTACAACTGCGGTAGACATTCTCAAAGACGATGTGGCAGCGGCTCATAGGTCTGACCTGTGAGCCGGACTACGGCCTACAAGCCCGGATACCATGAAGACTTGGAATGTATGTTTGTGTTTGTTTAGGTCAAATCTTGAAAGTCAATTTTGAACGACTTCCACGTATCCGATCGATTTGAAATTTTGTACAGATATGTATTCCCGATGACAATACATGCATAAATCGTTTTTGGAAATAAATTCAACCTCTAAGGTGTTCAAACGGGGATGTAGGGTTTGTTTGTGTTTGTTTAGGTCAAATCTTACAAGTCAATTTTGAACGACTTCCACGTATCCGATCGATTTGAAATTGTGTACACATATGTATTCCCGATGACAATACATGAATAAATCGTTTTTTGAAATAAATTCAACCCCTAAGGGGTTCAAACGGGGATGTAGGGTTTTTTTGACTAATCAACGCCCACGCCAAATCGCTGAAGCTAGAAACTTGAAATTCGGACAATTGGTTCCTTTTCTGACGTAAGCATCCACTAAGAAAGGATTTTTCGAAATTCCAGCTCCCGTCTGGATGCAAATCGCATTTTTGAATTTTCACAGGCAAAAGGTCTTGCTTCGGTTACGTTTCAGTGGATCGGATAAATGTAATAAAATCAGACTAAGCAAATAAAGCACAATAAAAAATTAAAAATAAAAATAGGTAAAAAACTTTTAAGTTAAACGGTTTTATAAATGTACAAAAAAGAAAAAAAATAATATTTAATTTAAGTTCATAAGTCTAAAAGCGTGGGTAGTGCCTGTAATAAATTATCATAGAGTTTACGACCCACGCTTTTATACTTATGAACCTAAATTAAATATTATTTTTTTCTTTTTAGTACATTTATAAAACCGTTCGTTAAAGTTTTTTTACCTATTTTTTTTAAACTAAAACTTTCAGATAAACCTCAATTTGAGAGATCTTATAGAGACAAAATCATAACCCTACTTTTTTCGTAGCCGGTTAAAAAGCACGCTAAAGCGAATGAGCACCACGCATAGGTTGGTATCTCTTAATTTAGTTCAGAAGTTGTGTAGTTTGTTAAAAATGTAGACTAATTTGGCAACACCTGTAAAAATATTTTTTTATCACAGGTGCAAGTTTGATATCTTTTTTACCACGAGTATTATAAACATTGCCTTTGGTAATCTTTACCAAGGTATACTTTGCCGCATTTTTGCGAGTGGAATTCGAAAATCTAATTGCTTGTTCCTTTGTGGCAATTATTATTTTTTGCCATACCCACTACAAAATAGCTACTGTCGATGCATGTATACTGGCCTGTAATAGATTATTTAACTGGCAGGCGTGCGGGAAGTTTTTTACTTACCGCACTAGTGTAACTTCTGTTTTTTCGTTCCATCCGCCTGCGCGCGCCTGCCATTACTTACTCACGGTTTTCACGGCTTACTGTAAAAGTAAAGATGGCGACGCAAGTGAACTGTAGTGAAAATGTAGTCAATAGTAGTTTTGTAGTGAGTATGGCAAAAAAAAACATGGTATTATGACTCGTGTGGCCTAACTTCACATTTACTGACCCATTCCATGCAAACATACACGCATGTAAAGTAGCTATTTTATAGTGGGTATGGCAAAAAATATTGAAATTATAATTGAAAAATATCGATATACCTCGGAATTCGGATATACCTATAAGAGTACCTACATACAAAATAACACATAGTGTATATATTAACATCTAGTACCAAATAGATAGCAATTGTACAGGTTGTGTGAATGTATCAATATAATCAGGGGCGGTATAAGGCATAAAAAACAAATGAACGTTTTAGGCAACAAGTTACCCAGAAGAATATCAAAAGATTTCTCATAAGCTTTAAATTGTCATTTTCAATCTTTATTTCGTAAGATAATCAAGCATTGTTTTTTTTTTCAGTTACTGAATTAAATAAAATGATGATTACAAGTCTTCATGGTTTCCGGGCTTGTAGGCCATGGTCCGGTGGTATTTCTACCTGACGTTTCGTCTACAACTGCGGTAGACATTCTCAAAGGCGATGTTGCAGCGGTCGAAGTGTCCTCCTTGGCGGCTCACGAAACGTCAGGTAGAAATACCACCGGACCACGGCCTACAAGCCCGGAAACCATGAAAACTTGGAACAATGCCGGCCGTGAAAGCTTGTACACCTGGATAAAATAATGATTGATAAAAAAATATACACTATTCAGGATAATTTTTAGAAAACATAGGCCAGTCCGACCCGAAATTCATTTGTGCGCAGAAATGACGTCACTACCTTCTCTAAACTTTTCTATTTAATTTAAAGTTTAAAGTTCAAAGATATTTTGAGACGGCCCTGGGTAAATAGTATACAGCAAATAACTCAACGGTACGATTCGAAATCTCCCGGGGGAAATTACACCTTATTCGCAAAGGATTCAACATAAGTGCTGACAATCAGATAATGTTAGCCGAGTTGTTGGTAATGACACAGTACAGAGAGTTAACTTAGATTTATGCAACATGTTAGTTGTTAGATTAACCGTTTTTTTTTCTAAAAACAACTGATCAATTTTTGAGCGGGGACAAAAAAAAGTTGTGTTTTAAAGACCACCAACAGCTAAGGTTATTTAGGCCTAGCCACCAATTCATATTTTCAATTCATTTTTTTTTTTAATAATAAATTGAAAATTCAATTGACACTTTTACCAGCTCTTGGGCTAGAACCCGGGAACTGGGGACTTGTAATAGAGAAACCATAGCAACGCCATGTGAACAACAGCATTGCTACACGCTCGGCTATACTCAAGCCCTCAACACATAAATGTCATTTCTTATTTCATTTGCGGCGTTCTGAATTCGTTCTAGAAACTGCTCATAGGTAACGCGTAATCTTTTATTGATTGAGGTTATATATAATAAACTTTGGGGGGCTACAGTCCCGTTGGAAAGCAAATTCGAACACATGTTTATTTGAATAGGTATTATTACTCCTGGGAATCACTTTGTGAAATTTTTCCCCGACGTCATGAATCGCTCTGCATGTTATGCGAAACAATTGTTACAAAATTAAGTTCTGAATAGTTAATAAATTAAAAATTAAAACAATTATTATTATTTATTAATAGCAATGTTTATTCAGTTTGAAGAAATGTATTTAAATGAAATTTCAGTCGACTGTTAAACATCCGTCTAGGAAGCGCAGAATTCTGTAATTGGATATCTTCTAAGTAACTGAGCAGGTGTTCCATTAAGCTAATCAAATATTATACAATATACAGCCTATGTACGTCTACCATATTATATACATGTTACATTATATAACTGTACATGCTGGTATCACATAACGCATTAAAATAATAATGCGAAGTAAAATTAATAA